>JAGFMF010011709.1:1551148-1600560 GCA_019455555.1 Galemys pyrenaicus | reverse complement strand
CAATGGCAGCTTTCATCTTGATTTTGATTTTGCTCTTTTCCTCCCGGATTTGTCTGACTCTTTCTGACCCTTTTCTATGGGTCTCTACTGAAAGGTCCCTTAGATGTGTGGCAGGTTTTTGGGCCTTGCTTTGGGCCAATCCTATTTGGCTGGACTTTTACCCTCAAGGAGATGGATAACTTTAGATGCTTAACTTAGTAACTATATTCTTTGTTCTTTCTTTATTGTACCCTAGTTGTATTAAAGTTTCTTTCCATTAAAGGTTTTATGTGTTTGTCTTAATGCGGCGGATGGCAGAACCCATTCAGAGAGGGCAGGCTTGAGAGTTCTAAGTGCTCCTCTCCCTGCCCTGTAACAGTGAGATGAGTCCATCCTGCAGTTGTCTCAGAGGCCCACAGCTTTGGTTTGTCTCACTTGGTTCAGGCAGAGCCTGTCAGGTTTCTCCACTGCAAAGGTTAGTTCTTCCATTGTAATTCAGTAATCCGTGAATTGTTGTAGATGAAATTTCACATGTAATCTGTTCTTCATGAATGATTTTAACATCCACAGACATCTCAAGAACAATCACCATCCAGCGTGGTACATGTTTACTGTTTACTACATTTTACACAATGCAAATGCACTGTGAGATTTTCTGGGAAATAACGTGTTCACCAAGCAGATAATCAGTAATTAGTAAATATTGTTTATTATATTAGGTTTCCTTCCTTTATAGATTAATAGAGACTTCCTGTTTTGTGAAGTATAATCCAAAGCACTGTGTTAATTTGCCATCCAGATAATTCTTTTCTCATGCTAACATCTACCTAAGCGGATTTTATACATTAGCAGTGAATTTTTGGAACTACTAAAAAGGAGTCTCCAAATACATGCAAGCTGCACACACACAGAAACTGTATAAGATAAAAAAGACAGAAAAATTATAAACATGAGCAGCTAGTACTTAAGACCTCTTACCAATGTGTGGTGGCCATTTATAGAACAAGAAAACTTGTAAGGTTTAATACATCCAACTCAAGAAAATCTGGTTTTACATTTCAAAATACTGTTTAAATGTGAAAAAAACCTCAAGAGAAAAATCCTGGGAACATAGGAGCGACTGCAATTCTGAGTCTCACCACCAGGTAGCAGAATAAGCCAGGTAGCTACTCTAGGAAAAGACACCTGCAGGCCTGAATTAGACCTGGTTGCCTCAAAACCTAGGATTTCGTCACTCTGTGCGGGAGTTGGCGTCAGCCTGTTCTGTGCACATTCAGAAAAAGACTGAGGCTAGGAGAAAATGCACAAGAGAGTTAGTTGAATAGGCAGTGGCTAAATTCTTGAACTGAATGGGTTGAGAATTACATGATATTGCTATATTTACATGTTACCTATAAAATAACATATAATCTAATTTGAAATACTGTATCTTACAAATCAAGCTATTACAATCCAAGTAATATTATCCTTTATACCTTTTGTGTGTATTAATTGCATTAAGGCTATTTTTTTAATTTAGGAAAGGCTGAGGCTGCATGTCTGCTACCTGCCAACTCGATGCAGGGTTTATCTGAATTACTCAAACAGATCAAATTATTCAAAAAGCATTGATCAAGTAAAAAAAATTCCAGGGCCTCCCTGGTGGCACAGGGGTTAAGCACCGCGTTATGAAGCATCCGCAGCCCCTGCAGCACGAGTTCCATCCCCCGCCAGGGAGTGACCCACAGGGCACAGCAGACCTCTCTTGCCTCCCTGCTGCTCCCCTCAGCAGTGCATTTCAGGGGATCCGCCTGTTCTACTCCCCACTCTGTCTCTGGTGATTCCTCTCACCCCCTGCACTTCTGGCCTGTACCCTAGTTCTGGTATGCATAAAAAAATCTCTAAAAAAATTTTTTTTTTCAGGAACGAACACGAATGCAGATGGTCCACTGACACAAGTTGAGCAGTTGAGTTTCCCACAGTGGGAGAGCGCAGGGGTCAGCACATCCGGAGTGAACAGATAAGCCTCCCTGGGAAATCCTCCGTGGTGTCACAGTATCGCCCCTAAAAATGTCTAAACCTCAGCTATCCGTGCCACTGCCGTGTCGTTCCTTCCTCTGAAGCAGCTGGAGGATTCGCATCGCTCACACAGGCAGTGGACAGGAAAAAGAAAGCGAGAAACAGAAATGGTGGGGTGGTCTGGCGGGAGCTGGGGTGGGCGGGGAGGGGGCCTGGGGCCCGAGCCGCAGCGCGTGAGCACGGGGACACAGCTCTGCAGGACTCACTGAGACGCTGGACCTTAACTGTCCGGCTGAGGTGGGAAGGACAGCCGTGCGCGGGATGCAGGCCGTGACCGCAGCCCCACGCACAGGGGAGGAAGCCGCGGTGGCTGCGCAGCCACACACGCAGCAGGCAGGCACGCGCCTCAGACAGCACAACGTCACGCCGGCCGTGCCGCCATCCTTGAGTTAAAAACAAGGCTGTGGTCAGGCTGAATCACTGGCACGGACTGGAGCCAGTCGTCTCAATCGCTCACCGCCCAGCCGGACCGACAGCTTCTGCCCCGTCCCGGCCAAAGACGCAGGAGCTGGATTAGCCACTTGTAAGCACAAGACAGTCCATAAAATAACTGACCCGAGAGCTTCAGACGCTGCGAAGCCAAGGAAGACGGAGGACAGGGTCTACACTGACAACGACGAGGAGATTCTAGATCATTTTGCCACAGCAAGCTATTGGAACGGGTGGTAGAGTCGAACGGGCCGAGGGCCAGACGTAGCCATGCGTCAGCAGCGTGCCGTGCGTGAGCCGCGGCTGGGAAGAGGTGCGCCGCTTGGGGAAGACACGCCCCGTCACTGCTTAGGGCTGTTGGGGCCACAGCGTCCCACGTTGCAACGGTCTGGAAAATAAGCTCTTCATACCGACTTGGCACTAGTTGCAAGCTGTTCCGCAATCATTAAACGAGGATGCGAAGAGTCGGCCGTTAAAAATGCAGCCCAGATGCCGGACTTGGCCCCAGCCCCGGAGGAGGAGGACGCTGGGGTGTGGCCTTGAGTGTGTTTTTAAAAGCCAGCCCAGCTTGGAAAGCAGCCGCTCCGGAGGAGCAAGGAACTCGGCCTCTACGTGCAGGACCATTTCCTCTCCCTGCGCCCTCGTCCAGATCACTGGCGGCCGCCGAGAAAACAAGCCCCTGTGAGAGCCGGGTTCTGCTCAGCCTCTGAGTGAGCTCTGTTCCGCTCCCGCCCCCAGAGACGCCAGGCCATGCGAAAAGGGGCCGCTCTGAGTGAGCTCGGAGCCGCTCTCCATGAGGCTCCTTTCGTGGCCTCCCCAAGGAGCTCTGCGCCGGCCCGTGGCACCTTCCTGGAAGGGGTGCAACGCAGCCCCGGCACAGAGCTGCGCCCATGCGGGGTGGGGGCTCGGAGGCCGCCCCTCCTCCGCGCCGCCCACGGGACCCCTGCCGCAGCTCACCTGTGCGCTGGCCGAAGGCTGCTGCCTTTTCTCTCCTGCCTGGACCCTAACCCTGCGCTTTGTCCTCATGCACATGCACAGCCTCGCAAAGGCACTTCAGGGAACACCAGGGAGGCCCCTCAGTGGGACCCTGCACGGATTCAAAAGTTGCTCTGCCAGGCTGTTTTCAGCTCCACGCTGAAGCCACTGGAGCATGCGGTTCTGATCGGTGGCTTAGACCTTCCCAGGGTTGCTGCAAAACGCTCCCTGCCTCCCGGCAGCCTCGCCCCTCCACCGCCCTCACATGGGGTTCGAGCACGCTCAGCTCCCCCAGCTCTGACGTCAGCTCCCACGTGCCGGTTCCCGCAGACACTGCTTCTTCTCTCTCCCGTGACCATCAGATTACTCCAGTCCAGTCTCACTTCATTCCTTCATCCTTGGGCCCTCCCTGGCCCCCGTGGCAGGGCCACTCCTCTGTCCTGGATGCCCCTTCAGCACCCCTGCACCTGCCTGTCCCGAGCACCCCCCCGCCACGCCTGCACCAGACTGTCCTCGCGCCTGGCACAGCCTGAACTTCCTCCCCGCACAGGCCCAGGGGCAGGCGAGGACGCCAGTGGACGGCTGGCGTGAGAGAGAGAGAAGCGGTCATAGGACCCTGGGCGCATGCAGGCAAAGCAGCTCGAGTTAGAGCCCTGCGCTGGGGAGGGACCTGAGGCCCTGGGGGGGTCTGGGGGCCGAGGCCTCTCCTGCAAGGCGGCAGGACCCCCTACTCGCACGTCAGGCTGGTGTGACGGGCTGCTCTAAGAAGGCGGCTGCAGGCGCTCAGCTCCTGGTGAAGCCCCAGCATCCACCGGGACCTCTAACTGACCTTCCTTTGGCCGTACTCACCGGGCAAACAGCATCTCCAGCTCTTCCCACTCCTGCCACTTTTGTTCACGTGGTGCTGGAAGTCCCGGGGAGAGCAGGTAGGCAAGAAAAAAAAATGCATCCAGTCAGAACCGAACAAAACTGTCTCCATCTGTAAACAAAACGATGCTGTATTATAGAAAACCGTACCCGAAAATATATTCACTAATATATTCAGTGAAGCTGCAGGCTACGAAGTCAACAAACAAAAATGGACTGTTTCTACACCTCAGTAACAGACTGGCTGGAAGATAACTAAGGAAACAATTCCACTTACATTCTGCGACAAAGAACAAACTATCTAGGAATAAACTGAACCAAGGAGGTGAAAGACCTGTATGCTGAAAACCGTGAACCGCTCTCAGAAACCAGACACAAGTGGAGAGATGCTCCCTGTTCACGGACTGAAGAATTACCACGGCTAAGATGGCCACTGATGCCAAGCGACCTGCAGGCGCAGCTCCATCCCCAGCACGCATTTAAAAGCGTGTTTCACATAAACAGAATAGAGTCATAAAACTTTCTTCTTCCTTAAAGATGTATTTATTTATGCACACAAGGGCTGGGGTGCAGGCCAGAGGTGTGGGAGGTGAGAGGATCCACCAGAGACAGAGCGGGGAGCAGAACAGATGATTCTCCTGAAACACACTGCTGATGGGGCAGCGGCAGGCAGGAGGGGTCTGCTGCGCCCTGTGTGTCCCCTCCCTGGCCGGAGATCGAACTTGGACTGCAGTGGCTGTCGATAGCTTGACAGTGCTGGGACTTAACCCCTTGTACCACCAGGGAGGCCTAAGTTGGCTGATTTCTTTACACAATTTGGATATTAATCAAATTGATCATCAGTCATATGATCTGCAAATATTTTCTCCCTTTCTGTAGGCTGCAACATTACAAATTTTATAGTGAAACTTCAACTAAACACAGAGCTACATACTCCGTTAGCTAGGACACCAAAAGCATGAACAACGAAGGAAGAGAAATGGGTAAACTGAAGACCGTCAGACGAAAAGCTCCTGTGTGTCGGGAAGCACCGAAGAGAGTGAGACCGGACACCGAGTGGGCAAGCCAGGCCCCAAGAGGAACTGCAGACCTGGACCGAATGCCACATCACCAGGCCTTGACAACTCAGTAACAGAGGGCAGCCCGTCCGCCGGCAGTAGAAAGAGGGTCTTCTGACCAGCTGTTTCTCTGAAGAAAGGACCAGCAAGCACAAAAACATTCATCACCAGAACCCCGGCCAAAGCCGAGGCGCCGGCACCTCCTTCCTGGTGGCAGAAGGATGGACAGAGGGTGCCGCTGAGGTGGGCAGGGGGCCTCGTGTGTGCCGCTGGGGCTGGGAAGTGGGAACAACCTGGCAACTCCTCGCGAGTCCAGCTAGGGCGCCCCTGAGCCGGAGTCCACGCCAGCTGCCCTGGGAAGCGCAGCAGGCGCAGGCAGAGGCGGTGGTGTGTCCACCCGGAAGCCGCAGCACGGGCAGGCAGATGCTGCTCAGCCATGGGCAGGAGTGGCTGCAGCATGTGTGGGCCCGGGACGCCCACTGGAGCGAGGCGCTGCCACGGCCACAGAGGAAACACCCAGAACAGGGATCCGGCGTCAGGGAAACATGTGGCCCTGGGCTGTGGGGGGCGCTGCCCATGGTGTGGGGGTTCTTTTGGGGGTGATGCACATTCTAAAATTGTCAGATGGAGACGCAGACACACAGGAGGCCACGCGGCAGTTGCCACGCGGCAGTTGGACACAGGACACTTTCTCAGGGAGGGTTTCTGGCATGCAGATTTTATCTCAGCACAGTGGTTATTTTTTAAGTTATTTGTAAATAAGCAAAGAGCAAAAACAAGAAGAACTTCTGGATCTCGAAAGAAAGTATCTAGTATGAAAACCACAAAGCCCCAGAAAGGAAACAGGCCTCTCAGGGCGATGGGTCAGAGTGGACAGCAGGTAGCCTGGACAGTGGGGGGCGTGGATAGCAGGCGGCGTGGACAGTGGGCGGCGAGGACAGCGGGCGGCGAGGACAACGGGCGGCGAGGAGCCCCTGGAGGCCAGGGCGGGGCCGCGCCTTTGCACTGGCCGCTCGGACACCTGGTCGTCTCTTTCCTGAACAGGCCTCCTGGGACTGCAGGGGCTGGGCCCTGTGCCTGCAGGCTGAAGATTGGCGGGGCATCCCCCGCAGCAGCTCCGGGGGGCCCCAGATGACCGGAGTCTCCTCCCAGCTGTGCCCCTGAACAAATCTCGACTCAGTGCCCCGGGGCAGAGACGGGCCACTTCCCAGAAGGGCGAACCCCCAGACAGGGGCTTTGGAGTCTTCCACTGCGTTTCCCCACGAACAGAGCCGAGGACCAGCTCCGAGCCTGAGAAGGCGCGTGCGGGCAGGCCGTCCCCTGCGCCGCGCCGCCACCCACCCCAGGGCTGCGTGTCTGGGGGAGGCCCTCCCAGAGCGGGGCATGCTGAGGGAGCGCCCTCCCCAGCTGACCGGTGTCTGCGTACGGAAAGGAGACAGGCCTGGCAGGCTCCAGGAAAGACGGCGCCCCAAGCCCGCAGACACCTGCTTAGAAACCAGGGGCCCCACCCTGGGTGTGACCCCTCTCTGACGCGGGCACGGGGCTCACAAGCATGCCGAGACCCCCAACGGCCTCCGAGACACATGGGTCCTCTGTGGGGCAGCAATGGCCCAGCCATCAAAACCCAGAATCCGCTGCGGACCTGAGAACTTACCCGCAGGGCTCAGGCTGCGATGGGCGCGGGCCGGCGCTGTCCCGAGGGGCTGTGCGGCTGCGTTGGTGCCAAGGTCCTCGTGGAGGGAGGCGGGGGAGCCATGACACGCTGAAGAGGAGAGGGTGGCATCCAGGGGTGCAGGCGCTCGAAGCCGGAGCAGCCAAGCGCTGGGCTTCTACCCCCGAAGGTGTCCTCTGGCCCCCCCAGCCAGGCCCCACAACCCCGAGGCCTACAGCGAGGAGCACCTGTGGTGGTGTGTCAGGTGGGCGGCGCATGCCAGCCGCTCTGCCCCGAGAGTGGGGATGCTGGTCTCAGGACGCCGGTCACCAGCTCGCTGGGGCGGGCGCACGGGCTTCTTGTCCCGTCTCCTGGGCGTCTGTGCCCCCCAGGGTGCAGGCAGCACGCGCACACGTCTGGGCCAGCCCACAGCATCCTCCACGAACAGCCAGCGGCTCCCGTTGGCTGAGAGAGCCGAAGCCTCTGCAGGATCCGGGGGGGCTCCCCAGCAGGACGTGGGCCTCAGGGCTGTGTCTTGGGGTCCCTGCGGCCGCGGAAGGCTCAGCCCTGACGATGCTCTGATTCAGGGCTCAGGACGTGCAGATAATGAGCGTGTGCTGTTTAAGCAACTGGGGTGACTTGTCACAGCCTGATAGGAAACTGGCACAGCCCCACTCAGGGGGCAAGGGAGCCTCCCGTGAGGTCCCTCCTGGGTGAGCGGGAAGCCCAGGTCTCAGCGGAGGCCGGCTGATGCCAGCCCATGTTCTCCACTTGCCCTCCCTCACCTGCCACATCTCGGCCTGGGTGCCGTGGGCCTCGGAGACTGCTCAGGGCCCCCGCTGGCCCCACCCAGGCCTTCCCAGACACACGGCCCCTGGGCATCCTCTGGGGGAGCCTCTGTCCAGAACCGGGCTGCCTCGTGTCTGCCGCAAGACAGCTGTCCTATTTCGTGACCCCAAGGCTCGCTCTGGAGCATCGGGCACCGGGGTGGCCACTGTGCGGCCTTCTCCTGGCCAGACCCCAGCCCTCCGGGGCCAGGCCACCGCAGGAGAAACAAGCCCCAGCTCTATGCAGAACGCCCACTGCATTATCAGACGCTGGTGGCAGAGCACCAGCCAGCCCCGCTCCTGCCCGCAGAGGTGATGTCAGCCCCGGAACGGCGTGTACTGAAATAAATTTCCTTTTAGAGGGACGAGTCTGAGTCGGAGAGCCAGGAAAAAGTGGGTCAGCACTTGGTGTTTGTCTTGAACACGCACTCCACAGCCGAGCTTTCCCTGGCACCGGGCCAAACCGCTTGGCCTCTATGGGGCTTTGCCAACCTGCCCATGTTCACGCTGAGGCAGGGACAGACCTGGGCAGGACACTAGAGCGGGCGGCCCGGCCTCGCCCAGGAGAGGTGCGGGAGGGTCCTGGCCTCCGGCTTCCTGTGGCCACCTAGGGCTGCCGGAGCTAGAGGCTGACCCAGGAGGGCCTCAGGAGAGGCGGGGGCCGTTCTCTGAGCTCATCTGCATCTTGGAAAGAGCGAAGTTCCTTGCAGATGTGGGCCTGAGGCCGTGTCCCCACCGGCTGTCAGACCAGCCTCCAGACCGCTGCCCCGCCCCCGGCAGCAAGCCCTGGCCCCTGGGGCCTGCGCTCTCGGGCCTCCCCCGCACGCCCACCGCCTCCCCTCTTGAGGGCACACAGGCCCGCACTGGGCCCGCCTGGGAGAGCCCCTAACTCGGATCAGACCCGCCCCATTTTCCGGCCCTTCGGCCTGGTGAGGGCATGTGTGCAGGTGCTGGGCAGGCTCAGACATCACCGGGCGACTGCGGGACCCGCACCAGGCGCAAGTGAGCAGACTCGGGGTGTGACTGCAGCCCAGGGGCCACGGGACCTGCCACCGGGACGCCAGGGCGCAGGGAGTGAAGGGGCGCAGGAGCTGGTGGAGGCGGAGCCCGGCCCTGTGGGACTGCGGAGCTCAGAGCAGGGAGCTTGCAGCCGCGCCCAGTGGGCGGAGCCATGGCGGGCAGTGGGTGGGGCCTCGGCATCCACACAGTCCGCAGCCCTTCTACCCACCTGTCCCTCTCCAGGGACACCCTGGCCTGACCTGAGTGCTCTGCTCACGTGGCCCCCATGTTGCTACAGGCTGGTCTCTTTCCCCGGCCTGGGGGCACCCCAAGGCCTGAGACCCTCACCTGCTCTGTACCCCAGGGCAGGCCCAAGACTAAAGTCCCGAAAGAGCTGCCCGCTCCACCCCGCCTGGCCCTGGTGACGGCCACCCACGCCGCGCCCTGCCGGCGTCCAGGTGGCGGCGCCGCCTACAACAGCAGCTGGCTGGAGGCAGCAGGGAGGCCAGGCCCCTGCCTGCCCTGCGACCTCAGCTTCTCTGGCCCTCAGCTCCCTGACCTGCAGGACGAAGCCCAAAGCGACACCAGCCGCAGCGCTTGGACCACGCCAGCGCCAGGCCGAGTCTCGCGCATCTGCCGAGTGAGTCCGGGCAGTCCCGGGCACCGAAGGAGTCTGGGCCTGGAGAGCGCGCTCGGCCAGCTCTGGTGCTCAGGGCCAGTGCAGCAGGGCTTCAGAGCCATGTTCACAAGGCAGAGAGGAGAGCAGAGCAGACAGGCCGGCCCCAGGTGGCGGGGAGGAGCAGACCACCGCCACTCTGACGGGAGGCCCCGCAGACCGGCAGTGTCTCAGGCCCGCCGCGGGAAGAACGCCCACTGGCAGGAGCAGAAGGCCTGCTCGCACTGCAGCAGTGAGGCCTGCCTCCATCTGCACCGCGAGCAGTCGCGGGGAGGCCAGTTACTCCAGGGGCTGTGGCTCTCATCAGGGGCCCAGGCAGAGTCCCTCGCCGTGCTGGCTGCTCTGTCGCCTGTGTCCCTCATGACTGCAAAAGGGCTGCTGCTGCTCCAGTCATCACACCGGGTCACCCCCAACACATCGCACCGAGGGCTTCCCCTGCACCATGCCCCTTGTTTTTTTTTTTTTTAATTTTAATTATAGTTCAAATAACATAAAATCTACTTTATTTTTTAAAGATTTGTTTATGCATATAAGAGCTGGGGTAAAGGCCAGAGGCATGGGGGGTGGTGATGGTGAGAGGAGTCACCAGAGACAGAGCGGGGAGCACAACAGGTGGATCCACAGAAACCCACTGCTGAGGGGAGCAGCAGGTGAGGGAGAGGTCTGCCAGGCCATGTGGGTCCCCTCCCTGGCCGGGGATCGAACTCACGCTGCTGTGCAATGGATGCTTCACACTGCAGCACTCAACCGCTGTGCCACTAGGGAGGCCCCAAATCTACCACTTTAAACTGTTATGATTTGATGTGTATGTGCTCACCATTTTGGGCACCCCTCCTTTCATCTAAGTTCCATCATAGTTCTGGGGTTGGCAGTCTAGAATGGCTAATTGGGCTATGAGGACGTCAGCAGGCCTGTGTTTTGTATTTTTAAAGATTTATTTGTTTATGCATACGAGAGCTGGGGTCCAGGCCAGGGGCGAGGGATGGGGTGTCTCCCCAGAGACAGTGGGACGCAGGATAGGCAGAGCCACTGGAATCCACTGCTGAGGGGGCAGCGGGAGGCAGGCGAGTCCGCTGTGCGGAGGACTGCTTCCCTTCCGGAGGCCGATGGAGAATCTGTTCTCCAGAGGTGCCCACACCCCAATTCCTGCCTTCTTGCTCCATCTTCAAGGCCAGCGGCAGCAGGTAGAGCCCTCGCTCCTGGTCTCGCCCGACTCCTGCTGGGCCACCTTGCCCTCTGACTCCTCTCCCGCCTCCCGCCGTCCCACTGACTTTCCTTGCGGTAAAAGAAGCCAACACAGAAGTGTCCACACGACCCTAGTGGGGTGCAGCCCGCGGCCACGAGTGCCCACCCAAGGTGAGGGCACCTCATCTTGCAAAGCGGAGGCTGTGAGCACCGAGCGCAGCTCCCCGCGGCTCCCGCCCTGCGCCCGCCACACCACCCACGCCACTTTCTGCCGCTACCATCCCCTTCTACTCGGGAAGCGGAGATGTCAGGCCACGCTGTCGGCGAGCTGAGGCTGGCCACGGCCCGCAAACTGGAGTCTCGGAGGCATCTGCTCACCCTCAAGGCCACACGCCCCTGACCTGCGCCTCCCCGGCGCCCATGCCCCTGGCTGCGTCACCACACACTCTGCCCTGGTTGCTCAGGCTCGGAGCCTGGAGGGAGACCCCGACCCGCCAGCAGATAGAGCGTCCCTCGTCCTCTGAGCCTACCCGCTGCCAGGCGGAGCCCGCTAGGGCCTCTGCACCCATGGCAACACTGGCTTGCCGGGTGATGGCGGGTTACTGCCCCGGACCATGCTGGATGCTCTGCTGCCCTCGCTCCCTGCAGCCCCATTCCCTGGTGCCACATGGCTGGCCCAGTCACAGGTTTCTGGGGTTCTGCTGGGGCGTCTGGGGACCCCCGTTCGGCCTGCAGTCTCCCCTGGTGGTGCACACTGGCCTGGGTCCCGGTGAGCCCGCCCCTTTTTCTCACTCCTGAAATAAACCTACTTTCGCCAGCATCTTCTAGTAGATTCGGGGGGCACATTCAAAAGTATATTTCTCCGGAAGGTTCCCAGACAGACCTGCCGTGCTGAGGATGCCTCAGTGAAGGCTCACGATCGCGTCCCAGGGCACGGGGACACGGTCTCCAAGAACGGTGGGCCGAGCTGCCCCCCCCCCCCCCCAGAACGCCCGCCCGNTCAGTGAAGGCTCACGATCGCGTCCCAGGGCACGGGGACACGGTCTCCAAGAACGGTGGGCCGAGCTGCCCCCCCCCCCCCCAAGAACGCCTGCACGTCGGCTGGCTAGCTCAATCGCGGATTGAAACAAGCGTCTTTGTGGGCTTGTTTTAGTTCCGGATGGTGAAACAGACAAACTGCACGAGCCTGGAGGCCTCCTTAACCATGCAGGCCCTTCTCGGGCGCTGCGCACAATACCGCCGGCACAGGCCTGAGGAGTGGCCGGTGTTTGTGACTGCAGGGGCAGGGCGGGGTAAATCCGTTCACACAAGCTACTGCATCTCTGGGACATTCTCCCGCCCTCCGTCAGGGCTTGCTGCGAATCTGCTGGCCATGGCGTTCCCCGGGGCTCCAAGCACTGTCCTTCAATGTGACGTGGGTGGGGACAGCCAGAGGGACCTGCTGGGACAGGACGGGTGGGACTGCATCTGTCTGCTAGAGGGCCATCCTTTTCTGCTCTCTTGAAAACGTATTGCATTCTTGCAATACCCCTCCCTGGTGGCATGAGGGGTTGAGCTCCGCACTGTGGGGCTTCCGCAGCTACTGCAGCGCGAGTTCCATCCCCGGCCAGGGAGGGACCCACATGGCGCAGCAGACCTCTCCTGCCCCTGCTGCTCCCCTTGGCAGTGTGTTTCAGCCCCCTGCCTGTTCTGCTCCCCGTTCTGTCTCTGGTGACTCCTCTCACCTCCCACACCTCTGGCCTGTACCCCAGCTTTTGTGTGCATAAGTAAATCAATCTTTTAAAAAATGTACTGCGAGAAATCTACAGGTGCGGGAGAGAAGGAAAACATCCAACACTCTGCATTGACTCAGCCGCCGCCGGCAGCCACGCCCCTGTCCACGCGAGCGGCCGCCACACGGAACAAGGCACACACCAGTGTCCCGTGGACGTGCAGGGGCCGTGCGCACAGAGCAAGAAGACACACACACGCGGCGCCGCTCACAGCCAGCGCAGGGGGCCACAGGCGCGAGGCCAGGACCCCCAGGCGGTGCCGGCCGGCCCGGGTCCCCTGCTGCAGTCAGATTCGAGAAGAGACTAGACCAGGCAGTGTTCTGAGACCAAGAGAGCACAAGACTGTGAGTCAGACAAACAAATGGACCAAGAAAAGAAACAACAAAAAGCAAAAGATGCAGAAAGAGCGTCAAGACGACTTGGCCTCACAGGCCTGAGGGCAGGGCCCAGGGCGGTCACTCAGGCCCCACACTGGAGTCTGGTCTCGGCCTCTTCCCAAGCCGGGCCCTCCCCGAGCCCCAGTGTCAGCATTCATAGGTGGGGACCCAGGGACCACTGCTGTGGGCTCTGGGGACCTGATTCCTGCAGGGATTCCTGAGCCTAACCCCTCGTGGGCAGAACTAAGTTTTGCGGGTTGTCAAGAGTTCACGTCTACAGACCTGAGGGCGTGGCCCCGTGGACATAATGGTTCACTTCTGCGCCAAAGCCGATTCTGACTCCTGCCCGCCCCTCACCCATGGCCGTGGCGCCCCGCAGCTGGACTTGGGCCCTGGCCACTGCCTCTCTGCAGTCCCAACCGCGGCTGGGATGCGGCCCGGCCTGCCTTCCAGTGTCATGGGCCAGCAGGATTCCTGTCTGCAGCTGTGCAAACGAAATCACCCTCACCCGGCACGAGCACCGGGCGACCGGTAAGACTAAGGCCACAATGAGACTTAATGCTGACACGTGGCCCTCCTGTATCCAAGGGAGAGACCCAGCAAGGCTGAGTGAATTGCCCTTGGTTTCCGCTGCCATTTTTTGCAGAAATAGAAAAACTCAACCTAAGGTCCGCCCCGGTGTTCCGGGTCAGTCTCGGCACTGTCGCTGCCACGGCCTGAGTTCGAGCCCGACCAGGGTGCTGACCCACACGGCGCGGCAGACATCTCCTGTCTCCCCGCTGCTCCCTCAGAAAAGATCCACCTGTTCTGCTCCCCACTTTGTCTCTGGTGAGTCCTTCAACCCCCGCACCTCTGGCCTGCACCCAGTTCTTCTATGCAAAAATAAACAAACTTTTTTATTACAAAACAAAACTGATCCTCAAATGAGTATGAAATCTCAAGGGATCTGGAACAGCCAAAACAATCTTTGAGAAGAAAGATAGGGTCCTCACCTGGAAACCTGCCGCACCAGTCGTCAAACTGTGGCATAAAGACGGAAGTAGAGACGCACGGCCAGAGGCCTGCAACAAGAGCGTCCAGAACACGCAACCGGGAAGCAGCTGTTCCAGCAAACAGTGCTGGGAAAACACGATCCGTCGCAAAAGAAGAGGCTGAACCCCCCTTCCACTGTAAGACAGAGATTAACTCAAAGAAGATCCAAGGTCTAAGTACAAGAGCTAAAAATACAAAAGTTCTAGAAGAAAATGTAGGAAAAAGCTTGTGGCACTGTGCTTGATAATCCCTGAATACGACACCGAGTACAGAGACAGCTAAAGAAAAAAACAGATGTACTGGACTGTAGCTTAAAACTTCAACACTCTGGTTTCTCCACAGATCGTATAAATCTTTGATCTTTTACCAAACCTCAAACTTCTGTGCACCAGAAGACACCGTCAACAGAGGGAAGACACGGCACAGGTGGAGACAGCGCCTGCAATCACGTGTGTAGTAAAGGGCTAGCACCTGCAATAAAGAACTCCCAGAACTCAACCACCCCCCACACATACCCAAGGAAAAGACTTAGACACCCCCCAAAGATGCACGGATGGTCAGAAGCCTGTGAAAATACTGAACTCACCAACGCGCAGACACACGGCCCGCCACGAGACATCACTTCACACCCACGGGATGTTTTTAGGAAAAAACCGAAAACAAGAAAGGTAGAATGGGGAGAAACTGGAGCCCCCCCGCTCCTCCCCCCACCGCTGGTGGGAATGTAAAATGGTGCAGCTGTTGCAAAAAACAGCTGGGCAGGGCCTGAGGAATTAAATTAGAACGACCACGTGATCCCGCAGCTGCGCTCCCTGGCAGCTGCCCGCACAGCTGGCAGCGGGAGCAAGCACGTCACCTGCCTGCGGCAACGCCACTCACAAGCCAGAAGGCAGCCGCGGTCCGAGAGCCCGTCAAGGCAGCAGATGAAAAGCAGCGCGCTCTGCGTGGGAGATCACTGTCCCAGCGAGGAGGAGTCTAGCATGTCACAGCACGGAACCTGTGCACACTCCGGTGATGTCGGCGCCCCTCTTCCATGCAGCTGGGTCCACCAGAGGGTGGCGGGTATCACAGGGGTGGTTAAAGGGGAGAGGTTCAGTTTGCAGAGATGGAAGGTTCTGGAGGCCGCAAGACTACACAAAAGTGCCCGGTGACAATGAATTCCACGTGAAACACGCTTCGAAGGTCAGCTTCTCTCACATCGCTGTCAACCACCTGTCAGCTGTCGCTGACCTGCCGAAAACTCCGTGACTCCTCCACAGCCTCCCCGGGCCGGGCCCTGCGGCCTGGTGCCACGACTTGGGCCCAGACTGCTCCCTTGGCCCTCCCGGGACGCCAGCCCCCCGCCCCCCGCCCCCACTGCAGCCTTCCCCGCAGGGGCTCTGGCTTCCTTGTTATCCAGGTCATCAGGCCTCGGTCCGTAATGACAGCCTGGCGTAATTACATAACTTGTGTAATTACATTCTACAGGGCTAAATGATCACTATTAAATATTTATCAAGCACTTCTAGCCATGCAAAAAAAGATGACCTCAGCTCCTCACGCCTTCCTTCCCGGTTCTATCCCAAGTTCATCTCAAGCTGGCCCCCTTGGAGATGGGACTGGGGGCTCCTGGGGTCTGGCCTGGGGTTCTCTGTGCCTGAGCTCAAGTGGCCTCTCAGGGTGCGGGGGCAGAGGCTGTTACCTTCCTCTCACAGAGGAGGAAGCTGACGCTCGGGCGGGGAGCCGGAGGCCAGCGGCAGGACGGGCTCGGGCCTTTCTGATGCGAAGCCTTTGCACGTCACTCCTGCAACCACCCTGGCTACTTCGGCGGGCCTCTTTTGGGTTTCCCCATTTCCATTTCCACGCCCAAGACTGCGCCAGCCCAGCAGGAGAAGCCAGCACATGGCTGAGTCCAGAAAGCAACGCCCTAAACCAGGGGCAAGCAGGTGAGGGGTGAGGCGGGTGAGAGCGAGGCGGCCTGTGTGGGCGTGCAGCACACGGCCCACGACGCGGCACCAGCTGTGTCACGCCAGTGCAGGGTGGCGGCCTTCCCACTCTTCAGCGCAGACTCACCAGCGCCATCCTGGGCGACGGCGGGGCTCTGCCAGACCGGCTGCCGTCCTGCTTACTGACCCCCGGCCTCCACCCGACGTGCCAGCAGGGCTGGCATAAGCAGCCCGGTGTCCCGCTCCCTTGGCAACGGCTGACCTCAGGGCAAGCGAGTGACCCGGCGCTGACCAGGAAGGTACAAGGGGAGATGGCCGAGTGCCAGAGCCCCCGCCCCGTAAGTCAGCGAGACCCGACGAGGAGACCGCCCCTGCGCTGCAGATCGCAGCGAGCAAAGGCCTAAAAGCAACAACGAAGCAGAAAGACGGCAAGACCCGGGCTCCGTGGCGCGCATCAGCTCCAGGAGTGGCTGCGGCAGTCTGGTGCACCCTCAAGCAGGGACCGGGTGGCACTGGAGGGTGGCCGCAAAAAGACCACTGCAAGAGCAGGAGCACCCCACCGCTCCCCTGGCGCGTTGTCCCCCGAGCTGGGCTGCACGTGCTCTCCGGCACGCGGGGCTCTGGCTCCTATGGGGGTTGCGCCCTGGAGTCCGGGCCGCCCTGCAAGCTCATTAACCGCACTTCGAGCTGCCAAGACCGGTCTCCTCAGGTGGGGGGGACTTCCGCGGATGAAGCACGAGGGTTAAAGGTCTCCTTGTACCCCAAAAGTACCGAGCTCACTCCCAGAACCCCAACACCCCGCTACCCCAGCAGAGCCTGAGGACGCAGAGGGCTGCACACAGCTCGCACCTTTCCCTGAAAGGTCTGGGCGCCCTCACAAGGCAGCTGCCCCCACGCCTCCACTCGTGCCACGCCTCCACTCGTGCCTTGGCGGCAGCTTGGCCTTCGGCAAGCGTGCCAGTCCTCCAGCCCCTGCCGCCAGGCGAAGCGCAACAACGGCCTCGCCAGGGCTTGCCGCCAGCCAGGCCGCCTCTGCACCAGCACCACCAGCTCAGGTGCCTGGCCCGGCCCCAAGGACCGGGATGTTCGTTTCAGCATTCAGCCAGGAAAGCAGGAACAGTTTTAGGTGTTTCCAGCGGAGGGACGTAGTGCCAAGAACTGACCTGTGAGACGCTGGGACTGCTGCAGGAGCACGAGAGAGCAGAGGGCTGGTGCTACCCCCAGGGGCCCCGGAGCCCACTGGCTGGGGAGCAGAAGCCCGGGGTGAAGCTACACTCACCCTCTGTGCAGGGTCACCACGGGGGCAATGCCAGCACGTCCTCCTCCCCGCTGCAGTCTTGCCAGCCCTCCCACCACCAGGCCCAGCCAGGTCCAGCTGCAGGGGATGCTGGGGAGCACCTTCTGGGATGCCGAGCAGATACACAAGTGGCCAGCAAGGATGAGCAGCATGCCAGGACTCTGGCTCTGCCCCGAGGCCGGAGTGAGCTGACAGAGCACAGACCGCACACTGACCTTCCAGGGAGGCCTCCTCCAGGGCCCCGGCTGCGGCTCGCCTCCTGCCCCAGGCTGGGGTACGTTTTCTGTTTTGACATGGTGGGCATACCCCCTATTCTCTCCAGATCTTCCCCATGCCGTCCTTTCTCAAGGTGATGAACCCCCAGGTTCCCTGCCAGCTCCAGTGGCTAACCCCCATCCGCCCTCCTTTTCTCTTTGCTCTCCAGACGCCTCTCTTCTATTTTCTTCCCGAATCTGAACCCACCCTGCTCTCAAATGTGCCCCAGAGAGAATGACAACTCACCCCCAAACAGCTGGAGAAACAAAACATCTTAAAGCTTTAACACACGCCCAGTGCGGCCTGTTTCTCGTGTGGGCCGAAGGCCGGGTGTGGAGCAGGTCCTGTACAGACTGGCGAGGAAGGAGTGCCCTGTAAGCGCTGAGTCAGGGCTGATGGCCAGCTCTGCTCAGCACAGGGCAGACCGACCCCTCACTCCGCAACGGACCGGACCGGGTCTTCAGTGGGGGCCGCCCCCCCCCCCACTTCTACACCGTGGCTCGGGTGCCAGCGGCACAGCCAGAACCCCTCACCTGCTGCCGTGTGGGTACCACCTGCCTGGCCAGCCACATCTCCGCCCTGGCCTTTCTCTCCTCTGCTTCACCAAGGCTCCTGCCTCCTGGGCTCTGGCTGTCCCGGGCAGAAGGCTCGCCCCACAGCCTCTGCACGGCTGCTCTTCCTCCTCTTCTGTGCTCCTCAGCCCGTCGGGAGCTTCCTCCCACCCGAGCGCCACAGCCGCCCCGCAGAGGTTCTGCCCTGTCTCCCTTGGACTTGAGAGCTCCAGGGGAGGGACCACCAGCTGCCTCGCCCACTGGCTGCGCCTGTGCCTTGCAGCACCTGGCGGGCCCAGCAAGCCCAAGGTCCGTGACTTCACGGGAAAGGACGTGCGGTACCATTTAATATAGGCTCACCAAAGCGATAGTGAGCCCCTACAGCACGTTTCTGCTTCGGAAGCAGCACCAAGCTTGGAGCTGCGGACCCAAACCCTGGCAGCATCAGTCATTTGTAGCCACCCAGCTACTCGCTTTCCAACCCTCTTAATCTAGTTTGGGGTACCGAGTGGCTGGAGCCAGGTCAGGGTGCAAGGCAGGACCCCACCCTGGGCCGGATGCCCCTTCACAGCAGCACGCTTCACTGACTGGGGGGCTGGAGACAAGCCAGCGGGCCTCACCTCTGGGATATGGGCGGAGGGGGACTGGAGTTTCCAGAAAAACTCATGAAGACACGGGAGGAGAATGTGCAAACCACACAGATGAGGGGCCTGGCAGGCACCAGTCGTCTTTCTCATTCACCATCTAACAAAACCGCATCACAGGAAACTCTTCAAGGACCTGACCGGGCTGGTGCCCTCTTGCCTCCTTCCCCTTCCCCCCCTGAGGGTTGGCCGCAGCAGGTGCTAAGATCACTGGGTAACATGGCTGAAGGCAGACGTGAGAGGACTCTCCCAACGCCGCCAATGTCAAAACCGGGAGTGCTGCGCCTGGGTCCACCCCTCAGAAGACTGAGGGCAGTTCCCTTTCAGAACCCACTAAACTTGCAGACGTGTTCCACAAGCATGTGTCACCCTGTAGCCATTATCCCAGTGAGCGGCAGCACTGAAGTCACAGAGGTGAAACAAAACCAGCTTTGAAGTTTCTAAACTCCTTCCGTATCAGCTTGGACATCAGAGTTGATCTGGCTGACAAGACCCTGCGGCAGGAGGAGCCTCTACAGAGTACTTCGGGCTTCTGGCCCGTGCTCTCCGGTTTACAAAGCGCCTCCCCATTCCCATCTGCCTCGGTCCTCGCCGCTGTTGCCGGGAGGGAGGCGGTGCTGCGTGAACCGGCTGCTGAAGGGGCCGGGCACTTGGAGCAGCACGAGCCAGGCATTTTCACGGAGCGGCCCAGCCCATCTTTGCAAACAGGACAGACTCGGCCTGGGTCGCCTCACGTAGGACAGCCCGTTCGCTGCACCTGCCCGCAGCGCTCAGCCCGGTTCATCAGTCCCTTCCAGAAAAACCTTGTCCCACGGCTGTCGGGGCACGGCATCCTCGCTTCTCCTCTTAGGTGAGGGGCATTTCCCCAGCACCGTTGCTGGATGCTCCCCTCTCCACTGCGATGACCCTCAGACCCTGCCATCACTACACTCTCCCAAACACCGTGGGCGCTTCGACGGTCACCCAAGCCGGCTCCGAGGGTCCCTGCTGCGTCCCGGTCACTGCCGCTAGTGCTCCAGGGGCCACGGAAACCTGAGCTCCTGCCAAATTCCCTGCTCAGGCCGCACGCCCCATCCTAGTAAGGGGAGCCCGCGCCGCCCGCTCCAGGGCAAGGCTCCCAGGCCTCCAGGCGGCTCCGGCCTCCGGCCCTCCCGGCCGGGCCGCGCAGACTCGCAACTCCGAGGCGGAAGCGTCTCGCCCCCTTGGCCCCTCGACTCACCGGCAAGACGCCGAGCCCGGCCTGCCCGCCCACTGCCACCCTGGCCAGCGCGCTCGGCCGGCCACACCGGCTGCCCTCTCAGGAGGGACGGGCCCGCGTCCCGGGCAGCCGGCTGCTCTCCGCGCGGCTCCGCCCCACCCCGCCCCGGCAGGGGCCGCGCCGGCTCTTTTCCGTCTTCCCGCTGGAGTGCCGGCCTCGGGGAGGCCTTTGTCACCGCTGCCTCCCCGGCGGGGCACCGAGCTCACCCCAGAAGCGAGTTCGAGCCCGGCCTAACCAGCGGGCAGAGCCCAGCCTCCCGCCCCGGCGCCGGCAGAACCCCGTCACCGGCGCGCGCGCTCCCCGCCCTTTCTCCCTTCTGCGCAGCCTCGGGGCGTGGTGGCGCGGGGCACCACGGGACTTGTAGTCCAGCGCCGGCGAGACGGCGGCGAGCCCCCGCGACCGCGCCTCCCCGACACTACAACTCCCACGGGGCAGCGGGGCGTCGCTCCAGCACCGTCGGCCGGCCACCTCGCGGCGGGCGGCGGCGCGCTCGCGGTCGGGTCCCTGGCGACCGCCCGGGGCAGGGGCGCAAAGATGGCGGACGTGGTCGTCGGCAAAGACAAGTGCGGGGAGCAGCGGCTCGTGTCGCTGCCCCTGTCCCGCATCCGCGTCATCATGAAGAGCTCCCCCGAGGTGTCCAGCATCAACCAGGAGGCGCTGGTGCTCACGGCCAAGGCCACGGTGAGGCGGGCCACGCGCGGGGACCGAAGGGAGGGGGTCCCCCGCCCGCCCGCCGGTCCGCCGGCCGCCGGCCCCCGCCGCAGCGTCCAGGCCCCTCTGGCCCGCGCACGGCCGACCCTGCTCCGCGGGCACGCGCCCGCCGGCCCTTGCGGCGCCTCCCGCCCCGCCCACGCCGCGCGCGCCCCAATCCCCGCGCGCTCTCCCTCGCGGGCCCCGCCCACCCCGCGCGCCGCTCCCGGCCCACCCCGCGCGCCGCTCCCGGCCCGCCCCGCGCGCCGCTCCCGGCCCGCCCCGCGCGCCGCTCCCGGCCCGCCCCGCGCGCCGCTCCCGGCCTGCCCCGCGCGCCGCTCCGCAGCCAGTACGTCCCCCGCCCTGCCCCGCGCGGGCTCTGACTGGCGCGAACTGCCTTGGGGGTCCTTCCTCCGGCGACGCCCGGCCTCGGCCCCTCCGCGTCTCGCTCCTGGCCTGTGTCGTGGCCTGGGGGCCGAGCTGCCCACAGGGCGGTGCAAGCCCCGGCCTACGGCCCGCAGCCCCCGCCGGGGTCGCCCACGCGACTGGCCTGCCGGCCGGCTGCCCCCGACGCGGGGCCCTTCGTGCGCCTTAGGGAAAGCTTTTGGGCCAGCTGGGAAGTGGCCGGTCCGCGGCCGCTGCTCGGGTCCCGCCGGGCCTGGGCCCGTGCGCGTTGCGTTGGTGCTGCGGGGCAACCCAACGTGAACTGGGTTTCCCTCACTGGGTCTTCGCCCGCGCTCAGAAACTTTTGTAATAAACTTTGACCTCAGGCAAACGCGACGGAAGTTATTAAAGGGCTTTATTTTAGGATACGGTAGGAAGGTCCCAAGGAGAGGAGAGGGCTGCGAACCCGTAAACATCCCGCCAGCCCTCCAGCTGGAACACGATGGCAGCCGAGAGCGGCCCTGAGTCAGGGAGATGGCGCCAAAGGGAGAGCGGGCCCAGGCCCACCTTTGGCCTTGTAGCTCGCCCGCTGCTTCCCTGCACCCTCAGGCCCCGGTGGTCCACTCCTTGATAATCATCTTAGGGGATTTGCGGTTCTGGAACACTGGTGGTCTGGGCGGGGGTTGGCGTCCACGAACCTGGCTGTGTAATGCATTCGGGAAGACCTTCCCCCCTGACATTGGTGCTTCAGTATTTTCCGAGTTAGAAAGCTAAGCTAGAGGGCATTGCTGTTTGTCCACCAGCGGCCACGCGGCTTTGCTTCCTGACTCGTCCTTCCCCGTGAGTCTCTGTAATCAGATGAAGGCCCCCTGCAGCAGTCCTAACAGCGATGCAGTGTTGTGAAGACTGGTGAGCTTCCAAAGCACGTCTTTTACTTTTTCGTTTTGTTTTAGGAACTGTTTGTTCAGTATCTAGCCACCTACTCCTACAGACATGGCAGTGGAAAAGAGAAGAAAGCGCTCACTTACAATGATTTATCGAACACTGCAGAGGAGTCGGAAACTTTTCAGTTTCTTGCAGGTACTCAGCCTTTGAAGCAGGATTAGGAAATGCTCAGCAGTTAGTTCACTGCGCCCCCCCCCCCCCCCCTNGCGCCCCCCCCCCCCCCTTTTGATGAAACCAGGTCTCGCTGCTGTTCCCAGATGTCCAGGTGTGCCCTGACCTTGCACGGGGAGACACTTGCAGCTCTGAGTGTGTCTGCGGTGGGAGCCACCCAGAGCCCTAATGACGGCAGCCTCTGCACAGGGTGTTTGGGTGGCAGGTCGTGGCAGACCCACCCCTCAGGCTTCCCCCCACTGAAGGGAAAACTCAGTCTGGGAAACAGGGAAACTGACAGTGGCGTCTCGGACAGTCTGTGTGGGCCACAGCTACCAAGAGCTGCCTGGCCCGGGCGCGGTTGTGCAAACTTGCGGAGACTGCGAGTTTCCTGCTTTTCCACCCAGAATGGTAGTCACTTTTTGTCTTATTCTGGAATGCAAGAGTTAGTGCCCTTGAAGCTTGCATTGCTGTGTTCATGGCCTGCCGTGACCAGTTACTGACGCTAGCTTTGTGTTTTTAAGATATATTACCAAAGAAGATTTTAGCTAGCAAATACCTGAAAATGCTTAAAGAGAAGAGGGAAGAAGATGAGGAAGAGAATGATGGTGCAAGTGATGAGGAAGCAGAATCCTAAGCCACACAGAAGCGCTTTAAAAATGAGCCTGCCAACTCGGGTCCCCCGGATCGCCCCGCTCTGCAGAGGGGGCTCTTTGCTGCGCCTCATCTCCCCGTCAGTGACATTTGCATCCTTTCCTGCCGGCTGGACAGCCTGTGCACCGACCCTCGTAGCTAAGGAGAGACCCGGGCGGCAGCCGGAGCCTCGAGAAGGAACCGGGGCGCTAACCAAAGTGCAGCTGGAGGCTCTAGAGGCAAAGATAGTTGGGTTAACTTTTTATTTTTAGTTTATAGGTAGAATTTGAAGAGCTTCACAGTATCGATTGTGTAAATTCATGTATGTATATTTTGAAATTCTTGTAAACAGCTTGATTGCGCTGCAGCTAAATACGGAGTTTGTGGGTAGCGTGTTACATTTGAATTTTTGTATTTTGGAAAAACCTGTTTGGACTGTCCAGATTCCATTTTTTAAACTGTAAGCAAATAAGTTTCCCATTTTCTTATTAAAGAACTACACATATTTTTATAGTAAAATTTGTGGGACTAGTCGTGAAACTATTCTAATGCCTTGCTTATTCCCTTAGATTTGTGGTATTTAAAAATAAGCATTTCCAATACTTTTATCCCCAGAAAAGAATTCCAACCTAAATTATAGGGTACAAAAAGAATTATTTCTTCTGTATATTTTTCTTAAGTGCATTTCATCTGTTGAAGACAATTCGTATTTTACTGCTCATTTCTATACATCCATAGGAATTTTTACTGTCTACAGAAAAAACAAGCCCTGACTTTTTTTTTAACTAGGGTAAATTTTGACACTTCATTCGTTAAAAGACAGAACCTGTGTCTTGTGAAGTCGTCCTTTAGCGTCCAGTCTGTTGGGCGTGTAACCAGCGAAGGGGCCAGGCCACCACCCGTTACTCCTCTTTGGAGTTAGTCCTGTCCTCAGGCAACCACTAATACTCTCTGTCCTTCATGTTTTCTGAGTCTGAAATAAAATATTTCAAAATCCAGCTTTTGGCTTGAGGTTCTGAGTTGGGACGACGGAGTCATGGAGCCTCCACAGTAGCAAAGGAAATAAAGGCCCTGTCACCTCCTGCCGAAACACACCTGCCTTCTGCGCTGGCAGCCACGGCACTGCGCTCCACTCCCGCAGCAGGAGCCACAGGCTTTCTGGGAGGCCCACGCAGAGGACGTTGCAGTTTGCGGGGTGTGTGATCAGTGAGAGCTGCTCAGCTCTGCTGTTTCTGGAAGAGCCACTCAGACAGGACAAACAGGGCCGAGCACAGCTGTATCCAGTCCGACTTTACTTCTGAAATTTTGTTTTGAACGTTAGCGGTGTGCATTCATCTGCGTTTTCCTCACGGCAACAGCGTTGCGCATCTTTCCTGTGTTTTACCATCTGTGGGTCTTTGGTGACAGATGTTTGACCCATCTCTTTGCTGAGTTACCTTTTTGTTGAGTTTTGCAAGTTGCACATTCTGAATCCAAGTCCTTTGTGACTGTGGCTCATGAATGTTCTCCCAGTCTGGTCCATTTTCACTGTTAAGAGCAGCTGTGAAGAGCCGAGCTTTTGCTTTTTTTTCCTCCAGAAGTTCTTAATTTTGAGGAAGCTCAGCTTATTTTTCTTTGGGGATCATGCTTTTTTTGTTGTCTCTAAAATCACACACCCAGAGGCACAGAACCTGTCAGTGCCTCCTAAGCGCTGTGTGTGGCCGCCGGTAGCCACGCCTGGAGCAGTGAGCGTCCCACCACTTCCAAAACCCCCATGGAGAAAGACAGCCAACAGGCTGGAGCGCCCTGGCCCCGCGTGAGCACCTGCAGTCGCGCCGGCCCTGCCTGCTCCCTGAAGCACGTGCTTCCTAAGTGGACCCCCTCCTTTACCGGCCCCACCTCCGAGTCTTGCGGAGACAGAGTCTTCCTAGTCGGTGCCAAAGCGCTGACTGGGCCTGCTGCCGGGAGCTGCTGCTCTGAGCCCATCCCCTCACGGGGAGACGGGAGGAGTCGTCACATACAGAGAGGGGGATGAGCTCGGGGAGGAAGGCGTCCAAGGCACACCTAGACCATGGTGGACTGGGGCCCACGCTTCACGGGACCACCGGCCTGAGGGTGGCTTGTCTCCCCACTGTCCCCGGGGTCCGCTCTTCACTGTGCAGCCAGGTCCCTGGGCACTCGGCCTCTAGCGCACACGTGAGTCCGCCCTACTCGAGCTGTTTCCAGGGTCCTCCTAGTTCACTCACCACCCACACGCTGTTCTGCTGCGTGGTTTCCAGGCGGGGCACGGCTTTCTCTGAGTCACTCAGGAAACAGCGTCCGGTGGTAAGGGAGGGAGGGCCACGCTGACTGAGGCTGTGGCAGACCTCGAGTCTCGTTTGGCACGTCCCAGGCCCAGAGGCTCCCAGTGCTTCGTGGATGGCTCAGGGCACTGAGACGCACAGGGGCCCAGGCATGTCCGCGGACATCGGATTTTGTTGAAAGACACCAGGCCGTGACGGTGACTACTGTCAGTGTCATCGAAGCGATGCATCTTTATCCCAATATTCACATTTTCTACGATGAACTCATTACTCTTGAAAAACTCAGAAACCAGTGGCTTTCAATGATGCCAGGATGGAGCTTCAGCCTAGGGCTCCTGCGAGGAGGCGAGCCCTACGGCCGCCTGGCGTGCCGCACAGGTCGGGTCCTCGAGGCTCCTGGCCGCGCCCGGGCCAGCGAGTGTGCGGGTGGCTGCCTTGTCCACGGTGGGGCCCCCTGAGCCGCCACGACAGCTCGGCCCGCCGTTACCCTGAGCTGGAACACACAGGTGGAGAGGAGTCACCGCCGGGCGCTGGCGTCAGAGCGTTCGGGTCCTCGGTGTCTGTGGACTTGACCCTCAGGCAGCTGTGGGCAGACCGCGGTCCTCACGCGCCGTTTCGCTTGAAGTTAGAACTTAGCCGATGTTAAGCCAGGACTTAATGCCGTTCCTAGCCTTCTCAACCCACCCTCCTTTCCCTACACCACATACCCCTCTCAATGTGAAGTCGAAGCCCACAGCCAGGCCACCGGCCTCTCAGGGCTGCCCCCTGGGGGTAAAGTGGCCGGGTGCAGGGTCGAAGGACTGACCAGGTGGAGAAGTCAGGTGTGGCCAGCTGAGTCCCCCAGATGGAGCTCAGGCCTCGCACGTGAGCGGGCTGGGGCGAAAAACTTTTCCCCTCACCCTTTGCCTTGGAGGCAGTGCCGAGACCCCAACTCGTCCCAGACACCCTCTAGCCTGTCCAGGCCATTCCTGTGATTTCAGCCCCAAACTCCAGATTCTCAGGGAGAACGCCTGGCCCCGTGGAGCGTGCCGGTCAGCCGGACTGCTGTTTGGGCCGGGTCTCACCCTGCGCAGATGGCGGAACCGAAAGACACGCGAGTAACTCGAGACCTTTGGGAAAGGCAGCTGTAAATACGAGGAATTTTATTTTTTTGCTGACATACTATGAGGCAAAACAAAATTGACACCATACAAAATAACTTTATAAAATATCATTCACATCATATTTTATCAGATTTACAGCATTCTGTGCATGTTAAGGTTTATGTAAGGAGGTGAGAAACACTACGCCAAACTTTCAGTATTAGTTTATATGCACACAGTAAGAAACGAAACAGGTAACTGTTGGGGGTTCCATGAATTTATTGCAAAAATAGTGCAAACTACTTAACCTAGTAAGCTGTAAAACAAACTCGAAAGGACCCGGCTAAGCGTCAACGCGACAACAGATGCTCAGTGTGTCAGCATGTAGCTTTCTTCACCAGTTTGTCAACCAAGACCACCCCCACCTGTGCAGTTTAGGGCGCGTGCTGGGGATAGAGAGAAGACAGGCTCCCAGAGGCGGGGAGCCAGCTGCCTGACGCCTGCAGTCCCTCTGGGTCACGCTGCCCGCTCGGGGCCCGCGGGAGGCTGTGCGTCCACACGCGGGCGCCGTGGCGCTGGGTCTGACCTTGGCACCAAGGCGCTCGCTCCACCTCACGGGGCCGGGGGAAAGAGCCCAGCGGCAGCATGAACAGAAAGGACTGGGAGCAATCCTGTCTGCTTCCGCTCGGTGCATTTGGGTAAAGTGTTAACGGTACTGGTGGGTAAACTTTGAACCAGATATTGCAGTAAGCTTAAAAGAAAGGATACCGTATCCTGACAAGAGTAACTTTAAAGTTTCTTTCACCAGTCTACTGGGGTCCGAACAGCGCCCATCTAAACAGAACAAGAGCGAAACAAAACGCCACGCATAAAAGCTAAGGAACAAAATGCAGCATGTTCAGGTTCTTTTTCTTGAGGTACCTACAGAAATCTGGTCGCCGCCCCAAGTACTCTTGTTAGGTCAGAGACGAAACGTCCCCGGTCGGCCGGGTGGAGGGCGCGTGGGCGGCGACAAAGTGCAAGACGCGGCTCCTGCAGGCGGGGACCACCGGGACCACCGCCCTACGCCGCGGAGCACGGCGCACGCACCGCCTGCTGCACGTGCACTCGCAAGCGCCTCCCCACCAGCATCCCTTTTGTGTGAGATCCTGCGGCAAAAAGCCTCCCCAATCGACTTCCAAAATTTCGCCACTAAGGAATGTTGGTTCTCTTGTAAAATTCAGAGATCTCGTGAAAATAGTAAAACTACAGACTACAGGAAAGAGCCCTAATTTTTATTTCTTATTGGTACAAAATCAAATCCTTAAGACTCCAAAATACTGTGTTACCTCCAAAAAATTAAGCTAAAAAAGATCGCCATAGTAGTAAAAGTCTAGATTGTAAACTGCCAATAGAAAAGCGTGGCCAGTCGCCGTTCTCTGGCCCCGTCCCCTCCCCTGCCAGGAAGCCCTGCTGCGGGTGCAGGCCCGCCCGCCCGCTCCCCTCCCCAGGTGGCCGCCGCTCTGCCAGGCGGTCCGGAGGGGGGAAAGGGACAACAGCCCGTCTGCCGCTCACGAAATGCCCTCACACAGACTACGCAGGGGAGGAGCACGGGCGGCCATGAGGGCAGTGGTGCGAGCACTGGCATTTCTGCACGGCCGCCCCTTCGTTGGCACAGAAAATAAAGTGATGGTTATAAACACATGCATAGAAGAGTCTGGGATTTATTGTTTGCAAAATGCTAAATTTGTTCTGGACGTACTTTTCTCCTTTTACGAGAGGGCAGCTGGGACCCCAGGACGTGCGAGGAGTGGGCTGGGGGCGGAGGTGGGGGAACCATCCGATTCCACGGCCAATTGGGTGATAATATAAAATGCTTCGTTTCAAAGTGATTTTTTCTTCAATGCATTAGGATTCAACACAAAAGGCACAAAATAAATAAAAGTCATTAAATAAACAAACTGATTTCAAGCTTCGTGTGGAGTGATCGCTCACTGTTTGGTTACTTGTTCCAATTAAATTTGACAGACTTAGTAAATAGCACCCAACTGTTTAACTGAGGTAGATCCACATTGTAAAGAAAGCTGGGTCCCCTCCATTTTGTGTCTAAATTTAAAGATGCTTTTACAGAAACAAAATCCATCGAACCACACGCGGAAGCCGCGGCCGGCGGCACTGCCGGAAGAAAGCGCGGACCACAAGCAGGTGTGCGGGTGAGACCCTCCGGTCCCTCTCCGTCAGCCACAAGGAAAGCTCAGGCCGGAGGGAACAGAACCAAACAGCTAAAGGTAACCCCGAAAACGGCTCAAGACCTGCGCGGCAGGTGCTGCCGCGGCCGGCGGGTCTCGCAGTCTGATCTGGCCACCGCCCGGACGGCGACTCTCTCCGCCTCAGGGTTTGCATACTCTGACACGTACAAATGAACGTCGGATTAAGGCTTAATGCAGAGGGGTGCCACCAGCCCGCGCAGCACCGGGCACGGCGGCCTCCGAGCCGCGGGAGCAGGCGCTGTGATCGCGGACGTGCGTGAGAAGCTCTGCAGACGCCGGGTGCAGTGTCCACAGCACGGCCAACCGGACTGCACTGACCGCCGGCGGCCGCCACGGCCGCAGCCCCGCACTCAGCGTCTGGGAAACTGTAAACTCGGACGGTCGTAACACATTTTGATTCAAAATGTCTTCTAAAATAGTTTATCGCGGGGAAATTAAGAAGGGACAAGATCTATCTACGGAACTTTTGAATTCATTTTTGGTTCTTTTTCAATTATTTTATAAAAATAAAATGAAACTAGAAAAGTCGATAAAACTCAGGGTTCAAAACCCCTCAGGACACAGCAGGAAAGCGAGCTGAAGCACAGCAGAGGTAAGAAGGGTCTGGATCAGACACTACATTCTTTCTTGTATTTAATGAGTAATTAGCCACTTTGCTGCACAGAAACTTACAATTATTCTCTTAATTTTCTTTAAAAAGTAAAAACTCACTTGCCTCTACAGATAGAAAATAGGAATCCACACCTCCAACAACTACATCAAACCCACTACCACGCTCAGGGCCACGTCCCGCGCTCGCCGGTCTGTACACGCGGCCGCCCTGGCCTGCCGGCCAGCAGCGACCCACAAAGGAGCTTCTATGCTTTCTTTCCTCCCGCGGCACCAGCAAGCCCAGCCTTGGCAGGGAAGGCGGTTTCACTCAGAGGGCGGCGAGAAACAGCGCTCCCTGGGGGGCTGCGCGATGGCTCAGGGCCCGGCCGCCCGGCCTCTGGGCCCGCCAGCAGTCAGGCCCCCACGCCCTCCGGGCAGCGGCTCAGGCACTCGGCGTCTCCTCAAGCGCCGGACACGGCCCCAGGCTCTGCAAGTCGCGGCCACGCTGCGGGGGTCTAGCTCAGGTCCCCACCGAGGCCTGGGAGCCAGCACTGTGGCCGGAGAGGTGCTTCAAAGGCAGGTCGGTCCAGAGGGCGCCGGCCGGCCTCCCGGCACACAGGCCGCCCCGACGAGGCCGTGCAGGGACCCTGGGGACGGGGCCTGAAAGGCAGTCTAGGCCTGGGTGTCGGCTGCGCGGGTGGCCTCACCCCCTCGGGGCGGTCCTGCAGCCTCCACGCCCAGGTCCAGGTCCGCTGCCTTCCTTCGAGCGGGGGCGGCCCGAGGAATGGGTGCACTCGGGTTCGAGCCGTGGCTTCGAGAACTGTGAGGTCGCCTCTGCCTCTAGTGCCCGGAGACACCCGCGAGGGGAGCTGCATTCGGTCTTTTGGTGTGAGCTCCGCACGCCTCCAAGCCCGAGAGGCGGTAGGCAGGAGCCACACCCACCTCCTCCTCCCAGGGGCTGGCCAGCAAGGGCGCCGGCCCGCCGGGCTTCATCAGCCCACAGGACAGAAGTGTTGCCAAAGCACCGGTAACCCTCTCTCCGCTCGCCGGCCATCGCTGCATGCGCCAGGCTGGTGGGAGCCCACCCCCCCACACACACCGCCCCGGTTTGGGGCGCGCCTGCGCAAAGCCGCTTCGGGGTCCCGTGTTCGCGGGCTCGGTGGGCCTGGAGACGCAGGGCCGCTGGAGGGAGGTGGCCAGCTGGCGGGGACCCACCTGCACGGCGGTGCCTGGGCAGACCGAGGGGAGCCACAGCCGTCCTCAGGGACCAAAGGGGCTGCGAGACCAAGCGGCAGCATCACGCCTGAGCCCCCCGGGCGGAGAGCAGAGCCACGCCACCCCCACGCCCACCCAGCCCCGGGTCTGAGGAGCAAAACTGGGGCCCTGGGGCCAATGCCAACCTTCCAGCGCAGAGCGGGGCCGGGGGAGGCCCGAGAGGCGGCGGGCACTGGCCGGCCGCAGAGTGCGTGCGGCACGGGCCGCTTCCGACAGCAAAGTGGTCGATGCACCGAGCGGGGGTCTCGGGCACAGCCGCCCCCGGGGGCGCGCCTTTCAAAGCAAGGCCTTGAACCTGACAGAGCGTTTTGCTTTCAGACCGCAGGTCATCTTTAAATGGGGGCGGGTTAGAGTAACTCGAGGTTCCCAGGCCAAAGGTCAGCAAGGGACACTGGGTGGACGATGGTTCTGGAAACCGGGCAGCTACTTCAAGGGCGTCACGTGCAGGGGAGCGGTGTCGGGAAGGCTATTTTCAGCTCATTCGTAAAGTGAAGCAGGGAAAAAAGTGCTTTCTCGTATCGAACAGGCAAGTGGAGAGAAAGGCCAGGCCCACGGGCGTGTCCAGGCCCCACCCCCCCACCCACCCCCCCCTGGTGGTGGGAGCCCTGCCCAGCGCCGGGCACCCCAGGGCCTCGGCTGCCCGATGCGGCGGGCAGGAGGGGCCGCCACGGTCACAGCACGCACACGCGTGTTCGAGCTGGAGCCGGCAGACAGAGGTGCACGGTGCAGCTCGCACGGGCAGCACGCCGGCCACGTTCGCTGTGGACAGTTCCAAGTGAGCGCGGACACGGACCGAGTGAAGATTCAGAGGTAGCCTTGATCTGCGTCTACTTTCCTCAAGCTAGAAGGGGTTTGGAAACCACCTCCGGTAGTGCTCCGGCCAGGCCAGTACATTCACTGAGGCAACGAAAGGGCCAAACACACCCAAAGCCGAGCGCGGGGCCCAGGGCGCCCACACGCAGGGGCCCGACTGGGCCGGCCGCACATGGTCACGCCGGCGGCAGAGCACAGACGCCCGGTCCGGCTGAGTCGCGTGGCCGCCAGGTGGCACTGACCCCCGGTCAGCAGCACTGAGGGTCAGGCCGCAGGTGGCCTCACAGTTCGAAGCTGCGGCCGGCCAGAGACACAGGCTGATGCTGCTGCCCCATGGCGCTGGCCGGCAGCCGCCCGAGGGAGTGGGGGCGGGCGTGGGGGGCGGGTGCAGGGCCAAGGTCGCAGCGGCTCGCCTGCCACCCTCAGCCTAGTCACAGGCCTTCCAGCGCCACCACAGACGCACGGCCAGACGTGAGAAGGTGAGTCGTCAAAAATCAGTGCAATGGCTCCAGCGAGCCCCTGACCGAGAGCCGGCGCCCGGCCGGCCAAGCGCTGGCGCAGCTGCCCGCAGCCCGACGGGCTCCCAGCTCCCGGAGCCGGCGGGAGGCGGCGACTCAAGCTCTGGGTGAGGCCTGGCCCTGGGCGGGGGCTGTGCTCCACACATCCCTCTGCTCGAGCGGAGGCCGGAGGTCACAGGAGTCTATGGCTTGTCTGGCCTGCGGGTGCCCGCTATCTGGGCCAGGTCAGCTCTGGGAGCCCACGGCGAGCGGCCCTTGGCGGGGCACGCCCAAGCAGCGTCTCTCTGCTGCCGCAGGGCAGAGGCGGGAAGGGCCCCGCCCGGGTGCTGCCGGCTGCCGCCGCCAGCCACACCGACGTGACGCGCCGGCCAGCCCTAGCATAGTGTATCAAATATATAATCTGACTGAAAAACCGCCTTGCAAAAATAAATTTAAATCACCCTGCAGACCAATGTAAAATGACATCGCTGCATCTATAGGAAAAACAATTCATCCAGAAAAATTACATTTGTGGCTTTCAAAAATAAATCATCCAGCAAACTTGAAGGTAAACATTAGTTAATTTATAAAAGTTGGGGAGAGTCATTTCTATCCATCAGGTACCACCGCCCTGCGATATCCACATCGGCCAAATCAAACCAGAGCAGAAAGGGAAAAATAAATAGCGACAACTGCATTTGACGACAATAAAAACACACATCACACGACCTCAGAAAGCCGGCTGGCCCACGGTGGGGCCTCCCGCGGCCACCTGGGACGCCTGGCGGGGCGAGCTGGCCGGCCCGAGCACGAGGGAGTGGGGCACCAGCACCGCCCACGCTGTCCCCGCAGGGACCAGGCCCACGGCGCGGACCCGTGCGTCACAGAGCACAGCAGGCCCAGCCTCCCCCTTCCCAAAGCACAGACGCACCCCAGCTCACAAACTGCATCTCAACAGGAAAGTCTGAGTGGCCAACACACGGCGGCCGGAGGGCCTGCGGTCCGGGCCTTGTCCCGAGCGGGGGGGGGGGGCGTCACAGGCGGCGGGGGGGGGGGGGGNCCGGGGGGGGGGGGGGGGGGGGGGCTGGGACACGCGAGTTTTCCTTGGGACACGCGAGTTTTCCTTCAAGTGGGTTTTGGAAAACATCCCAGGAGGAGCCCAGGGAGGGGGGCTCACTGGGGCTGCTTCTCAGACGAGACACACCCCAGGCTCCAGCGCACAGACTCTGCGTCCTTCTCACATTGTGTCGAGCAAGGCGCTCCTACCCCACAGTGGGCGGCGCCGGCCTGTCCAACCGGGGCGGGAGGGCTGAGCTCGGGCTGGGCGAGGCTCTGGCTGCCGGGTGCACAGAGCTAGGGCTGAGCCTCCGAGCCGGGAGGGCCTTCGCTGCCTGCGAGCACATCCTAGTAGCGGGGTCGGGGTGCTGACAGAAATCGGGGGAAACAGTTATTTACCTGAGAAATTGTCCCTACAGCTGTCCGGAGCCCCAGCCGCCAGCCACGCGCAGAGACGTGGCGCCGAGGTGCCCGCTGCCAGTGCCGAGTCTGAGCCAGGCAGGCTGCAGACAGCCTCCGAGGTGCTCCGCCCCAACAGCCTCCTCCCGAGCGGCGGAGAACCGGGGACGCAGAGGCCGAGACACCCAGCCGCAGCCTCCTGGCGCCGCTCAGAGGCGCGAGCAGGCGGTCCCTACAGAGACCCAGGCCTGCGCTCCTGCCCGGCGGCGGCCGCACCATGGGACCCCGCTCTGGGAACACGGGTCGGAACTCAGGATTTACGGTGTGTCGGCCCGAGGTGCCCTCCTCCCCACGAGCGCTCCCGGAGAGGGACGCCAAGCGTGGACTGGTGTCCTTCGGGAAAGGAGAAAGTGCCACTTGCCAGTAAAACAACAGGGATTGCAACTTTCTTCGAGCAGAGGCTTCTGTCGCTTAAAGAGACAAAAAAAGAACCACAACAACGATACAGCAAGAAGAGACTAACGCCGCCAGTAGGACACCCACGTGCACACGCACGCACACACGCCACTCGGGCACGTCTTCACAAGTGGAGTCTCCCTCTGCAGCCGCCCGCCGGCCCCGCGCCCCTCCCGGCCCACCCGCGGGACGCCCGCCGGGCAGCAGCCAGATGGTGGACGCCGGAGCCCGGGGTGCCCGGCACCCGCCCCACCGCGGCACCAGAGGTAAGTCAGGCGGGCTGGGCCGCAGGGGCCTGCGGGGAGCACAAAGCAGCACTGGGGGAGCCGCCCCGCCCTCAAGCCTGCCTCCCGCGGACCCCAGTCGCCCGGAGCTGCCTGCGCGGCCGGCCGCCGGGCACAAGGAGCACCGCCTGCTGTCCTTTTCCACGCTGCCCGCCGCCCTCAGTGCAGCCGTTTCGAGATCGGCAGACCCAGGCCGGGCCCGCGAGCGGCACCCGCCTCCCCAGCCCGCCCCGGTGCCCGGTCAGTGCGTAGACCCGTGGAGCTTGTCTGGCTGCGGCCGCGCAGAGGGCAGCGGCTGGCACGGGCGGTCCAGGGCTGGAAGCGCAAACACAGCCGCTTGTGCCTGACGGCCGAGGCCGGCGGCCGGGTCCAGCCCGCTCCCGACGCGCGCAGGTGGCAGAGCACCGCAGTCCACACAGGGAGGCGGCTCCTACCTATCACGTTAATACTGCAAACCAGATATATATATTTTTTCTCTTACGTTAAAGACACAACAGTGAAAAAGGATTGTACTGTATTTATCACCACAGACCCGTATTCTTTAGAAACTTTGGAAAATAAACGTCACAGTCCTTTAGGACAAATCTTATGATTAGACCGTCGGCATATTGTCTTTTTTCTTTTTTTAAATAAATTTTTATTAAAACGGCACTTGTCTGCCAACCGCTCTGCACCTGCGCTGGGGGCAGGCGCGGCCCGGCTCTGCGTCGCGCCCAAGCGGGCTGGGAGACGGCGGCGGCAGAGCCGGCCCGGCCCGGCCCGGGAGCCCGTGGGGCGGAGCCGGGCGCGCACTGGCGTCGCCCGGAAACAGACTTAGTGACAACTCAGAGAGTTCAAGGCTTTAAAACCACGTCGCGTTTGGTGTCCCTCCACTGTCGGCGCGTCACAGCGAGTTTGAGCCCCTCGACTTCCTAAGAATCACGAGTTAAAAACAAGTAAATCGAATGACCGAGTAAATGAAACTGTTTTAAAGCCCTGAGTTCATAGACTGGTTCTGGGAGGTTTGTGGGAAACGCGGGACGGTCTCGACAAGCAGCGTGTGGATTTGGCAAACCATACTTCCTGCGGTCCGGGCCGCGCGGGGTCCGGGCGGAGGCGTTCTGCAGGCGGCGTGGGGCCGTGCACCCGGCGCTGCTGTCACGGCGGGCCTGCCGGTCTGCCGGCCGCGGTTCTCGTGCGAGCGCCCGGCGCACGGCCGTGAGCGTCACGCATCACGCGAAGTACATGGTGCGCAGCGTGTCCTGGTGGACCTGCACGGCTTTGGCCAGCGCCTGGTGGTCTCGCCCGTTGCTCTGCCCGGAGGTGTGGCTTCCCTCGGCGCTGCGGGCACAGGAGAGCGCGCCGTCAGGCCCACGGCGGGCGTGGCGGGGCCGGAGCTGGAGCCGCACAGCTGGCCCGGCCCTGGCTGGGCAGCGGCTCCCAGGCCAGCGGCGGCCCTGGCGCCGGCCACGACCCCGCAGGGAGGCCCGCCACTCACCTGTCGTGCTCCTTGTCCACCAGGTGGTACCTGGCCCGGAAGGCCACCAGGTGGGCGTAGTAGGCCGGCGCCGGGATGGACACGGAGCGCGTGCAGCGCACATAGGTGTGACACAGCTGGTAGGTGAGGATCTGCAGCTCGTCGGAGGAGAAGCGATTGTCGTCCCAGAGCACGTGGTAGTGGGAGGGCCTGCTGGTCCCCTGCGGGCACAGAGGCGGGGTCATCGCTGCCCGGCGCGCGGGGCGGTCACCACACGGCGCAGCCAGGAGGCCTCGCGGGCAGGACTGCCGTGCCCCCGCGGTGAGGCAGCTGCAGGCGTGGGGCGCCCACGGGGCTCTCAGCGTCGCCACGCCTCAGAGCGGGAGAGACTCAGATTAAAGCTGCGCGCGAGCCCCGCTGTCCATGGGGGCTCTGACACCCACATCTGGCCGCTGGGCACCCCGCCCACCCGCGGCGCCTCCCGCCCGCTGCCGCACACTCGCCCGCGCCCACCCCAGGCGCCCACTCTGGCACTGGCGGAGGCCGTGGCAGGCCGGGGGAGGGGCGGGTGGGGGCGGGGCAGAGCGCCAGGGCCCGGTCGTGCCCCGGCGGCCCCGGAGGGACAGGAGACCGAGTTGGACGCGCCACCGGGCGCTGTGCTCCCACAGAGACTCTCTTTGATGATCCTTTTGTCCTTCAGTGGAGCCGCCTGTGCTGCTCCCCGCTCTGTCTCTGGTGAATCCTATTAGCCCCCCACCTCTGGCCTGCACCCCAGCACTGTGTGCACACGTAACAAGTGTGTTAAAGTCACAGCAGACAGCAAACCCCTCCAGGCTCTCAGGCCGCACCACCGCGGCCGCGTGCTGCCTTAGGCCGGCGGGTCACGTGACGGAGGAGTCTGGCTTTTCCCCAGGGACGGCGGAAGGCCAAGTTCACGGCAGTTGTCAGATATCAGCTTCAGAGGCACCGGGGACATGCGTGCAGGCCTTGTCTGGCTGTGAGCGCAGTCAGGCTGCCGGGAGTGGGGACGGGCACCCGGGGACCAAGCCTCCCGCCCCATGGCCACCAGTTGGCTCCTGGGGGCAACTCGGGCAGTGCACGTGCGGCCGCCGCGTGCTCAGAACCCCACGCAGCCTTGGGCTTTCCGAGGACAGACCAGGAGAGCTGGGGTGAGGGGCCTGCCAGACGCGTCCCTCTTCGCCCAGCTGGCCTCCACGGCCGGCTGCTGCACACGCGCGCCTCTCTGCCCGGCCCCTCTCATCTGAACAGCCCCGCCCAGCACCACAAGCCTCTGCCCCCGGAGGGCACCCCGCCCACCTCCTGGGCTCCCCCGGGCCTCGCCCTCACCTGGATGCCGGCGTGGCTGCACAGGTAGAAGTCGAACTCGGTGGGGTGGGTGATCTTGGTGTCCACGGTAGTGCCCGCCGGGATGTTTCCGCTCTTCCCGACCTTTGGGGACACGGGGCACGTCAGACGCGGGCCAGAGGGAGGACGGGCCCCGGGCTGCAGGCGCCCGGCCAGCCGTGTCGGGCACAGCTACGCGTGTGCTCAGGCCAGGTGCCAGCCGGGCTCGGGCCGGGCCGCCGAGCCCCGCGAGGAGGAAGCGTTGCCCCTGCAGCCCTAGCGAGACGCCCGCAGGGCTGTCGTCACCGTCCCCAGAGTGCGTACCACGGACGGGATGAGCAGTCCCCCAGCGCTCAGGGCCCAGCCAGGCCCCGGCCGGCCCCTCGAACTGCCGCACAGAGGGACAGACAGAAGCAGCCGGCCCCACGGACGGCAGGCAGAGCCCGGGCCGCACCGCCAGCACGCACCCGCTCGTTCTTGTCGGTGCAGAAGAGCCGCGTGTGGTGCCGCTTCTGGACCACGATGAAGGTGATGCCCGGCTGGTAGTCCTTCTCCAGCTTGATGCACGCCTCGCGGATGGCCAGCAGCTCATGGTGCAGCACCTGGGCAGCAGCCGGGTCAACCACAGGGCCGCCCACGGCCCCGGGCGGCCCCCGGCCCCGCAGCTGCCGTCTGGGACGCTGCAGCCCCGTCCTCCGCCCCAGCTCGCCGCAGCCACGCCACGTCCTGGCCACACCGGGCTGCCGGCGCCTGGTCTCCAGTCCACGCCTGAGGCGGACGGCGCCCGTACCCGGCACACCTGGCCTGGCTGGGGGAGCTGCACGGGGCCCGCGAGACACGTGTGCTCAGAGACAGCGCCGCCGGCCTGGCTCAGAGGGCGGAATGCGGGGGGACGGGAGCCCAGAAGAGGGGACGCGTGTTCTATGGGCCTGCCGCAGCGTGGGGCACCCCTTCTCTGCCTGCCTGCTCACACGTCTGGCCAGCACGGAGACCCGCCGGCACTGGCCCGAGCCAGGCTGGGCAAGCCCACGCAGCTCCCGGCCCTCAACCAGGGCGCTTTCGGCCGCACAGGCCCATCTCCCCCACCTGTGTCTGCCACGGCCCTCTGCCTCCCGGACCCCCACACGCCCTCCGGCGCTCGGACCGTCCCCACCCTGCTGCCCGCCTCCCGGCGCACCGCAGCCGTTGCCTGCCCCGCAGCCCCACACGGCGCAGGGAGTCGCCCCAGACGTGGCTCCAGAAGCAGCCCCTGGCCCGACCGCCAGCCTCGCCTCCGGCAGCCGCCCCGCGGCCGGAGACCCACCTGCTGGAACTGGCCCTCGGACACGCCGTCGCGGTAGAAGATGATGCGGGTGGGCTTGAAGCGCGTGGACTTGTAGAACTGGATGAGCAGCTCGCGCACCATGGCCGCCAGGTCCTGGATGATCTCCTGCCGGTGCTGCTGCACCCGCACGGTGGCGCAGTAGCGGTTGGGGTGGGCGTCCATGCTGCCCACGACCTGCGGGCAGGCGCGTGGTCGGCGGGGCCCCAGGAGCCCACCCGCCACCCTGCGGCGCGCTCTGGCCTCCTGCGGGGACGGGCCACCAGCAGCGCAGGGGCCCGCAGCCCCGGCGGGCCTGGGGCTGCTCACGCCTGTCCTGCGTCTCGGCAATGGTGCTCTCTGGGCGCGGCCCAGCCCAGGGCCACGAGGCGCCCCCCGCCCGCTGAGGGGACCCTCTGGGCGACACTCACGGCGGCAATGGAGGGCTTCTTGCCGTCCCCGGCGGGTGGGTGCGTGACGTCGGCCCCCAGGAAGATGACGGGCTGCTGGAACACCGGGGGCCTGCGGGGGGGCGCGGGTCAGGGCGGGGCGGGGACCTAGGCCCGGGCAGGTCCCGCAGGGCCGCGCCTCCCCTCACTGGGGCAGAACGAGTCCGCCGCGGCAGCCAGAGGGGCTCAGGGAGACTGGCGGAGCACCACCCGCGTGGGCAGCTGCCGTGAGGAGGATGGGCGCCCAGCACGCCGCAGGTGCCCAGGCTGCCCCGAGCCCGGACCGGAGGGGCCCAGCCACCACGGGGACCCCAAGGTCCCGGGCCCGGGCGCGGGGGCCTGTCCCTCCGAGCCCACAAGCCTAACAGCCGCCGTCCGCACCAGAGGCTGCGGGGAGGGTCTCCGGACTTGCGCCGACCGCAGGAATGGCCGCACGCACCGGCCGCGGGGGCGCCGGTCAGGGACAGAGCCTTCCCGCCACCGCCAGAGACGGGAACCCACGGCCAGGGGCGCCTGGGGCTGGGGGCAGAGCCCGAGGGGCATGCGGTGGCGCCCGAGGACGGGCTCGTGCGGCCCACCCCTGGGATGCCCCCGCGCCCCGCCCCCGCAGCCAGGCCAGGCCGCTGCTGCTGGGGCTCTGGGTCTCCACCGCAGGAGCCTTGGTCTGGGGGCCGCAGTCCCGCCCTGGCCCCTCCACCACCCTCGCAGGCGCCTTGGTCCACCACCCGACCGGCAAGCGGGCCCCACCGCCACAGCAGGACTGCGATGCCCCTTCGGGCCTAGGCCAGCCCCGCCCGCCTTGCCTCACCTCCCCTGGGGCAGCAGGATGTTGTTCACGCCGCCAAGCTTCACGTTGATCTTCAGGCAGAGGTTGGACAGGGTCTGGGGCGTGGTCCTCTGCACGTTCTTCATCTGCACGCACTGCGTGGCCATGCCCAGCACCGTGTCGCCCACGCGCTTGACCTCGGCTGTGGGCACGGCGGGCTCAGGGGTGTGGCCCTCGGGACCCGCCCCGGCGCTGTCCAGCTCAGAGAAGCCTCTCCTGGGCCAGGACCTCCTGCCGGCGCCCGAGGCCGCAGCAAACGCGCAGAGGCCAGACGAGCGCCGGACCTGGGCCTGCGCGGGGGCCAGTCCAGCTCCAAGGGGCAGCCGCGCCGCGGCCCCCCGTCCCGCCATCTCGCCCGAGCAGCTGGCTGGCTGCCGGGGACGACTGTGCAGACGGACGCTGGGCGGGGGGAGCGGGCGCGCTCTCCACACCTAGGGGCTTCTAGCCGCGCGCCCGAGCCTGAGGGTGCGGCTGACCGACCCCCAGAGGAGGACCCACCCGAGCGGCCCTGCGCAGCCCGGCGGTGCCGCGGGGCCTACCGTAGACGGGGGTCTTGCCGGGCAGGATGACCACCACCAGCTGCAGGCCGGCGTAGGTGTTCTTCAGGTGCCGGAACATGGGCTCCACGCTGTCCGCGCCCTGGGCGTACTTGCAGAAGCAGGGCTGCCCCTGGATCGGCATGCCCGCGTCCCGCGAGATCTTCCGCAGCTGCTCCGTGAAGGACCTGCAGGAGGGGCGCGTCACCGGGCGGGGGCCCAGCCAGCGTCCACCCCCGCAGCGTCGCCGGCATGGAGGCCGAGGAGGCACCCAGGTCCACGGTGGCAGCGTGGCAGCGGCGCCCCAGGAGACAGACGACTCCGGCCTCGCCCCGCTGCCCTCTGGAGGCCGCTGGGTGCTGTGCCTGCCTGCCGGCCGCCTGCCGGCCGCCTGCCCGCCGCCCCCCGCAGTGGCACGTGGCGCTGGCTCGGCGAGCACGGCCGTTGGCCAGCACCCACACCCAGCCCTCGGAGCACAGCCTGGACGAGGCAGAGAGGCCCTGGGCCTGGCTGGGGTGGCCGTGGCAGTGGCCCCGGGCCCTGGGGGCCGAGCCTGAGCACAGAGACCAGGGCGCTGCAGGTCAGGACACCTGATGCCTGGCTGGCACTGCTGGCCTCTGCCCAAGGGCGGGAACCGCAGCAGTCACCAGCGACCCCGAGCTCGGCCACAGCACGGAGGGCCTGGGGCTCCCCACATCCCACTCCCTGCACCCAGGCACTTCCTGCACCCACCAGGTCTGCAGAACCTGCCGCTTCTCAGGGCTCCTGGTGCCCCGCCTGGCCCCGCGCCCCCACTGCCCCCACCGCCACCGCCACCCTCCTCCGCCCCCCACAGGTTTGCTGGGCACACAAGCCAAGTGCGTTCAAGGGCGCGGGTCTCGGGGGTCGGGGGTCCTGGGCCAGGCAGACGGCCCAGAACAGAGAACTCGGAGGAGCTGCAGCCTGACCCGGCCCCGCCGCGGCGCCCACCTCCCTCGCTGCCTCCTCGTTCGCCTCCCCGCTGGGCGCACCCCCTCTCCTGCCTCTAGCCCCGTCTTGACCCTCTGGGGCCGCTCCGCTCCCACGGGCCACGCCCCGCGGCCGGCCTGCGCTCACTTGAGGTGGACCTCCGTGCACTGGCGCTGGGGGGCGAAGCAGGCGATGGCCCACACCTTGATCTCGATGCCCGTGTGGAACTGCTTGTTCCTCATGTCCCAGACGCCCTGCACGGGGGTGGCGATCGCCTTGTTCTGCAAGGGCGGGACGTCTGAGTGAGGACGGCCTCGCGGGGTCCGGTCCCGCAACCGCTGCTGTGGCGCTGCGGCCCAGCGGGCCGGCGGAGAGGTTCCCGCTCTGTGGAGGGCCCAGGCCCGGCCGAGCCGGGAAGCCCCATGGAGCGGGGCTCCTTCTGGGGAACACGCTCTCGCTTTCTTCGCTTCCTCCACGACCAGCCGGCAGCGACCGGGGTAGCAGCGGGCGCCCTCCCAGCCGAGCTGACCGCCGCCCGCACCCACCGTGGAGAAAGCCGGGGTGCCCCTCCAGCCGTGCAGCTCAGACCCGCTGGGACAGACCCGCCCTGGCCCCCGGACCAGGGGACGCGGCTGCTGCGAGGCCACGCCGACCTTCGCAGGCTCAGGCCGCAGGGGCAGGCAGGGACAGGCGGGCCCTCCCGCAGGCCCAGGCCGCACGCACCCTGCCCCCATAGAGGATGGAGGGCGGCTGCAGCACTCGGCCGGTGACGTCCGTCATCTCGTCCTTGACCATGATCCCGAACTCCCGGACGTAGGGGTCAGTGTTGAAACTCGCGCTGCGCATCTTGGGAGTGGGAGAAAGGCGAGGTCAGGCCCGGCAGCTGGTCGGTGCGCCGGCTCTGCCCCCGGCCCGCGGCAGCTCACCAGCTTGCTGATCTCCTCCTGCCGGTCGGGCGCCGAGCGGGCCGTCGCTCTGATCATGGTTGAGGTCTGATTGTCGGTCAGCTTCTTTATGCACCTCTGTCCGGCCACTATGTTGCAGACCTGGGGCCAACGCCAATGGGGTGTCAGCATCAGGCGGGGGCAGGGGGCACCCCAGATGCCCTGTGGTGGCCACCCTGAGTCCCAGGGGAGCGGCCGGCTACAGGACCAGCTCGGGGCCCTTCTCGACGGGGAACCCCGCCTTCCACGGGCCAGTGGCGCCTCGGGGGCGGCGCCCCGGGGCGCACAGCCTGCGGGCCCCCCGGGGCGGGGCTGTGTCCCGCAGCACCTACTGCCCGCTGCGGGCAGCAGGGCAGGGCAAAGCCGGCCGAGCAGGTAAGCGCCGGGCGAGCCCAAGCACTGCGTGCCCGCCTAGCTGCAGCACCCACGCTGCCCAGACAAGGCCTTTGGGGCAGGGGCCGCCGAGGGCGTGGCTGAGGGCAGCGCGGGTGCCCGCCCCAAGGGCGTCCTGCCCATGCCAGGGAGGCCAGCGCCTCACGCCGGGTCCCCACGTCTCGACCCTCCTCGTGCCAGGAGGCCGGGCTGGAACGTGGGCTAACGCCCGAGCCCCAGAGGGGGAGAAGGGGCCGCTCTTGCCTCGAGGGGAAGGTAGGTGTGTTTCTGCTCCTGTCCGACTTGTAAGCACGGGAGGTGGGGGTAGCGCAGGACCAGCTTGTGCCTGTCCTTGAAGTACTGGGCCACCGTGCACTCCACTGTCTGCCCGCTCTCCTGCTGCAGCGGGAACCTGCGGGCGGCGGCGGCTCAGGCCCCGGCTCGGCCCGGGGTTGCCCAGGGCGGCTCTCGGGGCAGGGGGCCAGCCTCCCAGCGCTTCCCAGAGCCAGCACCAACGCGCGCCTCTGGGGACCCGGGTCCCCGAGGCCCGACACGCACCGCCCTCGGGGCTGGGAAATATAAACCCTCATGCACAAAAGTCACACAGTCACGGCACCGGCCACAGGGCACCTCCCCGGGATGGGGGCGCTCAGGGGCACGCCTCCGTGCCCCGCCACTGCCACAGAGGTACGGACGCTCAAGACAGCCCCATGCCTGGGGACACGCCCCAGAGCTGGCTGCCCGGGCGGACCGAGCCTGTGCTCCACAGAGGTCTGAAAACAGACCAGAGGCCGCAGCAGGAGGGAAACACAGGGCTGCCGCCCAGCCCTGCGTGGGGCAGTCTAAAAACCCTCCCGATTAGGGGAAGCTTGGGCCTGTGCCCAGGCCCTCAGCCCAGCGTGACCCCACCCCCACCCCCTGCCGAGGGCGCGGCTGGGCCTGGGCGGGTCAGGGCGGTTACGTCTGGTGGCTGGCAGGCCGCCGGGTCACGTTGCAGACGCGGTACTTCCTCTTCATCTGCCCGCAGTGCGTGATCTCCACCTTCAGACCTGCCGGCACAGGGTGGTCAGCCACGGCCCTCGTCTGTCCGGGCCCTTGTGCCCAGGGCCCGCTGGAGGGGGCCAGCCAGCACCAGCGCCGCCAGCTGCCCTCCCGCCAGGCTGCAGCAGGAAGCCCGAGCACGGCCTGGAACGGGCCCGGTTGGGCAGTGGACGGGAGGCGCGGGGAGGCACCCCTGTCCTTCGGGAAGGCTCTGCAGCACGGGGCGCCTGCCGCACTCTGGCGGGAAGGAGCGCAGCCGGCCCTGGCCCACACAGGGCATCTCCCTCCCGGTCCACCTCCCGGCTCAGGCCCCGGGGCGGGAGCAGAGCAGCCGAGCGGGCGGCCTCACCTTTGATCTCTTTGGTAAACTTCACCCTTTGGGAATCTGTCAGAGGTTTCTGTTGCTCTTCAATACTTTTAAAATCCAGAACTTCACAAACAAACTCGATGACAGGCTGCGCCTTGTAAAACGCCGTGGCGGAGACTGCAAGGGGGAGAGCGGGGCGTGAAGCGGCGCCCACCTGCAGGCCGGCCTGGCTGGAGGAGGGCGGCCGGGGGGGTGGGGGAGGGGGGGCGGGTCTGAGATGAAGACTCGCGCCCAGTCAGCCCAGCCCTGGGGGCCCCGGGCCTTCTGACCGGGCGCACGCATCTCTGGGGCTGCCGCCCCCAGTCACACAGCCCCTGGGGCGGCGACCCACCGAAGGAAAGCAGGTGAGGCCACAGAGGCCGCTGGCCAGCTGCCCGCCTGTGGGGCCCCGGTCCCTCGCCCACCCGCAGCCCGTCTGCGCCACAGCCCAGGTGGGCTGCTCCTGGGCTGCTGGACGACCCCGCCCGCCACGACCCTGGGCTCACCGTCGATGTTCAGCATCATCTTCCAAAGAGAAGGCCGGACGGACTGGTGGAAGCCGAACCACACCTCTCGGCCACCCCCCAGCGGGTTGGAGCAGCCCTCAGATGCTGTGAAGAAGGAGCGGCCCACGGGGGTGTACCTGGCCGAGAGCAGCCCGGTCAGGGCGTCCGCGGCAGGCCGGAGACACTGACCGGCAGGCCCAGGCCAGGCCTGGGCGGGGCTGTCCGTAACAGCTCGGCGGCAGGGGGCCGAGCAGGCAGACCGGAGCCCCGGGCAGGTCGCGCCCAAGGGGGCGTCAGGCAGGACGCAGTGGGCTGCGGGCCGCCGGCCGAGGGGCTGGGCTGCAGCCCTGGGGGGCCGTGCCAGGCATGTGCCTGCCCCCCGTGCCCACACAGCAGCCCCCAGCACAGCCCCGCTCTTGCCCAGGGCCCAGGACCAGTGGGGGCGCTGAGACCCCTCCCAGAGCTGGAGCGCCTGGGACTGCAGGGGGGGGAACCCCCAGGCTGTGCTGTCTCCCAAGACGCCCAGCCACAGCTAGAGAGCAGCCAACTGACCTCCCCTGCTCCCCTACAGAGAACAGCCCTCTCTGCAGGCTACAAGGCAACGCGGCGACTGGCCCCAAGGAATCCAGGAAATGAAAGTCACGGCGGCCCCAGCCCGTGCCCAAGATCGGAGGGGACTCCTGGCAGCCCTCGCTGCCTCACCTGCCCAGCTCCACCAGCGGGTCGAGCAGGGCAGGGGCGCGGGCGAGCGGGGCCGGCGCCGCGGCCCCAGCCTGGTGTGCACAGGCACAGGCAGGCTCCGGCGTCAGGGCCCCTCACCGGCTCGTGCGCCGCAGCCTCCGCTGGCGTCTGGGACGCCCGACCCCAGCCGGCCGGGGCGACACTGGGACGGCAGCCCGCGCCGCGCGGGAGCAGCACCGGCACGCAGCCCGGCCCACTCACCTCATGGACGGCAGGTGCCTCATGACCACGTCCAGGGCCTGGATGGTCTCGAAGGGCACGCTGGGCAGCCGGCCCGAAAGCGCGTCGTGCAGGGCCTGCAGGCTCACGCAGGACACCCACTTGATGGACACCTTGAAGATGCGGTCCTTCCCCTCCCCCGGCAGCGTCACCTCCAGCTCCACCTGTGGCCAGAGACACGTCAGCCGGGCCGAGGGCCCCTGCCGCGCAGGGCGGGCGGGGCAGCAAGAGGCGGTGGCCCGCCCCCACTCCAGAGGCACGCGGGGGTGCAGCCCCTGCTGCCCAGCCAGGGCGCCCACACGCTGTGTCCCGTGCTCTTCAGACGAGCCCCAGGGTGCCCAGAGCAAGTCGCACAGCCCCGGCCACTGCCCCACGCCCCCCCACCTCCACCTGCGCAGAGGACAGTCCCGGAGCCTGAGCCGGCTGCCCCCTCACCATGACAGGGCCCCCCGCTGGGGTGCGCGCGCAGCCCGGAGAAGAGCCCTGGGCACCCGGGCGGCCACAGGGCGGGCAGGGCGGGGCAGCCCCACCTGCCGGGGGCCGGGCCACCACGACACGGCGGCTTGTGCAGCGCGGCCACAAGTGGGTAGCCCTGCTCCCCTCCTGGCCACGGGCAGCCACCCGGGGCCCCGCACACAGCTCAGCCCTCGCCCCTGCGCCCCGGAGCAGCCCCCCAGCCGCCCCACGCACGCCCGCAGCTTCTCCTCACAGGGCCCGGGGCCCCACCCGGGCCTGGAGGCTCCCGGCAGCAGGACGCCTGCTGTCACCGCCAGGAAGCCCAGGGCCGCCCGGGACGGAGTGGCTCCTCCGGGAAGCACAGTCTGGCTGGGCGCAGGGGCCGCCCTGGGAGGGCCCCTCTCCGGCATGGGGCGACAGGGCAGGCCCCACCCGCCCGGAGCCCAGGCTGGGGACGCACACCAGCGAGGGCCGACTGGGCACCGGGCGTCTTCACTCTCGCTACAAAGTGCCCAAGACACGCAAAAAGGCTTTACCGGAAAAGGAACGCCGCAGGGAACGCGCTGTGCCAAGGCAGATGCGCGGAAGAGGCAGCCCCACGGCCCGTCCCTGCGCCCGCAGGACACCCCGGGCGGGGGCTCGCCGGAGGCGCTGAGCCCGCCAGGCACACGTGTGTGAGCTCCGCTGCCCGCGTGCCGCGGCCGGGGCGCCCGGGAAAGCACGGGCTGGGGCGCCAGGCCCAGCCCTAGAGCAGCAGCAGCAGCGCCCCCCGGCACGGCCCAGCGCCTGACCCCACCCCAGCACCGCGGCCAGCAGCGTGGGCGTCTCAGCGGCCGCCCCGGCCTGATCAGCAGCGTCCCCTGGACGGAGGCCCCAGAGCCGCAGCAGACATCACAGCTGAGCCACTCTCAGGGCGTCGCCCCCCAGTGGCCCCAGGCGGAGTCTCCGGACCGGCTCCCTGTTGCAAAGAGGGACCCAGAGACGTGTGGGGCGAGGCAGCGGCCCCGGGTCCGGGTGGAGGGCGGGGGCCCAGATAGATCTGTTTTCACCCAGGAGCCGGTGCGACTCCCACAGCCACACGTCCCGGAGTCGGACCCAGAGCCGCACCCCTTCCGAGGACGCGCACCCCGGCCGCCTAGAGCAGCGCTGAGGGGACGCCCGCACGGCTCCCTCCTGCGCAGCCTCAGCTGAAACACACGTGTGACCAGACCCCGGCTTCCTGCGCCCACACGCCACGGCAGGCTGTCCGGGCTGGCTTAGGCTGGCCCACAGTCCAGGAAGGGGCCCGGCGCCCTCGGCGGGACGCCCTCTAGCTCCTGTCCCGCCAGGCACGGCCGCCCCCACCCCCTATCTCGGTGCCCCAGAGCCCTTATCACCTGCCTCCAGCCCAACGTCCCTGCTCTTATCGGGCCGCACGCCGCGCCCGCCAGGAAGGGGCCTGGTCACCTCGAGATCTTCGCTGAGACACAAAAGCAACAGAAAGTGAGGCCAGCCGCGCGCTGCCTCCATGCCCAGAAGGCGTCCACGGCGGGGCTGCCCGGGCTGAGTGGCCGAGCTCAGCCAGCCAGCATGGGGTCCGGGGCACGCGAAGCGAGTCTGGCCGTGGGGACATCCACGCAGCCCGCTGACGCCTGGCACAGCCGATCGCTGGAGACATCCCGGGGGGCCCCGATGCCCAGGCAGAGACCCGGCCCGTGTGAGCAGAGCCGTGGTAGCGGCAAGACGCCCGCTTGGCCATGGCGCAGCCCAGCGCCCGGCCCCCTCGCAGCACCGGCCCTGCAGGTGCCCCAGAGGCCAGTGCCCCGCTGAAAACCCACCTTGGGGGCCACCGCGTCTGGCTCTGGGGCCGGAGCGTGGACCCCACCCCGCCCCTCGGCCGCGGCCGCCCACGAGCTCCCGTGTCCTCCACCGGACACCGCGCCTTACCTTGTCCCTCCCGATGGGCAGGGGCATGGCCGTGTAGAGGTTCTTCCTCCCGTCAAACACTGGTTTCCGATCCCCAAAGATCTGCGCTTTAAAGTGCTGCACCATGTGCTCCACGATCTCCCTGCGCGAGGACAGCGTGCGTCAGGGCAGCCACGCACCGCTCGGCCAGCGCCTGGCTGCGTGCGTCTGCGGCCGCGCTCGCCAGCCGGCAGCGGTGGCAGAGGGCCAGCTCCGGGCAGTGAGAGGATGGGTCAGCAGCTCCCGGCCGGAGGCCGCGGGCAGGCCCGGAGCCAGGCCTGCGACTGCTCCGGCCCCACCCCGCAGGGGTTGCTTTGCGCTGGCCTCCGGGCTGTCAGGTCGGGGTCTGAGCCGGGCACTGGTGGTCGGCTCCATGCGCCCTAAGATGAGCCCCGCCCAGCGGCTGCTGCTGCCTTGAGTCTGGGCTCCCAGGAAGACCCGCCTCGACCTGAGCCCAAGCCCAGCCCTCCCACCCGCAGACCTCGCTGAGAGCCCTGTCGGGGCACATGTGCCGGCACCCCAGGTTCTCCAGCGCGTTTCGACCCAGCTCGTCAAACGCCTGCTCCTCTGGCACATGGCGCCGCAGGGTGCAGGCAGGAAGAGGCCTAGACCCCAAGCTCCTCGGGAGGGACGGTGCAAAGGACTCACGCCCCGAATCTCAGTCCCCATCAGGAAGGACAGTGTGGGGGGGTGGCCTCAGCAGGGGTGAGGGAGGACAGGGACGGCTGCGGGGGAGCAGGGCTCAGTGGTCAGCCTGCTGACGGGGGTTTCCTCCCGGCCAGGCCCAGGTCAGCTTCGGGGAAGCAAGAATTGAAATCTGCTCCTGTCCCAGAACCTGCAGGACGTGGGCCCGAAGGCATTCGTGTCCCAGCTGGCTCTGCCCAGTGCCCCTCCGCCGCGCCATCACAGGCCTGCAGGGGCGCAGTCAGGGCCCCCACCCAAGGTCTGGGGAGTCCCTGGGCCCCCAGGGAGGCACCAGGCTCCAGAACCAATGTGTGGAGGCGGCTCCGGCCCAGCTCAGTTTGCAGCAGGAGGCAGCCGGCAGGCGGGGCCTGGCCACCCCGCGCCCGGCCCACAGGGGCCCCGGGGCCAGCGGGACTCGTGGCCAGCGGCGGGGCCCGCAGCGCTCAGCCCCTGCAAAGCAGAGCTGGACTTCCACGACCACTGGCGACTCAGTCGCCCCTTCCCGCGCTCTGGTGCCAGCTGCGGTAAGGCACACATGGGCTACTCCGGCCACCCTCACGCGGCCGCGGCCCACCCCAACAGGCTCTGCGTCCCCAGGGGCCTGTGCACCAGCAGCTCCTCGGCAACGTGGGCAGGCAGGAAGAGCGCTGGGGCCCGAGACTCCGGCGGGCGTCAGAAGCGCGTCCACAGAGAGCAAGGCGCCTGCTCGCAGCTCCGCCCGCCTGCCCTCCGAGGCAAGGCCGCGCTGTCCGTCCACCCTCGTGTGCGGAGCCGCACTTGCCAGCTGCTGGGCGTAGCGCAGAGGCGGGCACCCACGCGCTCCAGGCACGGCGCATGGACGGCCGTCCACCCCGCACCCCAGGCCTCTGCACTGGGGTGGGGTACGAGGCACGGGCAGCAGTGGCCGGGCGTGGGGCTGCTGACCGCTCGGGGCCACCGTCTGGGCTGCTTCTCCTCGAGCATCGTTACTCTCGGCTCAAGCCCGCACGCGTGCCTGCACGCCCCAGCCCTCACCGCGGCGCCCCACAGAGAAGGGCAGTGCGGGCGGGCACCGATTCCACCCCGCGCCCTGGACAGAGCGACCCCACGCGGGCACCCCACGTCCCCCAACAGCGACGGACACACCTTGGCACGTTTCCTCGGGACGCGCCCATCGTGTTGAACGAGCAGGTGGAGCCACCAGGGACGCGCCGGGACGCCAGGCCCCGGCTGTGCCCCGTGCCCGCTGGCTTGAGTCTCCTCCCCCGGAGGCGCGGCGATCCCGGCGGTGCTGCGGGGGTGCGTCCGGACGACCCGCCAAGTCCGTCGGGCGTCAGCGAAGCGAAGCGGGAGGCCACACGCAGCCGGGCGGGATGGGCACGCCCGCCCGGGGCGAGGGGCGCGGGCCAGCGGGTCCCAGGAGCTGCCGCCAGGAGCTGCCGCTCCCACGCGGAGGCGGGGCGGGCGCACCCGCGGGCGGGCACAGACGCGGAGGCGCCGGCCACAGGCGGGCCCTGGGCCGCGCGGGCGAGGTCGGCCCCCTGCGGGTGCTCCAGCACCGCTGCTGACAGCGCACCGAGACCCGCGTCTCTCCGGAGACCACTTCGGGCTGGAAGCCCGAAGCGGTCCGCGGGTTCTGCGAATGGATTTTCGTTCCCGGAAGCGCCGAGGCGCCTTCTAAGACAGTCGGGGGCGGTGTAGGGTTAGGGGCTGGGCGGGC
>JAGFMF010011709.1:1528971-1550472 GCA_019455555.1 Galemys pyrenaicus | reverse complement strand
CCGCGGGGCGGGGCAGGTCGCGGGGTGGGTCAGGGCTGTGGGGGTGGGGGCACGGGGGCGGGGCAGGGATGGCCGCGGGGTGGGGCAGGGGCGGGTCGCGGGGTCGGGGCAGGGGCGGGTCGCAGGGTGGGGCAGGGCTGTGGGGGTGGGGGCACGGGGGCGGGGCAGGGGCGTGTCGCGGGGCGGGGTCGCCCGGGCTGGAGGGGCGGGGCAGGGGCTGGGCTCCTCCGCGGCTCAGGGCGCTGCCGCAGGAGCCCTGGGCCCCGACGGCGCAGGAGGCGCGGGGTCTGTCCTAACCGGGCGCCTGCGGACTCGGACCCCAGGGCGCGCGGGCCGCGGGGACACAGGCGAGGAGCGGCGCGCGGCGCGGGAGACGCTGGCCCGCAGGGACCTCGCACGCGAGGGCCGGCGGCCCTTAAGAACGCGGTTCTAGAGCTGGACGTGTGAGCTCAGCGCAAGCTCCGGACGCCGGCGCGCACCGCACGACGCGCCGGCGGAGGGCGCGGAGACCGCCCGCAGCGGCCTGGCCGACAGCCGGTGCTCGGCACACGCGCCTCCGGGAGGAGGGAACGGCCAGACACCCGCGTGGCCCGCAGCCCGCAGAACCTCCGGCCCAGAGGAAAGGCAGCGCCATGCGGCGCACGGGCCGGGCGCAGAGCGCGAGGGGAGGAGAAGAGTCACCTGCCAGCACAGCAGGGCACAGAGACACTGAGGCCTGAAGTGCTGGGGACTGTCAACGGGAAGCCACGCCCAGCCGCAGGCCTTAAGTGCGGGAGAACCCACCCGCCCTGGGGGTCCCACCAGGAGCGGCGAGGAGGCGGGTGCCGGCAGGACTGCTCCCTGCGAGGGCCTGGAGCCCCGGACCCGGGGACAGGTGATGGCACGGGCAGGCACGGAGCTTTTCTTAATCTCTTTTAACAGCCGAGCACTGTGGGAGTTACAACAGACGTAAGACGCAATCACAAAAGGGCAGAGGATAAAGGAAGCGTGTAAGATTTTTAGCCTTTTTAAAAAATATTTAATTTATGCACACCAGAGCTGGGTGCAGGCCAGAGGCACGGGAGGTGAGAGGACTCCCCAGAGCCAGAGCGGGGAGCAGAACAGGCAGATGGACTGAGACACACTGCTGAGGGGGCAGCGGGAGGCAGGAGAGGTCTGCTGCGCCATGGGGGTCCCCTCCCTGGCCAGGATCGAACTCGCACTGCAGTGACTGCAAGCCCCACAGTGCGGCGCTCAACCCCTTGTGCCAAGGGGGAGGCCCGACATTTTTAGCTTTTACAAGAAGTCACAGCATTCACGCCAAGCAGACTGTGCTGAGTTGAAGATGCTCCCCAAGTCCAAAGGCAGTCATTTAAAAAGCAAAACAAGGCAAAGTCAAAGACAATAACACAGGATATTCAAGAGCATTCAGTGAATCTGAAAGGAAAGAGGAAAAGAGAAACAAGGAGGAAAACAGACCTGGAAACAACACAGAGACAGCAAGAGGGCAGACAAACTCAGCCACAGACGACCACATCCAGCTTAAACAGACCCGACACTCCAGTCAGAGGCAGAAGCTGCCAGCGCGGGCAGAGTGAGCGCCAGTTCACGGTGTCTGCGGGGCACGCGTCTGAGGCCCGCACACGGTGAAAACACATGTGGAGAAGGCCTGCCGGCAGCCAGTGAGCAGGAAGGCCACAGGGCACAAGAAGGGCCAGGGGACCTTGAAACAAGCAGTCGCCAAAGGGCCTCCCTGGTGGTGCAGGGTTGAGTCTCAGCGCTGCGAAGCACCCGCAGCCACCGCAGCGCGAGTTCGATCCTGGCCAGGGAGGGACCCCAGGGCGCAGCAGACTCTCCCGTCTCCCCGCTGCTCCCCTCAGCAGTGTGTTTCAGGGGACCCGCCTGTTCTGCTCCCGCTCTATCTCTGGGGAGTCCTCTCACCCCCGCACCTCTGGCCTGCACCCCGGCTCTTATGTGCATAAATAAATGAAAAAAAAGGGAATAATCACAAACAGAGGGAGAGACCTGTTGGCAGTCAAAGCCTCAGGCGACGTGAACAGAACTGAAGTAGAAAGGTGACAGGGCGAGAACGACTCAGCCACGTCCGTCACTCGCTCCCGCACCCAGCGGCCGGAGCGCACGGCCCCTCTCTCCGAGCGCGAGGGCCTGGCTCCCAAAGATGGACACCCGAGCATGTCCTCTAGCAAAGGAGTCACGTCAGCAGCCAATGACCGAAGCAGAGGTCTCCAGAGTCAAAAGTGAAACAACAGACTTGAAAAAAATTTTAAATTACATGAAAATAAAAGTGTATCAGAATTTCTGGGTGACAGCTTTGAAGAGAAGCTCTAGAATGGATACTCTAAAAGTGTGAGGAGAAGAAAGAAACTAACAAAGAGCAAGGAAGGAAAAGCGGAGAAATCAACAAACGATCGGCCAAATTCAACAAAGGACTTAGCTGGAGAAGAGAGGAGCGCACTGGACAAGCCCAGCAAGCCTCACCGAGGCAGAGGTGGCAGGAATTGGAGTATATCCCGCCGGCTGCAGACACGAAAGGAACACTGTGCACGGCCTCACGGGAGGGGCCCACAGGACAGAAGGGGGCAGCGCCCTGGAGGTGAAACTATGGAAACTGACGGGAAAGAAGCAGAAGAGTCCACGGCTGAGGGCCGAGCGCACAAGCTCCCCCCAGGCCGCGCAGCCGCCAAGCTCAGGGAAGTCCTAGGAAGAAGCCCCGCCGGCCCCACACTTACTCTCCGGCATCGGAGCGGGCAACGCCCCCCAGGGTGCTGACATCCAAACCCAGGGAGTGCAGGGAATCAGCCGGCCACACGGGCGCACAAGCACCAGCCGGACGAGCCCAGCGCACCGGGAACAGCACAGCCGGGCCCCGGGCGCAGGGGCTGAGTCCTAGCACTAGGGAACTATCACCAGCCATTCAGGCGCAGGTTTCATCCAGGCCAGGGGGCCCCCAGGGCGCAGCAGACCCTCCTGCCCCCGCTGCCCCCTCAGCCGTGCGTTTCAGCGGCTCCGCCTGTCCTGCTCCTGCTCTGTCTCTGGTGTTCCTGCCACCCCCACCTCTGGCCTGCACCCCAGCTCTCAGACACATAATAAGTGAATCTTTAAAAAACACAGCCTACCATGACCGAGGATGTAGGTGAAGTGACAGCATGTTCTCCGATACCCACGCCGTCTAACTCCAAAGCAAGCAATGGATTCACCGCGTTAGTAAAGCATGGGAAATCAGAGCAGAAGCTGCAGATTGTGTCAACGGGTGCAGAGAAAGATCTGACCGAGTTCGACACCCAGCAACGAGCATAATTCGAGCCAAGCTGCAGGAGATGGCTTGCCCAACCAGGGCCGGAGCTGCTTCCACGGTCAGCACGCGCGCCTGCGGCCGAGCCCAGGGCGGGGCCGCTGCACCCCACGTGGCCTCGCTGCGGCCTGCACTGCTGTGCGGTAAAGGCAGTGGAGGAAATAAGATGTGTCGGACCTGGAAAGCCGCTAACCCTTCTTCACCCAAAAATCACCCTACAACTGGCGCCTCAGGCAGCGGTCACCCGCAGGCGAAGCTCACACCGCCGGCCTGCACGGCGCCCGCCACAGACCCCGCTCGCCCCCGCGGGCCTGCCCACGCCGCCTGGGACGGACTCTCGCAGCGTGATTCCAGCGCTGTCAGCACCGCCGGCTCCCAAGAGCGAGCACGGCAAGAGCCTCCACGGGCCATCGCGGACAGCTGCCCAGGGGCAACACGAACAGAGACGACCGTGTCGAGGGCTCTCGGGCGCACGTCCACCAAGAGCCACAGCGAGGACACTGCCTGGGCTCGCAGGCAGAGTGGACAGCTGACCCCACCCAGAGATGCCAACAAGATCGCAGGCGGCAGCTCTCTGCACGCAGCGCCACGCAGGGGCCCCGGCCTGCGCACCGGCACAGGCGTCCTCCACTGCCATGGGCTCTCGCTCTGGGCTCTCCGGGGCACGCCCGTGGCCGACCACCGCCAGGAGCCAGCAGGCACCAGGCCCTGAGGCAGCAGCCCGGCGGCCGCAGCTCTGCAGAGAGGGCGACCCCCGCGGGGAGAAGGCTAGATGCTCCACAGCCAAGGGGGCCGGGCCGGGGCCGGGGCCGGGGCGAGCACAGCACGGGCAGGAGCAGGGGCGGGCAGCCACGCCAAGCCCCAGCCGGTGGAGCAAAGCTGGGAGAGACCAGTGCCCGGACCCTGGACGCGCCGGGCTGCTCGAAACCCACCTGCCGCTCCCCGGCAGCCGAGCCTCCCTCCCCGGCCCTCTGAGCCACCGCCCGTCTGGCCCGGAGAGTGCAGTACGCTGCAGGAGCTGGAACAGGACCCCTCTGCAGCCTCGGGCCCGAGGGCAGCTCTGCACGGAGCGCAGGCCTGGCGATGACCAAGGCCGCCGGACCCCACGAGGCCCCCAGGGACGGCGTGCGGCTCACCGTCTCGGGTCCGAACGCAGGTCTCAGAAACACACAGCACCGGGGCGCTCCGGGGCAGGCCCTGAGGACCGCTGCGACCACGGCCGCGGGCAGTACCTGTTCACTCTCCGCGGGCATTTCTCCGGCTTGATGTCCAACTCGTAATGATAGATGTCGATCTTTGGAATGTCCATCTCAAAGAAGTTGGCCTGCAGTTTGATTGTTCTCCCGGACGTCCCGAAGTCGGGCCTGGGCGGCGGCTTGAAGGCATATCCCTGGGTGGGCGGCGCGGGGGGCACGAGCACTGCGGGCGAGAGGGGCGGTTACATGGCGGCCCGGGCACCCTGCCGCCCCGCTGCGCCCCCGGACCCCAGAGCCAGAGCCGGACAGCCGCGCCCATCACGCCTGCGCCCGCCGGGGGCACAGGACCGCCGGTGGCCGCCTTCGTCCACCCCAAGCGTCCCCTCCCTCTGTCCACACGCTTGAAGCGTGGGGCGCTGCAGGGGTGCGGGCGCATAGGGGGAGCAGCCCTCACGCCCAGACGCCTCGCTGCGCTCGCTCTGTGCGACCCCCCCCCGTGAAGTGGAACGTTTCTCCAAGTACGGAAACAAGCGTCTTTCACAAGCGTACCTTTCATTTTTTGCTCAAATCTTCACCCCCAAAGCCTCATTTAAAAACCCTCCTGGCGCGTCACCCCGGGCGCGTGCTGGAGACACGCATGTGCGTGTGCGTGCGCACTCGCGACTGTGTCTTCTGCCTCACGGGGCTGCTCCTGACCGCCGTGACCCAGGGGCGCCGAGCCACCTGCTGGTTAGCTTCTCTCGGAGGGAGGGCGCCTGCTGTGACGGCTCTCCCGCCCAGGCCACCTGCCACCCACCCCGGGAGGCGCTGGGGTGCCACCGCACCCCAGGGGCCCAGCACAGGGGGCTAAGCCCAGCCTGGGTGGCGACCGCTCCCTGGGGCTCTCTCAGAGGCCGCCCGGGCAGTCCAGCTGGCAGCTCTTGGCCCTGCCTGGCACCCACTGACTCGCACCCCCTGCCTGGCCAGAGGGGCCTGGAGCCTGGAGGCAAGGCTCAGCCCACAGAGCCAGGCGGGCCCCTCGACCTTGGCGGAGAGCTGGAGAGAGCTCCAGGCTAAGGCTGCGCCTGGCCTGTGGGGGCCGGGACCAGAGGGCACAGGGAGCTTCCTGACCAGCCCCAGGGAGAGGCTCCCAGTCACCACCGCCCAGCCCCAGGGCCGTTCTGCTCCTCCAACCCGGCTCTCCAGCCTGCAAGCTGGAGATGCCCCAGGGCCGGGGCCAGCAGCTTCCCAGACAGAGGGACAGGGGCTGTCTTTCCGAAGCCCCTTGCTGGCGCTGGGAGGGACCCCACGTGTCCTCATGGCGGGAGGCGAGGCGGCTGGTGGCCCAGCGAACACAGTGGGGGTCAGGGAACACCCCTTTGCCCCTGGGGGCGCACACAGCCTCTGAGGGGAGGCAGGGCGGGAGCTCCCTGAAGGGACCTCCAGGGCACGTGCTCCTGCTCCAGCTGGGAAGACACCAAGGAGACACCGGCTCTGCAGGGGCCAGCCGCCCCCAGGGAGAAGTGCAGGCTCTGCCATCTCAGCAAATGGCCCAGCTGTGCCAGGCCGCCCCAGCGTGGCCGCACCCACGGCACGCGGCACCTGGAAGTCCCACTTACAGCCAGGGCTCAGTCAGCGAAAGGGGAGGCGGTGGGTGAGTCACCGACCTCCTGCATGAGTGACTGGGTGCAGCAGCCGGAGACGTGTGTGGTGCCGCCGTGCGCGTGAGGAAAGCCTTCTGGAGGCAGCGCCGGCCCGGCGGGCTCGGGGCTTCCCAGAGCGGGCCATGTGGCCCGGCCCGGGGAGGGGGCAGCCCCAGCAGCAGCCGCCCCTCCGTGCCCCAAGCGGTGGCCCCGGGGCCGCAGGCAGGGCAACAGAGGGGAGGGCTCCACTGCAGCACGGCCCGGAGGGGGCTACAGACCCGTACGGACAGGGGAGCGGGTGTCGGGCAGGCCGGGCCATGCTGCGAAGCTCCCCTGCTCAGACCCGAGCCCCAGGCAAGAAGGCCAAGAAGGGCTGCATCAGGTGGGGGCCTGCCCTGCGGGGCCGGGGCCGAGAGCCCACGTCGGCTTCCCCCCTCCTGCCTGGCGCGGGGGGTCAGGGGGTCATCGGAGGCCGTGCAGTCTAGGTCCCGGCCCTGCAGGAGCAGGGCCCCACAGGCCGTCAGCCCCACGGTGGTTAAGACCGCTCCTGGGGTCCCCCACGCACCTGCTCCTCCCTGCCTCTGTGCCTGCAGCAGCCCAGGCGCTCCAGCGGCACCCACGGGCGCTGCCCTGCTGAAGAGGGGCACCTGTGTCCAGCAGGGAGGTGGCACAGACTGGGCGCCTGCCCTCACGACTTCCAGCTTCTCCCAATCGCCGAAACACGCGTGGCAGAGGACAGAGGGGAAACGCCGGCTGCCAGCCCGCTCCTGCCCCACACGGCTCAGCTCAGGTGCAGAACACCCTCGGGGCGCCAGCCGGGAGCCAGGGTGGCAGCTCCCACGTCGCCCCTTTAAGAGTCGAAAGCTGTGCGGAGCCCCCCACAGCTGTCCAGGGCGGCCATGGGCGAGCGGGGGAAGGGGGGTCTAGGTTTTCCGCCCTCCCGCCAGCTGCACCTATAGGGACGCCGTGGGCCACCGCGGCCTGGGGTGGCGCCGGGGTGTGGTGTGGGCTCGGGAGCGGGCGCACTGCCCAGAGGTGGAGCGTGGCAGGAGACAGGGCCGGAGGGCGGCGGCAGAGGCGCCCAGGAGCACCCAGAGCCCGCAGACTTGGCCAGCCCGCCCCCCAAGGAGGGCTCCAGACCGCCCGGTCACGGGGAGGCCCCCACGCCAGCCCCCGTCTGTGGCCAGGCCTCGCCCGCCCGCCCTCCATGGCACGCGCCGCGGGCGCGGGGTCCAGGGGCAGACGGATGCTCGCAGGGGCCGTGCCCCCGCCTCCCGCCTCGCCCCGTCTGCATCCACGGCACGGCCGCCTCCTGTCGCCGCGTGTCCGGCTCTGCCGGAGACCAAGGGAGCCGGCCCCGCTGCGCTCCAGGGCACCCCGGCCCCACCACCGGCAGCAGGCCTGGGGCTCCCCGCCAACGCCCATCCCTGCGTCACATGCCTGTGCGAGGCGCCGGTTGCCATGACGACCGGCGCTCCAGGCTCCTCCCCGCCACTCCAGGCTCCTCCCAGCCGCTCCAGGCCGCCTGCCGGCCACACCCAGCGGGGCGCGAGCCAGCCCAGGGGCCAGGCGGGGCGGGCAGCTGGCCCACCTGAGCCAGCCTGCCCAGAGGGGCGGCTCAAGAGCCCCCAGGGCTCGGCTGGGAGGGGGTTTCCAGGCATAGGGGAGTGGACCCCTCTGGGGAGTGAGCCCCCCACTCATCAGGACCCTGGTGGGAGCCCCCTGCGAGCCGCCACAGATGACGTGCCATGGACCAGAATTCGGGCCAAGTTGCCATGGAAACCGAGGGAGCAGCACCTCGGTCCTCTGGGCTCCTGGCTGGTGTCGTGGGCGGGGCCTGGGGCCGGCCCCCCTCCCCAGAGGGGCCACGCTCCTGCTGGCCCAGGCTGCCTGGCTGGGTGCTCCTGGAAGAGGACCGCGGCCGTGGACCAGGGGACCTCCGAGTCTGGCAAGGGAGGCCGCGCGGCCGTGCTGGAGGGTGGCCAGGCCGCAAGTACAGAGCCCCCAAGCACAGGGGGCTTCCACCCCACACCGAGGCGCTGCTGCGAAGCTCCTTCCAGAACCCCAGCACCCCCGATTCTGCATCCACAAGGGGCACAGCCCCACGCAGGCTCGGCGAGGGGGCCACCCACGGGCGGCCAGACCGGCAGGGTCCCATGGGGCCTGGACCAGGCGGGTCTTGCTCTGGGCCACCCAGGCCGCGCTGCATTCAGGTGGCCGCGGCGCCTTTGGGTGCAAGGCCAGGCGCTCTCAGGATGTGGCTGAGAAGGCAGCGTCAGCTTCCACGCCCGAGGGGACAGGAGCCACCCAGGGCGGTGCGGGCGGGCAGCCGCCCAGCGGATGGGACGACGGGCCTGCCAGACACAGCCAGGGTGGGAGCCGGGGGGCCTGGCCCCACGCCGCGTGCACAGCCTGGCAGAGCACCTGCTCTCCCTCCAAAGCCCCAGGACACCCGAGCCGCCCCACAAGGGGAGAGCGGGGCCCGGGGCCCAGCGGGCACTGGGGGGCCACTAGGCATGCCCCCAGGCTGCAGCGTCGGGACCCGGGGTGCGTCTGGCGAGGACCCCTTTCCTTTCCCGACGGAGCAGGGTGGAGGACACAGCTGTGGCCACGGCCCCCGTCGCTGGCTGGGCCGCGCCCACACCCTGGCACGGCCTCAGGTCCCCTGTGCCTGGTGGGCTGAGTCAGGGCCTCGGCCCATGGCGGGTGGCCTGCGGGGTCAGGCCCTCCCGGGAGCCCGTGGGCGTAGGATTCGGTCCCTGTGACTCTCATCCTTCCCTGGTATCAGCCGCATCTGGGAAACCCCAGCCCGGCTGGCTCTCGGTGACGCCCAGGGGCGGTGGGGGGGGGCACCCCCGCAGCAGTCCCCAGGGATCGGCCTCTCTGGGTGAGAGGCAGGTGTGGGCCCACACGGCCCACCCTGCCCCGGGCCCCGCCCCTCCAGGCAGGGACCAGCTGCCGCTGCCGTTTCTATTTTGGTTTCACTGCAAAGCTAAAGAACTCCATTGGCAACTGGTTCTCAACAGGCTTTTGTGGTTCACCTGAAGCTGCAGCCCTCAGTCTCTTCCAGAAGCAGGCCCCAGAGCGGCCCAAAGAACTGCGCATGAATTTCCCCAGAGCGGGCAGCCCCGGGCCGCCTGGGGCAGGGCCCGTCAGTCTGGTTGGGTCCCAGGCGTAGCCCCGTGGCCCCAGGCTCGTCTGCAGCCCTCGGCCCTGGTGTAGGCAGGACTGGACACCCAAGCAGCCGGAGGGCACCCCTCAGAGCTGTGCCCTGCCCCGCATCTCGCACCCTCCCCCCCGCATCTCGCACCCTCCCCCCCGCCAGCGGAGGGGGAGCGGGAGGCACATCCCGACGCTGACGGGCCGCAGAACAGCGCGAGGGCCCGACGTCCGCCCGCCTGGCCCCACAGCGGCCCCTGGCCAGCCTCCCGCCCCGGGAGACCGAGTCCTTGTTCATCCCCAAAGGTCTCACCACCTCCGCCGCCCCGTCCCCCCCGCAGTGCTGCCTGGCACCGCCCAGCACCTGGACAGCACCTGGAGAGTGCGCAGCACTGTCCGAGGCCGTGGTCATTTGGGCAGCGACGGCCAGCCCCCAGGAAGCCGACGCTGCGCTCGGAGCCGGGCCCAGGCCCCAGCAGGCCGGGCTGGAGCCCAAGCAGGGCGGGCAGCGTGCCACCAGGCCAGCCACCTGCCGACCCTCCAGGCAGCAGCCGCGTCCACTCCGGCCACAGCCCAGCTGAACGAGCCAGCCGCCCCATCAACCCTGCCCATGCTGGCCAGCAGTGCGTGGCCACCGGGTAGGGCGCTGGGCTGCTGCTGACCGCCAGCCGGCACCCCTAGGATGGCAGGGGGCAGGGAGCACACCGGGCGAGGAAGGCAGAGGGGCTCAGGGCTCTGGCCAGGGGACGGGAGGAAGAACCGGGACCGTCTCAGCGTCTGGGAGGGGGGAGGTGAAACCCCACACGCACTGGCAGGAAAACTCCAAGTGGGTCCAAACAGATAAACTTTCTTTGAAGATTCATCTGTCCTTCCCAGAGGTGGGGCCAGAGGTGCAGGGGTGAGAGGACCCGCCAGAGACAGCGGGAGCAGAGCAGGCAGATGGGCTGAAACACACTGCCGAGGGGGCAGCGGGGCAGGAGAGGTGCTGCGCCTGCGGGTCCTCCCTGGCCGGGGATGGAGTCGCGCTGCCGTGGCCGCGGCTGCTTCACAGCGCTGAGACCTGACCCTGCGCCCAGGGAGGCCCCAAACTAGATATTTTTCAATGAAACCAGGCACCCAAGAAGTCCTGCACGACTGGACAGGCTTCCCAGCTTGGGGTGGCGGCGCCATCCCAGGGCCGGCGGGAGGCCGCGCGGGCAGCAGCTGGACACGGTGGCGCCGGCCCGGCTGCTCCAGGAGGACTCGGCCCACGGCAGGACGAACGGCACCGCCGTCCACAGCAGAGGGCGCCTCGGGCGGGCGTGGGCAGCGGCCCCAGGCGCAGAGGTGTCGGCCTGGGGTCCGAGAGCCCAGCCCACAGCAAGTGCCGGCGTCCAGGGGACGCGCGGGAAGCCTTAGGGTCCCGCACCGTGGACGCTGGAGCTCGGCAAGGGCGGGACGGCCGGGGCGTCTCCCTGACGGTGACAGCACCACGAGGGCGTCAGACGGCCCCAGGCCTCGCTGGGGGTCTCCGCTCCCTGCCCTGCACAGGAGACACCGTCTGTTCTCAGAGGCAGCACCGACGCCTCCTTCCAAGAACCTACAGCGGCAACGCCCAGCTGACTGGGCAAGGGGGTGCGCGGTGCTCCTTACGCTGCTCCGTTCTTCGGTCGTTCTCCAACGCGAAGCACAAGCCAAGAAGTGAGCACAGTCCCCGCCCAGCCGGAGAGCTAAGGCCACCCCAGGCCCTGGGCTGCACCGGGACCGGCTGGCCCTCTGCCTGCCCACGGCCACAATTCCGGAGGCCCAGGCGCCCCCACGGGGACCTGCCCTGCCCCCGCCAGTCCAGCTGGGCCTTGCCAGGGAGCGCACCGCGCCAGAGCTCAGCTTCAGGACTGAGAGGAAATGAGCTTCCCAACGCCTCCGGCAAGGCTCGGAGCCCGAAGCCTGCGGCCGGACACTTTTTTTAAAAGATTTTACGTATTTACACAACGAGAGCTGGCTGCAGCCAGAGGTGTGGGGTGAGCGGACTCCCCAGAGACAGAGCGGGGAGTGGAGCAAGTGCACGGACTGGAACACAGGGCGGAGGGGGCCGCGGAGATGGAGTCTGCTGCGCCCTGGGGCCCCTCCCTGGCTGGGATCGGGCGCGGGGGTGCGGATGCCTCACAGCGCTGCGCCTCGGCCCCTGTGCCCCAGGGAGGCCCGGGCCTGACACATTTTAAGGGAAAGGGAACCAAGGAGACAGGAGCTGCGGTCCTGCTGAGGGCCGGGCCGGGCGAGGCGGTCTCAGGACGTCGCTGTCTGTCCCACCTGGCTGGGGCGGCGTCCACTGCCCACACCGGGCGCTCCAGCCCGAAGCCACCGCCCCGCGCGCCGCCGGCCCAGCACCGGAGGACGAGGGACGAGGAGTGGGCCTGGGCGGTACGCGGGGCCAGGCTCCCCAACCGGCCCAGCCGCAGGCGTCCAGCTCAGCAGGGGCGGGGGGCCGAGGCAGAACAGCCGGGCGGCCCACAGCTCGGCCTGGGCAGCACAGCCGCCTGCCGCCCGGTGGGCTCCGAGCGCAGGTCCGGGGAGCAGGACTGACGCAGCGAGCCCACGCCCACGTGTGCCAGGGCGGCGGCGGCCTGGAGACTGTCCGCGGGGCCCCAGTGGGCGGCCCCGCCCCAGGAGCCCTCCATCCGAGAGAGACGCCCCCAGGCGTCTTCACACGCCCCAGGCAGCGAGGACCTGTGGAGCACAGCGCAGCAGCAGCCCCGGCCGGAGGTCCCCTGGATGGCCACGGCTGCGAGACAGGAGGGGCCGCGCAAGCGAGGCAGCGGGCAGCTGGGCGCTCCCGGGGACTGCGCCCCACACTTACCGCTCAACACCTCGCCACCAGATCCCCCCATAGCTCCCCCCAGGCCCCTCAGGGCCACCCGCCCCACCGTGCAGGCGCCCCCCTCCCGTCCTACCCTCTGGCCCTGGAGGGCTGGGTCCTGCCCCATCATCCCTCCCTGCACCCCTGGTGGCCTCCCCATCCTGACCCCCACTCACAAGCCCTCAAACCCCCTCCTGCCCTCCCCTTGCCCCGCCCCAGCAGGTGTCTCACACCACAACCTGCCCTGCCCCCAGGCCAGGCGGCCTCCCCAGGCCAGGCTCCTCAGAAACCCCTCACAGGCCACCAAGGCCACCCCCACCCCCAGGCCCTGCATCCCGCGCGGGGTAGGGGGGGGGGCGCCTGGCGCTGCCCCTGGCCCGTCCTCGCCTGCCCTGGCAGCCCAGGCCTCGTGAGCCCACCCCAGGTCGGGTGAGCCGCACCCAGAGCCAGAAGGGACGCGCGCCCGCCACGGTCCAGCACTCCCCGCGCCCCGGCCGCAGCCACGTGGGGGCCCCACGAGACCCCCTCCCCTACCAAGGGGGCTCCCCGGGGGCCCGTCTGCAGAAGGACAGAAGTCAGAAAATCCCGCCAATTCGAGCAACACGGGGCTTGCCGTGCCCGCTCTGGGAGCCGGCTTCCCGCAGAGGCCCGGGACTGACCTGGTCCAGGCGGAACGGTCAGCCAGGAGCAAGCCTGATGAGGATCAAGCAGGTGAACCCCAGGAGCATGTGCGTCCTGCCGACAGGCCCGCGCAGGGCAGGCGAGTCTCGGCTGGGTGCCATGGTGCTCCCTGCCGGCGGCTTGGCCGGCAGCGCCCCACAGGCGCGTCCCCAGCACCAGCCCGCAGGGCGGGACCCACGGCCTGCAGGGCACCCACGCGGCCAGGTGCACGGGCAGCGGCAGGGGGCGTGGTCACCAGCTGGGGCATGTGGGGCGACCCCCATTCTACACACGGCCCCGCCGCTGTGCGCGCTCTCCCTGAAGGGCTGCAGCCACGCCGTGGCCCCCGAAAGCCCCACAGGGGCCGGGGGCTTTGTCAGCTGGGAGCCGTGAGGAGAGGGGCCCACACCCTGGTCCAGGCTTGGCTTTCCTTCCAGAAGCTCCCCGGGCTGCAGGCTTCAGGGGCGGTGAGCGCTGACAAGTGCGGCTGACAAGCCGGAGGGAACGCGGAGAGGGGCGGCCCTGACAGAGGCTGCCGGGGCCACGAGCACAGGGGAGCAGCAGCGGAATGGGGCAGGGTGCGGGCCTGGGGGCCCTCGGCAGGGGCGGGGCGGGCGGTCAGCTCCGGCCCAGCCAGCCAAGGTCAGAAGCAGCACCTGGCTGCCACGGGTCTCCCCACTCGGCCCAGCTGGGCCGCACGCCCAGGGCCCACCGCCGACCAGCTTGCTGTGGGACACGCCCCGGGCGCCACGCTGGACTCGTCTGCAGGAAGCCCGGGGAGGCGGCCGCCCGGATGGACAGGCGCTGCCCTCCACCTGCCGGCTCCGGTTGAGCGAGACGGCCTGAGACTGCAGCGTTTGGAAGCGACCAGCACCGCGGGCAGGAGGGGACGGGCGGAGCGCGTCGGGGCAGCGGGGCGCTGCGCAGGGCCGGCCGGCGACACGCTGGGGGTGGCCCAGCCGGGGTGGGGGTGCTCGTGGGCGAGGTGCGGGGCCCCCCTCGAGCCCCAGCCGGCCGCCAGGGCCCACCCGCGCCCGCCGCACCCCAGGCCCAGCCGGGCCCGAGGGGAGGCCCAGTGCCACGGTGGCGCTTCCGGGTGCCGGCCCCGCATCTCAGCGCACAGCCCGCGGGGACCGCACTTGGGGCCGCGCTGCCCACGCCGGGGCCTGGAGGGACAGGCGCGGGTGCCCTGCGGGGCCCTGGTCATCACAGTCCAGAGGCTCCTGCTCCCACGGAAGCCACAACCACCCGGGGCCCAGTGAGTGAAGGGTCCCGGCCTCATGGCTGAGCCTCTGCCCTCCCCGGGCGTCCGGGCGGGTGCCAGGGCTCGGCAGCGGCCCAGGGCCGAGACAGGGTACCAGACAGCCCTCTCTCTAGCAGGCGAGCACCCCAAAAGGGAAACGGACGCACGACAACCCTGCAGACGGTCAGAGCTGCTGCCAGCCTCGGCCAGCGGCCGGAGGGCCTGCCCACCCGCGGTGTCTCTGGAGGGAATGGTCCGGTCCGGTCCAGTTCAGACTCAGCGGCCAGTGGGAGGTGCAGCACAGAGCCCTGGGCCTGGGCTGGGCAGAACCGCATGCAACCTCCAAGCTTCACCAGTTGATTCCGTCTGAAGAGCGTTTATCAAGTGCTGGACAAGTCAGCAAACAGCATTCGCTTCAAGTCACACACAGCCAGGCAGACGGCGTCGCTGGGGAGAGACCTGGGCTGGGCCCCACTGCTGCCTCCCTCCTCACTGCGGCTGCGCCGAGCCCGCGCTCGCCCCCATACCAACTGCAGCCGCGACAACAGGGCGCCCACAGCCACACGGGTCACCTGCAGCCGGGGCTCCCTGGCGCCCCAGCGCTCTGCTCCCCATCCTGGGGCGCAAAGGCGGAGGCGACAGCAGGCCCAGGAGCGGGCGCGAGGGTCGTCCACCCGCCACTCTGGCTGCCGCCCACGGTGCCCGGGCCTTGGGCACAGGGAGCAGCCGGGGCTCTGACATCGCCCGAAGTGCCAGCCAGGGGCGTCCGGGAGAAACCCTGCGCGCGGAGCGGGTCCCGGCCCCCAAAGGGGCCACAGCCAAGGGGCTCAAGACTCCGCGGCCGGGACGGGCGAAGCGAACCCGGCTCACTGCCCGTCAGGTCAAAGACGCTGGCGGTGGTCAGCTGTTCTTGAACCGCACACCGGAAGAGGCAAACCCGCTCACTCCCAAGCCAGCCTCCCTGCTCATTGGCGAGGCCGGTGCTGCCACACACGACTCCTGGCCCGGTGCACGAGGGCTTCAGCTCCATGCCGTGAGGCAGCCACAGCCGCCGCAGCGCGAGCCTGGTCCCCGGCCAGGGAGGGACCCCAGGCGCAGCAGACCCCTCCTGCCTCCTGCTGCCCCCTCGGCCACGTGTTTCAGGGGACCCACCCGCCTGTTCTGCTCCCCGCTCTGTCTCTGGGGAGCCCTCTCCCCCCGCACCTCTGGCCTGCACCCCAGCTCTTGTGTGCATGAATAAATAAATGTAAAAAATTTTAAAAATCAAAAAAGACTCCCCTCTCAAAGCTCTGTTTGCAGGGCAGGGCCAAGGCTGGAGAACCACAGGGTGGAACTGCCCAAACGTCCGTTTCCTCCCTTGCCAACAGGTGGCCGGCGGCACCGCCCGCGCGGGGGGGCGCACAACGGACCACGGCCACCCCGCGCCCCTTACTCTGCAGGCGCCGCCGGCCGCTCCCCAAGTGCCGCGGTCACTGGAGGCGGCGCCTGGACTCCACGTCTGCGCACATGCTCGCCAGCGACAGCACCGCCTGCTCGGCTGCGCCGCGCACCCCAGGGTGGCCAGGCTCCCCTCGGCCCAGGGCTGGCTCCTGCTGGCCCACTGGCCACTGCCCGGGCGCCCCCGGCCTCCGCCTCTCCAGCGCCCAGACGGCGGCGGCACAGCGGCTGGAGTCCCAGGGCAGCCGCCAAAGCGAAGGGCCCCCGGCGCCGGAGCCCACGTGGCGGGCAGCACGGAGGGGACGGGCGGCGAGGGGGTCTGGGCTCCGCCCCCACTGGGGCCCACCCACCCGAGGTCTGCCTCGAATTCAAGGGTGCGCTGAGTTAGGGCGCACGCGTCCGCTTTGCTCCTGCCCGGCCCGGCTTGGCAAACGGCACTGCCCACGTCCCGCAGGGCGCCAGGCGCACCCAGGACAGCAGCCGGGGCCCGGCCTGTCCCCGCAGACGAGGGGCTTGTCGGGAGCTCGCGGAGCCACGGCGGGTGCTCAGGGCGCGGGTGCCGGTGCGCTCTGGGCCGACGTCCGCACGGAGCTGCCCGCCGCACACCTCGCCGTGTCTGGGGCCCGCTGCCTGGTTGGCAGATGCGGCCGGACTAGGCCAGGCACCACCTGGACCGCAGCCGCGGGCGCCCGACAGGCCCAGCCGGGCCCCACACCCGAAACAGGACGCCGAGGCAGCCGCGCACGTGACCAGCCACAGGCCACAGAGGCCACAAGGTGAGTGACTGCGCACCCGGCCGCCGGCGCCTGCATCATACACTTGCCGGCCACGAGCCCCAGCAGCGAAACCGGACGCCGCGGCACAGGAAGCCCGGGCGCCCCCGGGGCGCAGGTCCTACCTGTCACACTGGGACCCCCAAGAAGGGGAAAGCCCAGGGGCATGAAGAGGGCTCGTTCTTCCCGCCCCCACAGTCTGGGGTGCAGCAGCACCTGGGTGGGGCTCTGGTCAGCCTGGGCACGCTGCCCGCACCTCCCGCGCCGCGGGCAGGCCGGCCGGTCTGCGAGCACCTGTGCCAGGTGTGGAGCCGCTGGGCCTGCCCTCCGGCCCCCGCAGCAGAGACGGGGCCAGGAGCCCCAGCCCATGAACCCAGGGGCGTGGCGCCCACTGCGGGACAGGCGGGCACACCCTCGGCCAGCGGCCAGCATGTCCCCAGGCGCGAGCCCCCACAGAGCGCGGCCACCCGGCCGTGAGTGGGGGCAGCGCAGGGCAGAGATGCTGGCGGAGACCTGGGCGGAGAGCTGCGCCAGGACGGGTCTGTCGAACGTCGCAGTGTCTGTTCCGGGCCCTGCTCTCGGCGCCCTCCCACCGGGGAGGGGAGAGCAGCTCCTCAAGCGCCAGAGACTCCAGGCCACGCTGCCTGCGGCCACACCACAATGAAAGAACTCGGGGCGCCTCCTGGGCGGCCAGCCCGTCTGCCCTGCCGAGGCCGCCCTGCCCGGGGCACAGCCGAGGCCCAGAGTGCAGGGCCAGCCCCTCCTACGTGCTCCCCGACACCCGCAGCTGTCTGCTGGCTCCCAAGGGCGCCAGATCCTGCCTGTGAGGCCCAAGCCCCGCTGCCCCGGGGGCGCCCCACTCCACCGCAGTCACTGCCAGCAGACACACCCCTTGAAGCACTCTGGCCGTGGCTGGACGCCCACCCAGGAGCATCCAGCTGGGTCGCTCGGACGCTGGAGCCCCAGGAGTCGGGACTGGGGGAGAGAAACCAGCAGCCCGCGGCTTGCTTACCTTCACGCGCCCCGGGGACAGCGGCTGCAGGAGAGAGGCTCAGAAGGAGCTGGCGGCCACAGGCTCGTGGGCACGGCAGAGGGGGCCAGGCCTGCGCTACGCAGCGGCCACCAGCGGCGCCCCGCGGGGAGAGCAGCACTGGGTTCCTGCCCCACGCTCCCACCAGCCTGGCCAGGCCCAGGCGCCAGAGCCTGGCGGGAGGAAGCCCGCCCCACACGGAGCCCTGGCCTCTCCTGCTGCGGGCGCTGAGCCCGGCTAAGGGCTGCCCCATCGACGGGGCCTTGTGGGTGCAGCCGCCCCTCCTGGGACCAGCAGGCTGGAAAAGGCCGTGTGTGGGCAGTCTGACCAGAGAAGCAGATCGGGAGGGAACCAGGATGAGCAGGGGGAAGCGAGTGGGAGCCTGTGGCCCCAGGCTGCCCCAGAGCTTCAGAGGCTGCGGGTGGGAGCACTCGGAGGTGCCCGGGGCCAAGAGTGCGTCTCAGACGCCAGCAGAGACGGGCTGGGCGGGGCGCGGGGCCAGCAGCCACCAGCAGCGGCTGGGCGCTCACGCCTGCCCCAAGCGCCAGCCCCCCGGGCACCGAATACCCACGGTTTTCCTGGGATGCAGGAGCCTGTGGGGCTGCCCCACCATGGTCACCGGCACCAGGCGGAACACGCCCTGGCCACCGAGCCAGGAGGCCGCACGTGCAGAGTGCGTGGCCAGCCTGGCTGCGCTGCTGCCCACGGACCACCCAACTCAGCTCGGCCGGGCCAACGCGGTCCTGGCAGGCAGGCGGCTGGGGGAAGCTGGCCTAAGTGGCTGATCGCGTCTCAAACCCCCACTCCCAAAGGGCTGGGGTGACGCCGCCGCCGGCGGGACACGGAGAAACCACCGGAGAAGCGGCACCGCCAGCCACGTGCGGGCGCCCGGGGCTTATCCACAGTGGCCAGGGGATGACGCGGGTGCCCACGGCAGGCCGTCTGAACGTGGACATCGGTCACAGAGGGCCGGCGCGCTGGCCAAGGACGCAGCCGGCCGGGGGCTGTGCTCGGGCCGTAAGCGCCGTGTGGGGGGCCCGCTTGAGGAGCGGGCTGGCCTAGCTGGCCAGGCGGGCTGGCCTGGCTGGCTGCTCGCCGGTCACGGGACCCCGGCTGGTGCTCCGGTGCCACCAAAGCACTCCCTTTGAGCTGCTGTGAGGGGCTCCCTGGGGCACAGGGACGAGTCTCGGTGCTACAAAGCGCCCACAGTCACTGCAGCGCGAGTTCGATCCCCGGCCAGGGAGGGGACCCACAGGGTACAGCAGACTCTCCTGCTCCCGCTGCCCCCCACTCTGTCTCCGGTGACGCCTCTCACCCCCCGTACCTCTGCTTGTGCCCCAGTTCTTGCATGCACAAATTAGCTAAGTCATTTTTTAAAAAGGCTGTGTGCTGTGTGAGTCCTGCCTCAGTGCTCCAGAAAGGCCGGTGTCCTGAACGGGCGCCTCCCTCCCTAGCATGGTCCCTCCCCCTCCCCTCACCAGGCAGACAGACCCAGCACAGGGTAAGAGGCCGCCCAGCTCTGAAGGTGCAACCAGAGGCCAAGGCCAGGGAGGCGGGGCTGCTGGGGGGAGAGACGGGGCTGAGAACCTCAGGCTACAGGTGACTTAGCGAGATTCCCTGAAAACCGCCATTCCACAGCCCGCGCTTAAAGGCACCTTATTCAGCTCAAAAGCAAGAGGAAACAGACACGTCCAAGCGACGTCTGCGCAGCAGCTCCGGGCACCGGGCAAGCACGCATGGCACCACCCGGAAGGAGCCAGCAGGGCCCGACCGGGCACTCAACAGGTGGCCGGGTCCAGCCGTCCTCCTCTGGACGCGGCCGGGGCGCCAGAGGCCACAGCCTGGCAGTCCTGGCAGCCCCACGGGACCTCCGCCACACCTTCCACCGCTGGAGCCGGGGCCACAAGCAGCAGGCAGTGGCCACCAGCCCTCTGTGAAGGCCGTGCCTGGGGGTGCTGGGAAGGGCTGGGGTGCTGGGAAGGGCCGGGGGTGCTGGGAGGGGCAGAGGGTGTTGGGAAGGGCAGGGGGTGCTGGGAAGGGCAGGGGGGTGCATTGCTTTTCACAGGTGCACACGAGTTTCACATCACCAGATCTGATGAACAAGAAAGTTACGTGACAGGTGTCGAGTGAGTAAAAGAGGGCGCCAGAGGACGCTGGGAAGCAGGTGAGAGCTGGCCAGGAGCCGGCAGCTCCATGGGGGGACTCACACGCGGCAGGGCCAGCGGGCGCCAGCGCTGTCGGCAGGGCGGGTCCCCGCCTGGACGCCTCAGACACCCCTAAGTGGCAAACCTGCAAAGGGAACTGCCCAGCGGCCCCTCCCTCACCCACTGCCCCCTGCTGTGCACAACCAGCAGGGCTGCCCCTGCTGAGCCCTCAGGGCTCCCCCAGCCTGGAGCCCCAGAGGCTCTGGGCTCACGGGGGCGCACGCCCACCTGCGGTCACAGTGCCCCCCTGCATCCCCGCGTCTCCGTCCTCTCCCACTCTGACTTGTTCCTGCTGCTGAGTCCTGGTCCCGTCCGCGCCTCACACGGCTGGGTGCTCGCAGCCGGGCTGCCTGAGCCGGAAGGTACCGGCCCACTTGCCCGGGGCGCCCGAGCACTCACCGGCACTGGCACATGTGACCTGCTGGGTCCCGGGAGCAGAGCCCAGGCAGGGCCCGCTGGGGCACGGGTGCCCCCGCTCCCTGGCACAGCGTGACTCCCGACCTGAGCCCAGCCCCACCGACGCACTTCACCTGTCCCTCCAGTCCCTTCTCAGGGACCCCCGGCCCCCAACCTCAGGCTCACCCTACCCCACACCGACCCTCCTGCCAGGCCTGCGGGCCGAGGTCGGGCGGTTCAGGGGCTGTGCAGGAACTACAGGTGACCTTTCAAAGGCGGACAAAGGCTGTCAGTTCTCCCGGGGTGCGGGCGGTCTGCCACCCTGCTGCCCAGCCACGCCTCGCTGGCACCAACTTGCGAAAATGGAGAGTAAGACGCAGCGTCTGAAGGGCACGAGCTGCTGGCTCGGCCGCAGGCATGGGCAGGCGCACCTGGGCTGCGCTTTCCTGAGCCGCCTCCGGGACTCCATACGAGCACTGCCACGGCCCCCCCCGGAGGCGCCGGCCCCAGCCCAAGCCCCGCTCGGCTGCCCTCGCTGCGCCGGCTGCGCCCGAGAGGCCCCTCCGGCTGCCCCGCGCCCGCGCACCACGAGGCTGCCTGGAGCACGCTCCTGCCCGCGCCCCCGCCACGACCCCTCTGGCCGGGCGCAAGCGCTGGGGCTCAGAAAGGCGACACCACGTGCCAAAGCCACAGAGCTAGGAAGGGGACCCCGGCAGTCACCCCCAAAGAAGCAGGGTCCGCCTAGGGCGCGCGAGCGGCAAAACCAAACCGGCGCCTGAGCCACGGCCCCTCTGGGCGCGTCTGTCCACTGGCCCCTGAAGGGTCCGGCCCTCGGCACAGCCAGGCCCCGGCCCCGGGGATCCCCTGCGGTGGGCAAGGACCAGGTGCGTGCAATGCCCCCTCTGTGGGGCCCCGCCCCTTCCTACCTGGGATGCTGGCACTTCTCTCTAGAACCACTGAGCGGCCAGTGAGCTCCTCGGGCTTCTGGGCAGCCGACGCCTCCCCCAGGGTCCTCCAGGGCGCCGGCTGGGCCGTCAGTGCACATGGGGAGCGACCACAAGCACCTCCCGGCACCCCCCACTGCGTGGGGCTGAGCGAGGGTGAAGACACGGAGCGTAGAACAAGTGATGGCTTTTAAGTGCTTTATCTGGAGGCCCATGCACAAGCCCAAGGCCCTCAGAACTTTGGGCTGGGGCCACGTGCACCCACTTTGCCCGACAGCCTGTGTCCACCTGCCGTCCCAGGGGAATAACGGCGCGAGCCCCTCCCTGCATAAGTGTGCCGTGCAGCTACCTCCCTGGGGGTGCAGGGGTTGAGTCTCAGCACTGTGCGGCACCGCAGCCCCTGCAGCACAAGCTCAATCCCCGGCCAGGGAGGGGACCCACAGGACGCAGCAGACCCCTCCTGTTCCCCTGCTGCTGCTCCCCGCAGCAGTGTACCTCAGTTGATCTGCCTGTTCTGCTCCCTGCTCTGTCTCTGGGGAGTCCTCTCACCCCTGCACCTCTGGCTGCACCCAGCTCTCGGATGCACAAATAAATCTTTAACAAACAGAAGCAGGGCCTCCCTGGTGGCGCAGTGGGTTAAGCAACGCACTACGAAGCAAATCGCAGCCACTGCAGCACGAGTTCGATCCCTGCTGCCGGCCAGGGGGGG
>JAGFMF010011709.1:1506891-1524779 GCA_019455555.1 Galemys pyrenaicus | reverse complement strand
GCGGGGGCGCGCGGCGGCGGCGCGTTTAGCGGGCGGCGGCGGGGCCGGCCGGCGGGGACCCCGAGAGGACGGGGGCGCGCGCGGGGCGGGGGGGGCCCTGGCAGCCACTCAGAGCCGCGACGTCCCCCGACTGGGCGGAGCGGGGCCGCCGGCCTCGCTGCCGGGCCGGGGAGAAAGAGCAGGCCCGCCCGCGCGCTGCCGCCCGCCCCGCGCCCGGGGACGCCGCCGCGGCCCGGCCGGGTCTCGCTAAGTTCGGACGAGACGCGGACGCGGGAGCCTGTCCCGACCCGGACCCGAACTCGAAGGCCGCGGCCCTGAGCGGCCACATCGCCCCCTCCCGGCGCCGCACGAGGCGGGGGTGCTTGGAGCCCGAGGACGCGCGGGAGCTGCAGGCTTCTGGGGACCAGCGAGGAGCGCCCCTCAGGCCCGCCCCGCGCTCAGGCCCCCTGGTGCCGCTGCACCTCTGCACAGCTTGGACCAGAACATTCTCCCTCCTGCCCAAACCTTCCTCCGCCTTCAGGCTCCCCCCGGTCCCTGTTTTCGGGCTTTCTCCAGACAGCAGCACCCGCCACCTCCTCTCTCCCCCAGCTGCGGGCAGTCGAAAGTCGCAAGGTCGTTTTCGGCCACACTTGTCGCTCGTCCTCTGTCCGCAGGCGAGGATTGTCACACACTGGTGCCACGTGTTCCCGGCCAGGCGGGCCGCAGGTGGGCGCCCTGCATGCCTGCCCACTGCCCGTCCTTTGCGGCCCTCGAGGATGCCCCTAAACAGGAGCAGGAAAGCCAGGCTTTCCTCCAGGGAGAAGCTTCAAGATGTCAACCTTCAGCAGCCGGGACAGGAATGGGAGCTGGCCCGGAGCTGGCCCTGCGGCCGGCCCTCTCAGCCCTCCACCCTCCCGGGGACCCTGCAAAAAGCCCCTGACCGGCCTTCTCCCTCCCGCTCCGCACCGTTGTGTTCTGTGAACCCAGATGACCTGCCTACACCGCTGGCTCTGAACCCCCAGCCCTGCTCCCACTTCACCTGCAGCGGTCCTGGAGCCTTGGCTTGGTCAGCACCCTGTGTGACACAGCCCACCGGCTTGCCAGAACCTTCCATGCTCCCTTCTTCAGACTGCTGCAGCTCCGCAGCACCTGGGGGTCGCTGGGGGTGTGAGTCAGCAGCACCACCACTGTGGACAGAGCTGGCGCTGCCCTAAGCTGCTGTGCCTGGCCCGGGGGCCGCGAGACACGCAGGCCTGGGGCCCCCCAGCGCGCTCGGCCAGAGAGGCAGAAGGCAGCGCAACGCTTCTGCGCCCAGCGGAGGCCTGCGAGCAGGTGACATCCTCCAGAGCCGGCCGCGCAGCCCGCTGCGCTCAGTGTGAGGAGCAGGCCCAGCGAGTGGCTCCATTTACATAAGCGCCCAACAGAGGACGCAAATCGTGCGGCTCAGGGTGCGAGGTTGGCGGGGAGCTAAAGAAAGCCAGAAGATGGTCCCCAGCAGTCAGGGGCGGGAGGTGCTGGTGTGCGTGGGGCAGGGGCCTGGGGCCGGGGTGCTGGCCCGGCCACGCCCTTCCGGCCAGTGCTGCTGGTCTTCGCGGCGCGTCAAGCCGCGCCCTGACTTTTGTGGCCTCTCCGCACCTGTGCAGCGCTTCACGCTGAAGACGCCTGGAGAGATGAAGTGGGCGTCAGCACTTCTATTCCCGAGCCCGGGACTCCGCTCTGCGCGCGCCTGGCGCCCGCACACCCACCAGGCTATTTTCTGACCGAAATCACTGAATCACTCAGCGGCCCAGCAGCTCCGCAGCTGGCCACGTCGTCTCCAGCCTCTGAGCAAGCCCAGAAGGCTCTGGAAGTGCGGCTCGGCGGGGCGCGCCCAGGGTAACTTTGTTGCGAGGGCGCCTGTGCAGAAGGCCCGGCAAGAAAATGTCTCCAGAGCGCTTCATTGTGTCGAGTCTCCGCCGAGCCCACAGGCGGCACCTGCCGGCCGAGCGCGGTGTTGCTGCCGCCGCCGCCGGTGCCCAGCACTGCCCTGCCCAGCCCAGCCCCCTCTGCGCGGGGCTGGGGGTCCCCACCCCGCCACCCCTCCCCCACCGCGGGCTCTCCTTTACGCTCAGCCTGGAGAACCCAACGTGAGTCGCCCCTGCCGCAGCCCGGCACCCCGCCCCAACCCCAGGCCTACCACCCCGGGTCAGTCCCCTCGTGCCTCCTCCCACACTGTCCCGTGGCCCCCACCGAAGAAACCCGAGCCTGCCTCCCCCCTCCCGCAGCCAGCGCATCCACCTGGTCCCCGCAGGTGCCCACTCGGTTACCGGGAAGTGCTGGGGACCCCGCAGCCGCACGGCCTGGCCGGCTGGCGCACACTGACCACAGTCTCCAGTGAGCTGCTGTGAGACGCGGGCCCGGCCCTCGCCCTCGGACAATCCGCTGCGCTGTCTGTGGGGGCGTCCTGCTCTGACAGGACGGCAGGCTGTCCTCAGGCGGGGGCTACGCTGGCCAGCCCACCCTGGGCTCCCAGTGCCCTCGGGGCCCCAGCCTAAAGCGTCGCCTCCTGAAGGGTGTCCAGGCGGCCTCTGTCCGCCAAGTGCTGAGAAGCGACCCTACAGAGAAGAGGGCTGCAGGAGGCGCTCCCGGGCCCAAGCCCACGCGGCCCGAGCCCCTCCGACTCCACGCACACGCCCTGGGGACGGCGGCGGGGCTGTCTGGTCAGCGCTGCTGCGCCCGCTGCGTCTCGGGCAAAGGTACTGGCCGCTCTGAACTAGACTTGCGCGGTCGTGAGCCGGCAAATGCGAGCTCCGGAGCAGGCCCCGGAGCAGCTCTCGCCCTGTCCGCCTGAGGGGGCCACGAAGCGGCCGCTCCCTGACTGCAGCCGGAGAGCAGCTCCCGCCCTGTCCACCTGAGGGGGCCACGAAGCGGCCGCTCCCTGACTGCAGCCGGACAGCTGCGAGGAGCCGGGGCGCCCGCGAGCGCAGGTGTGGGGGCGGGTGCTCGCAGAGACTCCACGGCCACGCCAAGGAGGAACCTGCTCACAAACGCAAGCCCTCCTGGAAGGCAGGCGTCCTCGCCCTGCAGCAAGGCGCAGCCGCCAGGGGCCTGCGTCCCTCAGGGCGGTCAGCTGCTCCGCCCGCCCTGCCCTGCCCCCCAGGGGCCCTGGAGGCAGAAGCAGACTCACCCAATCCGCGGGGTGTGGACAAGACTAGTAATGAGTCACGTCAGGAGAGGGGGCCGTGCGGATTCGCAGCTCTGGGCGCTGCGTCCAGGCCCAGCCTCTGGGCACATCCCGCCAGAGCGGTCACCGCTCTTTGGACAGGCGTGTAAGGAAACTTGTTTTCGCGTGGCTTCTGTACCTGGTAGGCTGGCTCGGTGGTAAACATGTGGGGCCCTTGTTGGGGGGGGGTGCGTGGTTGTACATTGGACGCCCTCAACATTAGTCTGCTCCATGGAAGTCCGTCACAGACATGTTACGGGGTGGGCGCGAAGTTTGCAGAGCACACGCGCAGGACAAGACTGACAACACCCTGAATGTGGGGAAAACGCCAAATTGAAGTGAAAAAGCGAACACCCTGGAACAGGGCAGGCGGAGCGCCTGCAGAGGAAGGGCAGCGCCCGGCCAGCTGCGGAGGAGTTCAAAGCCCGCCGGCCAGCAGCCAGGCCCCATCAGAACCCCGGCAGCAGGGGAGAGGCTGGTGCCTCCTCCCTCGCCGCTGCCAAGGGTGCAGCCACTGGAAACAGTCCGGGCGTTCACAACACCTAACACCAACTCCCTGGAGCAGCGGCCTCGCCCTGCCCTGCCTCCGGGGAGGACGTGCTGTACAGCAGCCGCTGATGAGCGTTTATGGCAGCTTTATTTCTGATGCTCCCAGCTGCAGGCGGTCCAGGAGCCCCTGGGGAGCAAATGGCTAAAGCAACTGCGGCCCAGCACATGGGTGTTCTCAGCAGCAAAAAAGAAAGAACTGCCGAAAAGCACAGCCCTTGGCTAACGCTCAGGACAGTTATGCAGAAGGGGGAGCCAGCTCCAGAAGGTTCATATTGCACCATTCCACCCGGGCACCACTCTCCACACACGCAAAGAAACAGAACAGAGGCCTCCCTGGTAGCGCAGGGGTAACGACTCAGCACTATGGAGCAATTGCTGCACGAGTTTGATCCCGGGCGAGGGAGGGACCCACAGGGCACAGCAGACCTCTCCTGTCTCCCCACTACCCTCCTCAGCAGTGGATTTCAGTCGATCTGCCTGTTCTCCCCGCTCTGTCTCTAGGGAGTCCTCTCATGCCCCATACTTATGGCCTGCACCCCAGCTCCTATATGCACAAAATGTATCTAAAAAAAAAAGAGGGCCCTCCCTGGTGGCGCAAGGGGTTAAGCACCGCACTGTGAAGCGTCTCACATGGCGCAACAGAACTCTCGCTGCTCCCCTCGGCAGTGCAGTCCGTCTGCCTGTTCTGCTCCCCACTCTGTCTCTGGTGAGTCCTCTCAACCTCTCACACTGTACCCATTTTTGTATGCATAATTTTTTTTCAAACAGAATATGGTTGCTTCTTGTTGGGACTGTGGGGATGGGTGGGAGGAAGTGGGTGCGGCCATGAGCCGCTGGGCAGAAAGTTCCCGCACTTTGCTCTGCCAATGGCCACATCCGGGTGGTGAGGTACTATAGTTTTGCAAGGTTATACCGCTGGGGAAACTGGGTAAAGGGTACCTGGGATTACTCCATTACCTCTTACAACTGCATGTGAGTCTACACGTAGCTCAAAGTAAGTTAATTTAGAAAAAGCACTAGTGCTAGAAACATCCTCTCAGCCCCCGCCCCCTGCCCGCCCCCTGCCACACCCAGACAAATGACTGCACTAATGACACCACCAGTAAGCCCCGGCTCCCCCGTTCCTGGGAATCGGCTCCCAGGCTGGCGGGCAGGAGTGGGGACACAGCCCCAGGCCACTCCTGGTCCCTGGCTGAGGGCTCGTCCCTCAAACGCTGGGGGACTGAGTCACCTGATGTTCTCCCAGAGGGCTACTGCTCAGCCATCACCCCTGCACCTGCTGAGTGTTGGGTGCCGCCCGCCACACAGGTGCTGGGGTGAGCAGTGCAGGACAGACATGCCGGGGGTGGCCCGCCGTGCTCACTTGTCCCCTTCATCTGTTATGGAAGCCCTGCAGGCACAGCACAGCAGTTGGAGAAAGTCCACTGTTTGGCTGGGAGCCCCCGTGGTGGCGCAGGGGCAAGTCTCAGCGCTGTGGAGCATCCGCAGCCACGGCAGCGCACGTTCGATCCCGGCCGGGGAGGGACCCCCAGGGCGCAGCAGACTCTCCTGCCTCCCGCTGCCCCCCGCAGCAGCGTGTTTCAGTGGATCCGCCTGTTCTGCTCCCCGCTCTGTCTCTGGTGGGTCCTCTCACCCCCGCGCCTCTGGCCTGCACCCCAGTTCTTGTGTGCACAAGTAAATACTTAAGTAAATCCATAAAAAGGAAAGAAAACAGAACTGAGTATGGCCCCACCCAGCTCTTCCCGGGAAGGCTTCCCCGTGAGCCTGCTGCTTCTCGCCGTCCTTCCTCGGTGGGCAGGGGCACTGCCAGCAGGGGCGCGGCCAGCCCGCTCCAGACTGTGGGCACCGCCGGCTCCGAGCGCCCGGTGCCTGTCTCTCGAGGCCCCAAGAGGCTGGGTGACTGTTCCGCTTTGTGCACGTTCGTCCTGCAGCGGTTTATTTTCTATCCCCCTCACACATTAAGTTGACACCTAAAATACTTCGTAAGTTTGAATAATTACAAAGAATACATTTCTGGCATATTGTAAATATTGACACTAAAGACAAAACTGTCATTTCACTCTCAGAGACGAGGCCAGATGGAACCCGAGCACGGCAGCGCTGCGACGCCCCAGGCGCCAGCCGGGCGCGGCTTGCCCTCCCTCTTTCTCAGCGACGGGCCGCCGGCTCCAGGCTGCGCTGCTGCGTCCGGCGACGCTTTGCCCTGCAGGCCTCAGGGGCTCGCACACTTCCCATGACGAGTGCGGCTGAACCTCACGCTGCTTTTGCGTGCTGCGGCTTTGGGTGCTAGAAACGCGCCTTCTGCGTTTGTCCTTGCAATGATTGGTTCGGACTGGATGAAAGCACAAAATCGTTACAAACGGGACTATTTGTTACCCCTGATAACTGTGAATGATTTTGTGGGAAATGTGTATCTGAGAGGGGAAAGGGCTTCTTTCCCATCAGCTGGGGCGCCAGGGGCTGGGTGGCCCTCAGGGCGGCCGGCTCCTCCTGGCACCGGTTCCCGCCTCGCTCGCCGTGGTATGGACAGCGGGCTCGCAGGTGGGACCAGCCGGGGCCTCGGCTCTCCTGGCCCCTTGCCGCTTTCGTGCCCCGTGGCCTCCTACTCCGTACCCACAAGGTACGTGACCACCGGCGCGGCCCGTCACTAGCTCCCCCGCAGGGAGAGGAAAGCCAAGAAGTGGACATCCGCGGTCGTCCAACGCAGCCGAGCCCCCCACCCCCAGCCGGGAGCGTGCAGGGCGGCCGTAGGCCAGGGGCGGGGGCGGGGGCCGCACGTGACCGCCGCCGGATGACAGGCCGCTGCCCCGCCGGGCCCCCCGCCCTGTGGGAGCAGCACCCCTCCACCGGCGCTTCAGAAGGTGGAAACCACGAGCTGAGTCTCCGAATGACCTAAGCGGCAAGTGAGTTAGAGGAACCCAGCAGCAGATCGGAGGCCGCCCGCTGAGTCAAGCGGAGGCGTGGGAGCCGTGGGCGGGCCTCTGGCACGGAGGGGCTCACGTGCTGGCGCCTTCGTGACCTGCGAGGACGCACTGCCGGAAGGAGACGCTGTCACCCTCTCTGAATAGCCTTCGTGACCTGCGAGGACGCACTGCCGGAAGGAGACGCTGTCACCCTCTCTGAATACTTTGTCACCGTCAGGGCTGCAGGCTCATCTGGTGACCGGCAGGCGCTTGCGCCTGGATTGAGCCATCCGAGTCAGGCCCGTGGCCTCGCTCGGTCCGCAGCGGGCTTCATTTTCACCCAGCACTATTAATAGTCCCCAGCACTATTATTCCATGGTCCACTGATGATACCTAAAGGCAGCCCTTGGATTCAACGAAGTTAACGTATCTGTCCAGTAATATGTTGCGAGAACAAGAAAACAAACCAAGGTGCAGCAGCCACAGTGAACGGGCCGCAGCCGGCGGGGAGGACCGCGCCACTCCCTGTGGCCACTGACCCTGGGGCTTTTCAGATTAATGAGAACCAAGAATAAAACTCAGAAATGACTCCATTTTGCTAACCTCACCATGTGATTTGCTTATGAAGTCTTTATTTATGCACACAAGAACTGGGGTACAGGCCAGAGGCGCGGGGGTGAGAGGACTCCCCAGAGACAGAGCGGGGAGCAGAACAGGCAGAGCCACTGAGACGCACTGCTGAGGGGGCAGCGGGGGCAGGAGAGTCTGCTGCGCCCTGCGGGTCCCTCCCTGGGTAGGGATTGAACCTGTGATGCGGTGGCTGCAGATGCTTCGTAGTGCTGCGCCTTAATCCCTGCGGCACTAGGGAGACCCGACAGGAGCATTTTAGATTTCTTTCTTTAAAAGAAAATCCAATGCAAAGGGACGAAAAGAAGAAAGATCACTGAACTTGACCTCCTGGGGCCACGGGTGGGCAGGGGCAGGCCTCAGGCCCAGACTGTGCAGGCCCGGGAACGCCCCTCTGGCTGAGGCTGCAGCATGTCGACGCCCCTTGAAACAAGCTTTCTTCGCTTTTAAAGATGGTTCGTTCGAGTCAGCCCTGGCTGAACCCAGCTCCTCCGTCCGGGGGCGCTGCTGCGTGGGCTTCCCGCCGTGGGGTCCCTGCTGCCTTGACCCGCAGACCGGGCTCTCCGGCAGCTGTCAGAGCACGCCCCCGCGCCTCTGCTCCCAGGCCCGGCACGAAGACCAGCGCGGCGGAAGGCACGGGGCGAGGGACAGAGCGGAGTACTTCCCGGAAGCCGAAGCTCAGCGCCGATGGCCGTGCACCTGCCGCCGCAGCCCAGACGCAGCCCCTGGGCCTGAGCGGCGGCGGCCAGACGCGCCCACGAGCCGCCTCTGCGGCTCGGCACTGGGGCGGCCGGTCGCGCTGACACACGGGCGTGGTGGGCGTCACGGTGAGGCCCTCTGCCGAGGGGGCCCCGCTCCACCTGACCGCTGGCCCCACACGCGGCCTCCTGTGGTCCTGAGCCCCTCGGCGGGCGGCCACAGTCCCTGGCTTGGAGCGGGCTGCGATCCTGAGCTCTGCTCCCTGCAGAGCCCCCTGGGATCTGCGCCCAGCCCTGACCCCGCAGGCCGCCCAGAGGGGCCCTGCTCTGAGCAGCACGGGCCAGCCCTGCACTGGCCAAGGGTGCCTCCAGTGAGAGCCGGGCACGTCTGGGCGGGCTCCTGGAGCCCTCAGCCTGTCAGGTGCTCCGGGAAGGCCTGCCCTGGGGACCATGCCTGGCGACGTGCACCCAGCCGCGCCCACCTGCTCCTCACCAGCACCGTGCCCAGCTGTGACCCTGGAGGCCAGCGGGCCCTGGAGCTGCTGCTCAGAGACGGTCAGGGCCGCGAGGGAGCGGCCGTGCGCCTGTGCCGGGGGCTCCGCCAGCAGCTCGGGCGCCTTCTGGCAGGACTGGGCAGTCCTGGGGCTCGCAGCCCAAGGGTGTCCCCAGTGGGGCCGCGGCGCTGCTGCCCCGGTGAGAGGGGACTTGACTGGGCGGTCGGTCAGTGGCAGAGGCTGCGGGGAGGCTCCTGACTTGTCTAGAAAGAGAAAGAAAAGGAGCTTGTAATTGCTGAGCTTCCCGACGGCTGCTGGCACTGCCTGGCGTCAGTCTGTGTGACAAGGTATCCGGAGCGTTTTATTATTTTTTGAAGGTTTATTTATTTATGCACACAAGAGCTGGGGTGCAGGCCAGAGGTGTGGGGTGAGAGGACTCCCCAGAGACAGAGCGGGGAGCAGAACTGGCAGATCCACTGAAACACACTTGTGAGGGAGCAGCGGGGAGACAGGAGAGGTCTCCTGCGCCCTGGGGGTCCCTCCCGGTGGGGATCGGGGATCACACTCAGGCCGTGCTGGCCGCCACAGTGTGACAGCGTGAGCTTTGCCCCTGCACCCCCAGGGAGGCCCAGTGTGGAACATTTTAAATGGTTTGCAGGAACAACGACACGAGGGCTGCACACGGGTCACCGTGACACCTTTTTAATAGGCCGAAGTAGCTGTACAGTTCATTATATTCTTCCTGAGAATAATTTATATCCCCCAACAAACTAAAGGGGGGCAGAGTCTTCAGAATCATCTAACAGAGGGTGGCGTGACTGGACGTCGACGGAAAACCAGGCCCGCTTTGCTCGGCCCCTCCCGGGAAGACAGGCGCAGCGAGGGCAGCTAGCTCGGAGGCTGGAGTCCGCATGGCTTTAATCTTCTTTATAAATTATATAAAAGCGGACACGGGGTGGTCTGGGAACTTCTCCTCAGTGCAGCCGAGGTGCTCTGGTACAAAGCATTTCTGCTTCCAAGAGAAACAACGTTGCTACAAAAAACTGGCTCGTTATTCTGTGAAAAAGACCAAGTCTAAGATCTCCGCGGCCGCGCCCCTGCCGCTCCGCTCCGGGGCAGTCGGCCGCAGCGCTTCTCGGCAGCGACGCGCCTCAGCACAGCGTCTGCGTCCCCGGGAGTGGTGCTCGCCACTGCAGAGCTGGAGGCGCTGCCCTGCGGCCACAGCCCCGGCGCCCGTGCTGCCCGACGGCACGCGGCCGTGCCTGGGACCCGCGCCCCTGCTGGCGAGGACTCGGGGTGCGGCGTGGTCTCCGAGGCCCAGCTCCTCGCACCCGGCTGCCAGTCTCAGAGCGCCACACTCCCTGAGCGCCGCGATTAAACAGAACTCGAGACAGAAACGAACCCAGGTCAGAGGCGGCTGCACTCAGGAGAGCGGGCTCAGCACCCCGTCGGAGGCGGCGCTCTGGACGCTGGGCCAGGACGTGGCCCTCGCTGCTGGTGGACATGGCGCCCTCGGCCGAGGGCACGCGCGGGCTCAGTGCGGCCTCGTCTGCCCGAGCATTTTCAGTCTTGCTTGGTCAATGACGTCGAGCAAGTTCTTGGCGTCCACGGCCAGGGCGTGGGCGGCGGTCAGCATCTGCTTCTTGTACTCCTGCTGCAGGCTGGTCATCACGTACTGCTGGGCCAGCTTCATCTTGCTGATGAGCTCGCCCAGGTCGGAGTTCAGCAGCTTCTGGGCCATCTCAATCTGGAAGACAAGAGACCGCTCAGGGCACCTCGCTCTGCGCCTGCAGGACCTCCCTTAACAAGCCTGCCCTGACGGGGCCGTGAGCCCCAGTGGCCCGCAAGGGCAACAGCCAGCAGGCCCGCATACACGCAGCACCCCGGGCCCGTGGACGCTGCTCCCTCGGCTGTGCAGGCCCCTGAAGCGACTGGCACAGCTTCCAAAGAGAACCACCCGCCGGGCCTCCATGGCCAGCGCGGACAGCGGGGACAGAAGCGGCGCTCCTGCCCGCGGTGCTCGAGGCTCAGACGCTGCGGGGCAGGCCGGACGCCGGGCTCGGGGCTGTCCGCGGTCTGCTCAGCCAGGGGGGCAGGCCGCGGGCCTGCTGAGAAGACAGAGCACTGAGTGCCCACAGCCTGCAGGAAAGCCAGCGAGGGCTGTGGCCACTGGGGGCTGGGGGGTCAGGGCTGGGCCGGCCCGCACCCGTGGGCAGTGACAGCAGCGGGAGCCTGGCAAGGGGGTGGAGGGACAGGCCCGACGGCAGGCTCCTCCCCTTCTCTGAAGTCGCCATGGAAAGCCCACGCGGCGAGGAGCCAGGTTGCTGCAGCTCAGGCTCCCTTCGGCTTCAGAAGCGGTCAGGACGCTGCTCTCCACCCCTGCCCGGCACACGTACTGCCCTCCTTTCTGGCAACACTTCCACGTGTGTGGGAAACCGAGGCGGCCCCGCAAAGCAGAGACCTGCCCACGCTGCCCAGGGGGTGGCGCCTGTGGGCAGGGCGCCCCAGGAGGACCGACACCGCCCCACCCTTTACGGGCATCCCTGGCTGGCCCCGAGGGGCACACCCAGGGGCAGGCCCAGCTCCAGCTGCGGGAGTGTCCCCTGGAGACAGGCCGGCGGGGAGGGTATGGCTGCAGGCAGGGGCCTGGGCCCACAGCAGAACTGCTCGGGAGACAGGGCGGCCAGCGCTCAGGGCGGGTCGGCCTGCAGGCCTCCTCGTCTCCAGCGGCGCAGGGACACGTGCGGGGTCACTGGTGGACACTGGCTGCGTCGGCACGCTCGCAGGGCCCAGCCAGGCTCCAGGGTCTCTGAGCTCAGGCTCCCTTAAGCCTGGGACTGTTTCAAAATGGAAGCGAAGAAGCAGCACCCAGCAGATCAGAGCCGCGGGCCGGCGCTGGAGGCCGGAGGGCCGGGCTGGGCGTCACAGTCACATCAGCGCCTGCCGTGCCAAACGACACGAAACGGCCCGAGTTGGCAGAAACATGACGGCTACCGGGAGACAGAATTTTGGGGGGCGCTGATTCGTCCACAAAACGCTAAAACCTGTTATCCGTGTAGGAGGCCTTTTTGTGTTACTGCGCAGACGCCCGGGGCCACTCACAGACACTCACAGCCGCTTCTGCTGCAGGGAGCTCCAGGAGTCCCCGCCCCCTGGCGGCGATCTGCAGCCCCGGCCTGCAGCGCCCCCGGCCCTAGCCAGCGGTGGGCCCACGACTGGCGTCCTACCTCTCGGTGAGTGCTGGCCGGCAGCGCGGGCACCGTCTCATCCACAGTGGCCAGCAGTGTCCTCAGGGCCAAGCCGACTTCCTGGGGGAGGACACGGGCCTGGTCAGTGCGGGCAGCACTGGTCTTTTCAGGCAGCTCTTTGGTCCTTTCCAAACACTTTCAAGCGCAGCCCGCCTCCCTCCCCGGGCCCTGCCTCCTCTTGGAGCCCCGCCTCCCTTGGAGCCCCGCCTCCCCGGGGCCCTGCCTCCCTCAGAGCCACGCCTGCTCCTGCACTCTGCCAGCCCAGGCACCACCCCCACCGCCCCCCCTCCTGGCCTGTTGTGCTGCCCCTGCGTGTGCCCCGGGCGCACGGCCACCCCAGAGGTCAGTCCCACGTGAGTGGGCGGGAACGACAGCACCAGGCCCTGGTGAGGACCAGCGCTGCCGCGGGCGGCAGTCCCACGTGCATGGGGGCGTCCTGCCAGCCTCTCTGCCAAGGGGTCGCGTGCGGCGTGTGCTGCTGTTCTCCGACGTGTGTGCTGCCCGCAGCCCCAGGACTCCGGTCCGGCTGCTCTTGAGCCGAGCAGGGAGGAGCCGGTGGTGGGGCAGTGCTGCCCATGGGCCCCCACCGCCCTCCGGCAGCCCCCCACCCCCGCGCGCTCGCCCCACCCAGCAGACGTGCGCGCTCGGCTGCTGGCCCGCACCCAGGACAGGAAGGCATGTCTCTCCAGGGGAGCGCCGGGCTGCCCCTCGGAGCTCGGCTCGCTGGCCGCCAGGAAACGCAGCACGGCAGTGTGGCCACAGCCCCAACAGGCAGGAGGGACCACCACGTGGTGCCGCCCCGGAGGGGGAGGACCGCCCCAGACCCCTGTCCACTCCTGAGTGTGCGCCGAGGGCCGAAGGCAGGTCTCACTCAGGGCCCAATGACACACCCAAGGGAGCCTCCTTGGAGGCGCAAGGTGGGGCCACCCTGCCCACCCACCGGGGGGTGGACAGGATGAGGCAGGGCCCACCCACAGGTGAGGGTGATGGGCCCAGAGGAGGGGACTCGAGAAGCGACCAATGTGGACAAGGAGGGGCCTCCCCAGGCCCCGCCCCAGGCCCCTCCCAGGAGACGCCTCTGTCTGCAGCCCAGGAAGCAGTGAGCTCTGTAGGGAGCGGCGCAGCCAGGTGCGGGGGCGCTGCTGCAGAAGTCCTGGGGGAAGGCTGCGAGGTGCCTGCGGGGAGTCCTGGGGGAAGGCTGTGAGGTGCCTGCGGGAGTCCTGGGGGAAGGCTGCGAGGTGCCTGCGGGGAGCTGCAGGGCGCTCTGCGCTCCCGACCGAGCGCCGCTTTGGGAGCCAAGCGCCCCGTGCGCTGTCACGACTCGGGAGCTCCGTGCCTGTGAGCACCCAGCAGGCCCCGCGCCGGCGCTCGCATCTCGCACACAGCGCCAGGGCCGCTGCCGCCTCCACGGCGCCTGGGGCAGCTCACCTTGACCATGGGCACGTACTCCTCGGGCGGGGCTGGCTGGATCTTACTGGACATCTCGATGACGGCCTTCACCAGGCCTGTGACGTTCTCATACACCTTGTCGTTGGAGCGGTCCAGGTTGGCGGTGGGCGGCGGGCTGATCTCCTGCGGCTGCAGCTGCCGACACACAAACTGGTCAGCCGGGCCCGGCGCCGTGTCCGCAGAGCCAGGCGCTCCACCCAGAGGCCAGCAGGCCACACCCGACCAGCACAGCTCAGCCGGAGGGCGGCAGTGCCGGGTCACCGCGGGCCAAGTAAGCGAGGCCCTCACGCTCCGACTCTGAGCTCGGGGAAAGGAAGGCGATGGGGTCACAGCACCCTGGAGCCCGGCTGCGTCCAGAGGGCTGGCGGGATGTCCCCCAGATCACCCGCCGAGAGGACGCGTGTGTTCTGCCTCCCTGAGGTCTTGGGGAGCAGGCTAGGGGCCAGGCCCGCCGACTGGGACTCTGAGCGCAGCTGTGACCGGCCGCGGAGAGCTTGGCCCTGGCGCCCTGGCGGGAGGAGCGGCTCTCGGGAGCGCCGCAGCAAGCCCGAGCCAGCAGGCGACGAGGCTCACTGGCGCTCGGGGGGCCAGCTCTGGGCCTGGGGCCACCGGGAAGGAGTGTGCGCAGGAAGGAGAGGGAAGGAGGGGACGCCACCCGCAGTCCAGGCCGGCTGGGCTCTGCGACGGCTGCGGCCAGCGAGGACCTGGCCGACAGCGCGGGGCGGGGCCGGCGCTCAGCCCACTCTGCGGCCTGACGGCGTGGCGGTGCCCAAACGTGGGGCTCCGCATCTGTGTGTGCAAGACAGCAGAAGCAGTCACCACAGCGGCGCACGGCCGGCCCCTGGCGGTCAGACACCGGCCGGGCAGCAGCACCCTCCAGGCCCCGACGCCCCCCCAGAGCCACATGCAGAGCGAGCGCTGGGGTGGCCGAGAGCCGCACAGACACACAGACACATGTGCTTACCCTCCACGGCTAGTGTCGAGCGGAAGGTGAGTAAAAGTTAGAGAGGTTTATCAGAGAAAGGGGAAAAAGAAAAACAGTATTAATAAAGGCAGCAGACAAATCCCCCATCAAAACCATGAGCAGAACCCAGGAAGCCTCTGCGGCCGCTGTCAGGGCCAGCCGGCTGCGTGCAGGCCGTGGGGCCCAGGTGCCAGGTGTGAGGGGCATGCAAAGCCGGGCAGCGAGAGAACCACAGGGGCCACGTCTCCAGAGAGCAAGGCGCAACGTGCTGGGGTGGCTGAGGGCGGGGCCCGCGGGCCTGGAGCCCCTGCAAGCTGCCGCTGCCCTCGGCCTGGGCTGGGCTTCCACACGGGAGGGCTCATTTTAAAAACAACTCAGTAAACAAAGTTTTAAAAAACTAATTCTGTGGTTAAGTCCCTGTGAAAAAAACTGAGGTGCTTTTTGACACTGTCCTCCCCTGCCCTGCAGCTGAAACCCAGCTACTGCCTGCAGATGAACGGCAGCGAGGCTGACGGGGACAGGGAGGTCCCTTCCTGAGCCCTGTCCAAGACAGCACCGGTGAGCACTCCGCTGTCTTCAGCACCTGCGGGTGGGGCCCGGCACCTCCCACGCAGGAGCACCACAGGCAGCCGCGCCAGGGCTCCTTGAGGTCGGGCCCTGCCCCTCTCCAGCCTGTCCCAAGCTCCCATCATCTGTGCCCTGCCCACTGGCCCGTTCTCGTCACAAGGGCTGCCGCACGGCCTCCAGGGACCGCCCTGGACACAGCAGGGCCTGCAGACGGCTGCTGCTCCCCCATCCTGCATCGTGACGACCTGGAGCCCGGGGGTGTCAGGTGGACCGCCCCGGACACAGGTAGCCCCAGCCCCTGGGAGCGGGTCCTGCTAAGACGGAGGCCGCTCGGGACCGACGCCAGGCCCTGGGGAAAGCAGGCTGACCCAGCGCACGCCCTCGGACATGGCTCTCTGCCCCGCAGCGCCAAAGGCGAGCACTTCTGCCGGGATGCCGCTCCTCTTTTGGGCTAGACTGACCACCGCCACCAGCCACGGGCAAGGACACAGCTGTGTCACGCTTGGTGTCCAGGCGCCTTCACCACACTGGCTGCGCAGGCCCCCCACATGGGAGCGCGAGCGGTCCCTCCCCACGTTGGCCGACTGGGGACGTGCAGGACGCTGAGCTGCTGCCTGATCTACGCCAGGGCCGGCTTTCCACCGAGAAACGTGTCTTCCTGCAAGCCAACTATTACCCCTGGGCACCAGAAAGGCTCCCTGGGCCACCGTCCCTCCTGAAGGGCCAGTCAACACCATCACAGGAAGGGCCCCCCTCACTGCCCTCCGGGGCACTGGCGTGGGTCCTGGCCAGCTCCTGGTGCCTCTTGCCGGGACTACCTGGGTCACAGTCCACGGCCCCCACTCCCTGACCAGGCCCTTGGGCTGCAGGCTGGACGTGACATGTTCCTCTCTGGCCCACAGGGACATGCCCTCTAGCCCGTGGTCCTTGCCACCGCAGATGAAAGATGGGGAAAATGAGACCACGCTGGTCCTGGGGCAGCGGGGGGCTCTGGAGCCCTGGGAAGGGCCGCTGCACAGCGGTCCAGGAAGGCTGGCCGGGCGGGCTGAGGGGCTGTGGGCCCCCACCCAGCGCCCCAGGGCGGACCCTGGGCCTCACTGCAGGGTGCGGCGGCTCCTGGGCGCTGAGAGGGCAGGGCTGCCAGCCGAGCCAGCACTACCCGGTTTTGGATGCTGAGACGTGGAAACGTGCACCAGAAGTGCATGCGAGCCGTGAGAGGCGCCGCGCCCCGGGCAGCTGGAGGGAGCAGGGAGCCGGCCTCTGTCCTCACTGTTCCCGGGACAGAGCCCAGCCGGCCTCTCCCCAGGGTGAGGCGTGGGCACACGGCCCCACGGGCCACCCCGCAGCACACGCTGCTGCTCGGGGACCCGGCGGGAAGGAGAGGAGCGGCAGCCTGGAGGCCGGCGGTGGGCAGGCCGTGCCCGTGCCCATGGCAGGCCGACTTCAGGCCAAAGCCGAGGCACATGTCTGCATGCTGCCGGCCGGCCGGGCCCTGCATGTGGGAAGTGGGGCCGGCAGCGGCCCGGAGCCTACCCCGAGAGCACGGAGGCGCTTCCACAGGAGGCCTGCACTTGGCATCGGGCCAAGCCCGTGCGCCACACCACCCCCCCGCCCTCTCTGCAGGCCGGGCCCGCCGCCCACCTTGACGCCCTCGTTGTAGCTGTCCCCGGGGCTGCCGAGGCTGGCCAGGCTGCCCAGGTGGCCGGGGGCTCCGGGACGCGGTGGCTTCTTTGGTGGAGCTGCAGGGTCTGGTCGAAGGGAGCGAGTCCGTCAGGGGCTGCCCGTGGCTGAGGGAGCATGGCCCCCAGCGGGCAGTGGAGGGGCCGGAGTCGTGAGCGCAGACCCATCTGGGCGCAGCGCGGGGGACACGCCTCCCAGGAGCTGGCCCGACGAGTGTGGCGAGCGTCCGGCTATGTGTGCAGGGGCAGGGCTGAGGGTCCCGGCACCCGCCCAAGGAACGATGCGCTCTCTGGGCACTCCCTCCCCTGTCAGACGCCCCCACTCACCCGGCTTGCCCACGGGCTGGTAGATGTGCTGGCTCCCGGCCTGCAGAGAGGAGAGCCTGGTCAGCATGCTGCAGCACGGGGGCAGGACCCCGGCCCCAGCGGCCCAGTGGCCAGCCTCAAGGCCAGCTGGGAGTGGGGGCAGACAGCGAGCTGGCACCGGGCTGGCGGGCAGAGCCAGGCGCGGCTCAGGGCGGGGCGAGGTGCCTTAGGGAGGGGCCGTCCTGTCCTGCTCGGGACGCCCCAGCCCACCAGGGCTGCGCCAGGCGCATGACCACAGGCACCTGCACCGGGTCAGCGCAGCCACCGGGACCGGACCCGCTGCCTCTGCTCCTGCAGCTCGTCCTGCGGCAGCCCAGAAGCCACTGTACCCTGGACTTCTGCCCTAGCAGGGGCGAAGAGGAGGGTCCTGCCGGCCCGCTGGACAAGCTGCCCGGGCTGGCGGCGGGAGCAGCAATCTTGTCTGAGCTACATGCCTCTTCCAAGGAGACTCTTTCCATTTAAAAGTAGCAAGCTGGTTAGAGACACCTCTCACCTTCACTGAAAAGAGCTGCACAGCTGCAAGCGCAGGGCGGGAGCTGGGGCTGCGCGTCCCCTCCTTGCTGCAGCTGCGGGGCGCTGCGGCGGCGCGGGGCAGGAGGGCAGCAGGAGGGGGCACGGGTCGGGGAGGGCCCTTGCGGATGGTCAGGCCCGAGTTGGGTCCTGGAGCACAGACGTGGCGGGGCTGTGCAGGCACTTGGGAGACCCCACAGGGCAAGCCCAGTGGCCGAGCACATGTGGGCAGAGGCAGGCGGAGGACAAAGTGGGAGACGCAGCCCAGACCTCACGCAGCCGTGGGCGTGGCCACCAAGCACCAGCACAGACACCGAGCAGGTTTGGACGAAGGCCTTTCTGCTCGATACTGCGCCAATGAGAAAGTTCAGTCAAGCAGGAAATGCTGTACTCAGGAATCCTTATCAGTTCGACAAAGCGAGCAGCCGCTCTGCAGGCTGCACAGCCCTTCTGCGGGCAGGACAGGATGGCCCCTCTGCGGGCGGGAGGCCCCTCTGCGGGCGGGAGGCCCCTCTGCGGGCAGGACAGGATGGCCCCTCTGCGGGCGGGAGGCCCTTCTGCGGGCAGGACAGGATGGCCCCTCTGCGGGCGGGAGGCCCTTCTGCGGGCAGGACAGGATGGCCCCTCTGCGGGCGGGAGGCCCTTCTGCGGGC
>JAGFMF010011709.1:1400697-1503681 GCA_019455555.1 Galemys pyrenaicus | reverse complement strand
CCTGCCCACCCTGCCCGTACTGGCCGCGCTGCCCGCCCCGCCCTGCTGCTTGCCCACACTGGCCCCACACCCCTGCCCCCGCTGCCCGCCCTGCCCCCGCTGCCCGCCCTGCCTGCACTGCCCGCCTGCCCCTAGACCCTGCCCACCCTGCCCGCGCTGCCCGCGCTGCCCGCACAGGCGGTGACATGGAGCTTCTCCTTCCTCGCAGCAGGAAGACCCATGATGCGCTGCCCGGACTCAGGGTCCAGGCACCCGGTCCCAGCCTCGCCGGCGACAGATACCTCCACGCCGGGCTGCCACATGGCGACCTCCGGTGGCCTGTGGTTCCACGCATCCGTTTGGTCCAGGAGAGATGCCTGCCCGGGGTAGATGCTGCCGGCCATGGCCGGGATGCCGTGGGGGCCGGGGTAGCCGGAGACCTGCGGGCGGGTGGGCGGGCGGGCTCGCGGCCAAGCTTGACAGCGCGACGGCCTGGCCGTCTCCGCCCGGCCGCGCAGATGGCACCGGCCCAGGGCCTCCGAGGCTGCGCATGGCACCAGCAGCAGCCTGCACTCTGGGAGGCGCGGGGAGGAGGGAGGACGCGGGCCAAGGAACGCGGCTTGAGAAGCCGGCTGCAAGGGCGTGGCTCTTCCCAGACGCCCCGGAAGGCGGCTCGTCAGGCCCCCAGGCGACAGACGCAGACCCATGCCAGAGGCCCAGGGAACGCAGCTTTGGGGCTTCGGCCGCCCCTCCGGGCACGAAGGCAGCAGGCCCGGGGAGGGCCGGGCCTGGAGCCGCTCTGGGGACCTGCTGGCCCAGCCCCCGGCCCGAGAGCACGCCCCGGGCTGCCCCTCACGTGGGCTGGGGTGGGCTCGTGCCTTCATGCTGAGGGCGCGACTGAGGCAGAGGCACGGAGGACGCGCTCAGGCAGGAGGCTGGCGCCCCCCGGGCCGGGGACAGGACCAGCGGGCACATGCCCACCTCCCGAGGCCAGTACGCCAGAGGAGGCTCGTGCACTCCAGGCCGCACAGCTGCTCGCTCACCAGGGCGCTGAGCTCGGGGCCCCACGGAGCATGGCGCTTCGCCCCCACTTCGGCTCGGAGGGAGAGCCGCCAGCGGGAACGTCCAGGGGCCCGCGGCCAGGCGGCGCCCAGGCCCGAACACCCGTGGCCAGGTCGCGCGCAGGCCCTCCGCCTCGGGGCAATGCCTCCTCGGCCGCTCGCAACAGCTGGGTCTGCTCAGGCGGCCCAGAGGGATGCCCGGCGTCGGGGGCGGCGCCGGGCCGGGACTCGGGCGCCCGCACGCCAGTCGCGCCTCCTGCACGCAGCCTGTGGCCTGCCCGCTCCGGCCGCCGGCCTCGGCACCACAAGCAAGACTGCCGCGGGGGGCCGCCTGCCCTGCGGAGCTTGGCCTGGGCCGGCCCAGGGGGGCCTCGATCCTCAGGCTCCCCCAGCCCTGCGGCTGCTTCAAGCACGGGCTGGGCCAGGCCGGGCTCCCCCGTGGTGGGGCCACAGGGCGAGGCACCGGGCAGGCGAGGCTCAAGCGACAGGGAGCCGTGAGCGCCTCCCTGGGGAAGGGAGCAGAGCCGGGCACAGGGCGCAGCCGGCCCGCCACGGAGGACCCCCTCTGCTTGCCACAGGCGCTGGCCGCAGAGGCGAGCCCAGCAGTCTCTCCACCCGCCAGAAGCGCCTCGGTGCCTGGGAACAGGCCTGCCTCAGAAGGAAGCCGTGGGCCTGGAGGGGCCCGCGGGCACGGGGCTGGGCTGGCCCGGCCGGGCTAGCCAGAGCCCACTGGGCTCCGCCCCACCGCCAGGAGCCACGTCCCGCATGCCCAAGCACCAGGGGTGAAGCGTTTGGTCCCTACTGGTCAAGAGGCTCAACTCAGACCCCGCCCTAGAGCTATAAAGGACGCAGATGGGCCCGCTGGACTCTCGCCACCGGGACGAGGCGTGAGGGAGGGGGACGAGGGGCCAGCGCCCAGAGGAGCGGCCGGCCCAGGCCCACCCACGGCACGCAGGTCCAGAACAGGCAGGGCTGGACTGAGGGGCTCAGGCCGAGCGGCCGCACCTGCAGGAGGGTGGGTGTGGGAGCCGGTGTGCCGGGAGGCATACGCTGCCCAGCGCGGCCAGCACTGAGGTCTGGGCAGCGGATCTCCCGCCTCCCCAGGCAGCACAGGCGCTGCTTTGGAGCTGGGCTGCTCTTTCGGGACGACGTCCTGTCTGCCTGGGCCCTGCCGTGCCTGTCGCTGCCCTCGCGTGTCCGAGCGGTCTCATCCCGCAGAGGCCGCCAGGGGCTCGTGGCCTTCTGGGTGCGGGAGCCCTGAACCTGCTCCGCCCGCCGGGAAAGCCGCCCTGGTGTCCCTGTGCACCGAGCGCGCCCCGGCCTCGCCCGCCCGGCCTGCGCAGAGCAGAGGCAGGCAGAGCGAGGTCGGGGCACCACTTGGCCCTGCCGGGTCCAGGCCGAGGGAGTCGCCGCAGGCCGTCAGGCTGCGTCCATCAGACACGCTCTCGCTGTCCGCCCGCCAGACCCGCCTCCCAGCAGACAGGCCGGTGCCACAGCAGAGCCACAGACTGCTGCCCCGGGCTTACCTGGTAGTGATTGGGCTGGACCACGTGCTGAGGGCTGGGGTAAAATCCTTCACTGGACCGCGGGCTGGGGTAGCCGGGTCTGCTGGGCTGCGAACGAATCGACAGGGCGTCGTGAGATGCGCTCTGACCAGCTGGGCCCCCGCTGCGCGCTGGCTGGCCGGGCCGGCAGCTTCTCTGGTGGAGCCAGCCGGGAGGAAGACGACGCTGCCACGGCACCTCGGGGACGGTCTTTGCAGCGGGGCTGGGGCTGGGGCCAGACCGCTACGGGAGCAGAGGACCCGGCCCTGACGACACACGAGACAGGAGCCCAGCGCAGGTGAGCGGTGGACGAACGCCGAGCACGCAGCGGGGGTTGGGTTTTGTGGCCCTGGCGGTTAGGCTGCTTTCTTAGAAATGACACCAAGAAACCTCAATCAACAACCACAAAAATAAGCTGGGCTTCATCAAGATCACGCATTTGTGCTGCAAACGACACCCTCGAGCAAGGGGAGAGACGCGTCACGGGCCGGAAGAGAGCGCGCACGAGCCACGCCTGCGGAGACCCGCACCGGGACGCGTCACAAAGGACGCCCGGAACTCAACAACGAAACCGCCTGTGCCCATGGCCAGGGTTGGAGGTGGCCGCAGGCACGCGGACACGCTCGCCACGTGGCGTGGCACTGCAGGGCAGGCGCCCCAGCTCACGGGCTGCCTCGCCGCTAGGAGACACGGTCTGAAGTGCTGGTGGACACGGCCGCAGGCCTCGCAGCATCAGCACCGTCCGCAGCTGGACATGGGAGGGGCTTGGGCTGCGCCCTCGGGAAGGAGGAGGACGTCAGGGGTCCGAGGACACGCGCGGCCGGACAGACACGGCTGTGCAGGGCGAGCTCTGCAGCGCGGGCCCCGGGCAGCCTCCTCTCCAGACCCGGCCCCACCGTCGCCTCTGCCGGACGCCAGCTCGCCACCGGACAGCGCCTCTCCCCGCTCCACAGCGACGGCTTTCGCAGGCAGCCGGGCACCCCCCAAAGAGCCAAGCCCCGCCCTCCGGCGTGGCAGACGCTCCGGCCTCAGCCCTTCCCGTACCCATGCCGCCGAGGCTGTCTACTCTGCCCCAGGACAGGCGGAAACCAGAAGCCCGAGGGAGGGAGGGGCAGGGAGGGCGGCAGGGCCGCTGGGCGGTTCAGAGCCTCCCCACGCCTGAGGGAAGAGCCTTCAGATTCGCATTTTTCAAAGGCTTCACCTCACAGGAGGTTGAGAGGGTAGTCAGGCTGGGGTTGGTGTCCTGCCCGCTGGCTGGTCCGGGGCCGCGGAGCAGGACTCAGACAGGGCACGGGACTCCCTCAGCCAGCCCAACTGAGAGCCTGGGGCAGCACGTGGCCACGTGAGAAAGACGCGACCCGCGCATGCGGCTACCGGCTCCGAGGCGGTCTCAGCGGCCAGGCCCACTCTGGGCCGGCACTGCCGTGCCACGTGCTGGCCACCAGCCTGCCACCAGGGGGCTGCAGCGCCGGGGCGTGGCCAGGGCCAGCACGGCAGACGCCCCAGGAAAGGGAGCGCACACAGGGCCTTGTTCGTAGGAGGGCACCGTCACCGCGCCACACTGCCACAACGGCCTGCGGGCCAGAGGACGTGTGCTTGCTGTGGGTGGGCCAGCTGCAGGGCAGAGCCTCTCAGCAGAGGGTGGGCGGGAGGGCCTCTGGGCCAGCCGGCGCCTGCAGACAGAACAGCAGGTGGGGGCTCAGCTCTGTGCCTGGGGCCTCCCGGGAGGGCGTGAGCAAGGGCCACGCCCCGTGCTTCGAGCATGGCGTCCGTGCCCGTGCGCAGCGGTCACCGCCACTCGCACCAGCAGGCGCCGTGTGCCCTCCTCGGTGCGGCCACTGCATTCTGGGGAGGCACGTGCCGCAGTGCTGCACGGGCAGCCTGGGGCCAGAGGAAGGAAAGGGTGCTGGGGGGTGGTGCTCGGCGGGCTCGTGCTCCTGACGGGTGTCCCAGGCACTGCGGTGGCCCTCGGCCAGCTCGGTGCTGGCCAGGCAGGCAGGAGGGCTGGGCTGGGCCCGTGCTGCGCTCAAAAGTCTGCTCGACCTCACGCAGGACGCGCGCGAGCCCCGACGCCGCGCACACAGGCGAGGACGCACAGCAGGGCTCCCCGGGGCCCCCGCACTCCAGGGCAGCAGCCTCGGTGCACAGGGAGGGCCGGCCGCGCCCTCGCTCCGTCGGGGCTCACCGAGGCCAGCGAGCCCACGCTCAGCCGTGGGGTCTGCGTCCGCAGCGTGCTGGCCACCGCGCCGGACTGGGCCTGAGCGCGGGGAGCGACGGCCCCGGGGGTCTGAGGCCAGCCCTTCTGCTCACGCCGGGACCGGCGGCCTGGCCGCGACGGGGCTTCCACCACGTGGGCACGGGGCTACGGCGGGAAGAGCGCGGCTCTGAAGCAGCTGCGCCCAAGCTGCTCTCTTTAGGGCCCTTCTCAGTCACCGGGGCTCTACGAGCTTCTGTCTCCTGTTACCCACACATGCTCAAACCAGAAGAGACCACGTGTTTAAGAAAGCACCTTTTACCTAAAGCCGAAAAGTTCAGGCAGAGGCGGTGCCAGCCACACCGCAGCCTGAGGCTCGCACAGCCCCTCGGGAAAGCAGCGCGGGCGTCCCTGGGGGCCCGCCGGCCTCCCGTTTGTGTCCTGGCGCCACTCAAGGCTCAGCCGTGGCCCCGGTGAGCAGCCTCCTGGCGTCCAGCCGCAGCCCGCACAGACGCCCTGCTGTCCCCGGGCACGGAGCCGAGACCCTCCTGGCGGGCCCGGGGCACGGGGTGGCGCGGCTGAACTGCAGCTCGGAAGGGGGACGCTGCAGCCCCCGGGGAGCCCGGCGCCTCCCGCGGGGCTCCGCTGTCACGAGTGCTCTCGGTGGCTCTGCATGTGGCCGGGCCCCCACTTTCAGAGTGCCTGCACTGCCGGGACGCCCCGCCAGCACTGTGACGCCCAGGGCACAGCGCAGACGTCGGCCGACGGGGGTGTCCGGAGCCGGGCACCCTGCAGGAGTGCGAGCCTGCACCCCGCTGCTCAGTACCCCTGAACACGCGGAGGAGCCTGAGGGCTAGGGAGCCGCCGTCGTGGAGGCGGGTGGGAGTCTCTCAGAGTCCAAAGTCTGGTCGAAAGTCAAACGCCGGGGTCACCACCAGCAGCAGCCGTCAGCTGCTTCCTGGACGCGGCCGTCTCACTTGCGTCTTGTCAGGACACCATCCAGAGCTCCGCTTGGAGCACCGCAGGTGACCCAGCTCCCCTCCCACAGGCCCGAGAGGTGACCGGGTGTGGGGAGCCGGTCCGGACCCCCAGGGGCTCTCCAGGCCTCCCAGCTCATCTCCTGCCGGCGCCCCCAACGGCACTGCGTGGCCCACTCCGCGCCTCGCCCCTGGCGCAGCCAAGCGTGCAGAGGAGCAGCAGGCGCTGGGGAGTGGCATTCGAGCCCCCGGGGGCGGGGCTGCCTCAGGCATCTGTGCCTGCAGGGCAGCGCTGGCACAGAGGCCCCCCAAGAGCCCACGTCTACGTCGGTGGACAGCCCCCAGAAGACGTGCCTCTGTCTGCAGGGACAGGCTCTGGCCCACCGCTGCTGCGGCCGGGCCTCTGCAGACCGCCAGGCACTGCGCCGTGGAAGGACTGACCTGGAGAGGGAGCCCATGTGGCCTCTGCTGGCCGGCCCGGGCGCGCGAGCACTGCCGACACAGGATGCCCGGCACGCACGCCTCACGGCCCAGGGGCGTCCTGGAGCAAAAACTGTCCACCAGTGGCCGGCCTTTCTGCGAAGGGCCAAAGAGGCCCGGGGCTGGACCGCACCGGCGCGGAGGTGAGACTCGGCTGAGGCTCAAGCCAAGCCGAGTGCCCGCCGACGCTGACACACAGGCAGAGCGAACACCGTGCCCGGCACCCAGCCGCACAATTGCTGAGCGCGCTGGGCCTGGGATTCAGGAAAGCGTCCGGATGCAAAGAGTGGACACTGAGCTTCGGGAGGAGGTGACTCCTCGCGACCCTGCGGGAAAGCAGGCGGCGCCACGGCGCCCCTCCCAGAGGCGGGCGCAGCACCCCAGGCAGGACAGCGCGGGGCGGCAGGCGCAGAGGAAGCCCTGCCGGGGCGCCCGGCTCCCCCGGTGGCTAGGGCCCTGCTGCGGAACCGGGGACAGGCGCGCCCCGGCTCTGCCCCTCGCCAGCGGAGGGCGCGCGCAGCGGGCGCCTGCCTTCCGGGAGGGCGTGGCGCCGCCTGCAGCCTGGCGCACGCGGAGCCCTCCCACTAGTGGCGCGGAATGTCGGCCACAAGACAGACACTTTCAGGTAAACCAGCACTCCATTTAAGCAGCACTTTGTGTTGATGCGTTTCTGAGTATCTCCAAAACAAAACAAAAAAGAATTGTCAGTTTCCTAACACGGTTTTACATAAGCAAATAACTACAAAAACCCCAAACTCCTGTCCTATTCACTGTCTAGACAACCACCGACCCCTGTGGCCAGGGAAGCATGAAATGCGCCCTCAGCTGCAAAGGGCGGAGTCCCTAACGCGAGGAAGGCCTAGGGGACACCTGTCCAGGCCGCCAGCAGCTCCGAGCTGCCGCGCGGGCAGAGGGCGGGGGCCAGGGCGAGCAGCCGGCCGAGGGTGTGGGCACCTCCGGCCAGCCAGGGTGCAGGGTCTCCTCACACCGCCCCGCAGGCCAGGGTGGGTGGGATGAGGCGTCTTTGAGGAGTGAGGGGCAGCTGTGACGTGACCGTGAGCGCCCCAGCCCCAGCAGAGGAGACCGTCTGCAGGGCGCCAGCGAGGGGAGCACGAAGGGAAGGGCGTTTGGAGATGCGCTCTACGCCAGCCGAAGAGCAGGCAGCGAAGCCGGGCGCAGGAGGGCAGCCGCGGGCAGCCAGCCAGCGGGGGCGGGGGCGGCCCTGACCGCACGCTGAAACTTGGTCTGGCCCAGGGGAGAGCTGCAGCACAGAAACCCCGGCAGCAGGCAGGCAGGCGGGCGAGGGGGCTGGGCGGGGCCATGGCTACCTTGGGCGGCGCTTCGTCGGCCCCTCCGGAGTCCCAGGACACCGGGACCTGTCTTCTGGACTCCATCCTCATCCGTTCTTCCTGCTGAGCCTTCTCTTCCTCCAGGATTGTGCTAGAGAGACAACACACTGTGTGAGGGGAGCCGGCAGCGGCGGCTGGCACACAGACCCCGCACCGACGGTGTGCAGGCACAGCAGACAGCAGAGGGCAGCGGCCCAGGCCCTCTCCCGGCAGCGGCGAGGGGGTCGGCTTCCAGCCCGCCGCACGGGCGCAGGACGGGCGTGGCGGAATGCCTGCCCACCCAGAGCCCCGCTTCAGGGAGAAGGGACGGCCGGGCGGGAGCTGTGCAAGCCGCGGAGGGCCGGCAGGGGACGCCTGCACGCCAGGGCACGTGTGGACAGAAGCGGGTTCCGGAGAGCCTGGCAGCCCGGGCCAGCGCGCGTCTGGGGCAGACCTCGCGCCGCACAGGCCCCACCCAGGGTGGCTGCCCGGCACCTCTACGGCCGACGAGCCACCTGGCCGAGGCCCCCTGGACCAGCGCCGGGTGAGACCGCAACGCAGGGACCCGCCCGAGTCCGCCACGCCAGCTGGCCCTGCCGCGGCGGGCAACGCAGGGTCACATGGCTACTTACCCTGCTGCTCGAGCGTGGCGGGCTGCCGTCCCACATAACCCTGCGGCCAGGCCGCTGTCCCGCCCTGCCCGCCGGGGCCTCAGTCCTGGCTCTCGGCCAGCGCACCGGCAGCCCGGGTGGCGGGCCGCGGGATGCCCTGCCCACCGCCCGTCGCACCCGGAGGCCCGGGCAGCGGAGAGGGCTTGGAAGCCCGGCCCGCCGGGCGCCTGCAGCTGCAGTCCTCACACTGTGGACCGTCCAGCCCTGCCGAGCGCGGTGAGTAACCACCGATGACTCATGAGCGTGAGCTCAGCGCCCAGCCCCGCTCTGATCTGGGGTTTGCTCCACTGCCGCGAGCAGACCTCCCTGCTCCAGTGCAGGCGCGCTCGCGCTGCTCCTCGCAGGCCGCCTCCGACACCGTTTATCAGGGGAGAGAAAACGCAGTCGCTCCCTGAGGCAGCAGGCGGTAGCAGACAGGGCTTTCCTTCCCGTAGAGGGGACGGTCTGTGCACTGGGCGCGTTAGTGCTGGCAGAGAGGTTTAGCCGGAGTGCGCCCCCTCAGAACGTGACGTTGGTCTGCCCTGCTCCAAGCAGCACCACTCACCCCAGAACGCAGCAGTGCAGGGCGCGGTCAGGGCGCCCGGCCAGCAGGCTGGGGTCTGGCCCGGCTGCCGTCGGCTCTCCTGCACTGCTCTGGCGCTGTCAGGCTCCCGGGCTGCCTCCCACGCTCTTGGGAGCTGCTCCTGAAACCCTCTCTCACATGCCCGGACGAGCCCCGACGCAGGAACCAGGCCCTTGCTGGGGCGCCACTGACGATGAAACCTGCTGTGGCCCCGCTTCCTGCAGGCTGCGGGAGCGGGGGGAGCAGCCGGAGAGAAACTGTACCCCCAGTAATCTGCTGTCACTCAGAGGGTTTCCCATGTCCTAAGGAGCCCCTTGCAGCCTGGTTCCTGCCCACACGCCCTCCCGTCTTCTGACCGGCCGAGGCTCCTGTGAACCCCCACGCTACCGTCCCCACTGCTCTGGGCGTGGACCGGCACCTCGCGTGAAGACTGGCCCAGCTCCTCGGCACTCGCCCTGCAGACACGCTGTTTCCTCCAGCGGCACCGGGGAGCAGACCCCTTCGGCTCAGAGCTTCGTGCCCACACCGGAAGGCCAGGCAAGACGCTTTTGAGAAGCTGTGGCTCGCTGCGGGGGGGGGGGGGGGGGGCCCNGGGGGGGGGGGGGGGGGGGGGGGGGGGGGGGGGGGGGGGCACACGGCCTGTGTGCCCTGGGAGGCCGCGCCGTGGACACGCGCAGACCAGGCTGCTGAGCTGGGGAGGTCAGGGGCAAGCATTCTTTCCCACACGCCGGTATTTTTAGCCGCGTCCCACATTCCATCCGGATGCGGGCGCCCCGGGGACCTGCAGTGGCCCTGGGGTCTGCTGAGGGTTGGCTTCTCAAACACGAGAATAGATCAGACAATGGGAGCTGAGCCCGCCTGTCTCCTCTCGCTGCGCCCTCCCTGAAACGGTCTCACGACCTCCAGGAACCACGATGGAGCAATCTGACCAAATTTCTCTTCTGGAGCAAAAAAGTGTGATCGCGTGTCTGAGGCATTTTCACAGAGAGCGAGACGGCGAGCAGGCTCCCTGTGTCTAGTCTCGAGCTGAGACGCAAAGACACGTCTCCGGAACAGGTGGGGTTCAGGCGGCCACGGGCAGTCAGCCCAGCGCAGTGGACAGAGGTCTCACACCGTCCCAGGAGCGAGGGCCCGGCTGGGCCCCAAGTTCCGGAACCTGGAGCAGCACACGTCCTCACTCACAAGGGCCTTCGTCTGTCCCATTTATCACTAGGCTAGAGAGACACTTCATGGGAAAACTCAGTAAAATCTTGAGTAAATGCTAGTTCCACACCTTTACTTGCCTTACATATACACTGCGAAAGAAATGAGATTTTGTCTATGTTGTTTCTGGGACATTTTTCCTGAGTGCACAACTTTTCTTTGAAACTATAAAGCAGTTTTTCCTTTAAGTGTAAGAAATACTCTACTCAAGTGACTTTTATTTTTTTAAAGATTGGACTTTGGTCACCTGAATCTACATACGTTTATGATGACATCATAAAATCTGCTTTGGACATAAAACCAGTCTGGAGTCACAGGTACTCTGGCAAATCTGGAAAATATCCAGACAAAGAGCAACGATAAATGGAAGGGAAAAGCTAGAAGTGAGCCGACTTGTGTTGGCAAGTTCGCGGGAAGACCAGTGCTGAGACACGATCTCCCTGATCGCTGAACATTGCCTCACTGCGGAGGAATGAGCTGACCTTTTAATGGCCCCCAGGCCCTCCTATCTTTGCGGAAAACAAGCCTGGAGACTTGAGACGCCTCTCTGTGGCTGGCTGTCTGGCAGCTAGCCGCCACCGTCCATCAGGGCACGTAAGCAGGCGCCAAGGAGTGGACGCCCGCTCCCAAGAACACAGCACGCTACACAGCTCTCTGGTCATGGGCTCAGCCTGCAGGAGATGCAGCACTTTCGTGGGGCTCCTGTGACCCGCTCAAATAAACAAAACCAAAAAGTGATCTTTACGAAGATCCACCCTAAGACGGGGGCTTCTTCCCACTTCTGGCATATCTGAGCAGCCCGCTGACCAGCTTGCAGCCAGCAGGCACAGACAATGACAACAGCAGAGGGCTGGACAGCACAGGCTCTGTGGGAGTGGCCACAGGAAGGACAAGAAGGAGGAGAGGCCTGGCAGAGCTTCCACTTTTTATTTAACGGCCACTAACTAGACAGCAAACCGAAGAACCAGAACTGACTTGGGTTAGCACGGCTGGTGGAGTGACGGGGAGCTGTCGGGAGGAAGAGTGGGGGCACCTCAAATCCTTGGTGTAAGGTCTGCCCAGACTTCTAGCCAATGCCAGAACCACGCACACACAGCAAGGTGCTAAGCAATCACAGGGCACGGAGGATTCAGTGGAGATTTGAGCTGCTGTACGCAGCAGAGGGCAAATTTGCGATCTGAGACCAGCAACCTTCCTGCTGGCTCGGACAGGCAAGAACGCAAGGGAAGAAGCAGCAGAATGCTCATCAGAGAGATATAACTGACCCCAGAGTTTCTGTAACCTGTCAATCACAAGATCTGGGATATAACCTAAAATTAACTGGCATAGAGATAAATATGAAAACGTGATCACTTCTCAAGAGGAAAACAAAATCTAAAACAGGCTGACTCCAAAGAGGACTTCTTGGAGTTAGCACACAAGGACATTAAAGAGCTACTATGGTCAAAGCACAAAGGAAAACTTGTTCATAATTAAGACATTATCTGAAATAAAACCCCCGCAAGACGGGAGGAGGAGCCTACCAGGAAGACAGAGATGAGTCAGGAAACTGAAGATGCATGAAAATGATCAAACCTGACAGTCATGAGAGAAAAGTAGGCCTGAGAGTAGGAGCACGGACCACAGGCGGGTCAGAAGGGGCTCGCTCAGCCCCTCTGACAGGAGCTGAAGTGGAGGAGGAAATGGCTTTCCAAGTTTGGTAGAAGACAAACACTTCCAGGTTCAAGAGCTTCAGTGAACCCCAAAGCTTCATCGAACAAAGAAACCACAACCAATTAGGCACATCCTAATTTAACTGTTGAAACCCACAGATTAAAAAAATTTTGAACATAGCCAGAAAAAAATCCACACATTACACACAAAGGAACAACATTTTGAAAAGGTTCTTGCAAGAGATAACAGCAGTCAAAAGACGGTGTAAGAACAGCTGAAGTGATTAAAGAGGAAAAGAAAAGCTGTCATCTAAGAATTCTATGCCCAGTAAAGTGATGTCCAATGAAGCCACTAACGGAATTTACCATCAACAGACTCCTGCCGCAAGAACCGCTGAAGAAGTTCGGGTGAAGGAAAACCAGCTGTAAGAAGGAAAAGCAGCATTTGCAATGAAATGGAAAAGACTGTTTCCTTACTTTCCTTAAAATACTACTTAAAACCCGAAGCCTGTGATCGGGACGCTCGCAACACCTGTGATGTGCGTGGCACGGCACCTCGGGCACACGGGGCGGAGGTGGTGGCACAGACCGTCACAGTTGCACGTTTGTTCTAAGTAAAGTATGTTATTAAGTCAGACTGTGGAAAGGGAAAGCTGCGTACGGTGATTCCTGGAGCAGTCACGAGAAACATTAACACGTAAGGCACTACTAAAATGCACATTTGGGGAATTCAGAGAGAGGACAGGGTGCAGAAGATAAGCCTCAGCTGCAAAGGGCGGAACCTCTTAGCCAAGACTAAAATTTGTCCACGGGAGCTTCTGTTCTCGGAGAGGGTTAGGGACCTGTTGATGCACTGCCAGAGCTGCTCACATTTAGTCCTCTGCTTCCTGCAGGCATCTTCCCTCCCTCCAAGTTCCCGCCCCTCTGTCCAGGGCGGCAGAGGTGGGTCCCGCGGGACCAGAGGGTGCTTTCGCGACATTCGTACCAGGTCTGTCCTTCCTCACTGTTTTTAGGGATAATAACCCTGGAGACAAAATCCAGGGAAATGAAGAGCAACCAGAGAGAAAACTGGGGAGAAGAGGCAACAGAAAGCGAACTGGAGGTGTGTGGGGTGCTGACAACAGGCTGTGAGTGGGTCCCCGCGAACTCTCGGTGGGGCTTGGGTCGTAACAGCAAACACCAGTCACACGTCAAGTGTCGGCTCGCGAGTCAGGGGGTCTCTCGACGAGTGGGATAGTGAGCAGAACAGAAGCAACAGGCGCGGTGGGCAGGCCGCGGCTCCCGTGGTGAGGGTGGGACCTGTGGCCAGCTGGCGAGAAGCCACACTGGCCTTGCAGGGGGAGGAAGCCGGGGCCCCGGACCCCTTCTTGGTAGCTGCAGGCCAGGGCACGTGAGCCGCACTCAGAGAATGCATCGGGGCCCTGAAGTGGGAGGGCGCTGCCCACGTACCCCAGGAGCTGCTGCCCACTGCCCAGGGGCCGCTGTCCAGTCAGCGCAGAGTGTGAGACCACCTGTGGCTTGGCAGAGCACGTGGCCCAGCAGAGCAGCCGCTCAGCCGGTCCCCGGGCCTGCTTGCTCACATAAAGCCCAGTGGAGGGGCACGGGCAGCTCGGAGCCTCTGTCTGGGAAGAACCTGCGCAGGCAATGGGCTCTCCACGGATAAGAGACGGCGAAGACATTGTTTTTAGTGAAACAACTTAAATTTTATGTCAAATTCCTGTTAAATTTAGATTTACTATTTAGTCTTATTACTGGGAAGGTTAAGTCCTCCTTATCCCCCAAAAGGAGCTCTTGTTTTAGATTTTATTTATTTATGCATACAAGAACTGGGGTCTAGGCCAGGGGTGCTGTGTGTGTGTGTGTGTGTCTACACACATGCGCGAGGACTGCTGAGGGAGCAGCGGGAGCCGGGAGAGGTCTGCTGCGCCCTGTGGGTCCCTGCCTGGCCGGGATCGAACTCAGGCCGCAGTGGCTAGTGGTGGCTTGCTAGCTCTGAGACTTTAACCCCTCCTTTTGGGAGGCCCCCCCCAAAAGGAACTCATAAAGGTCAGATGCTGTGAACATTTTGCGATGTATACTCAAGAGTTTCAGCAGAAACAGATGACTCTGGTAGGTAAGATCTAGACCCAACAGCGTAGCGGGGAGAAGGAAAATGCTTGATGATGACTAAGGAAGAATTCAGACAGCACCTTTGAAAGGAATTTTGGAAACAAATATAAAAGCACTTGCAAGCACACCCCGAAGAGGCACAAGCAAGTTCATGTCATTCATCAAATTTAAAATCGGTGTTTTAGGCCACAAGAAGACGCCATAGGATGCTATGGAGTAAGATGCTGTTCTCAGATTAACAGTTTTTAATCCGTGTTTTCATAAGGCATCCACAAAATGTTAAAAAGATGTGCTTTTTGCTTTGGTACCTAGACATAAGAGCTACACTTCCAGACGCCGATAACTTCTCTGTTCCCTAAGACCCGGGTTCTTCCTGGCTCACCAGAAGGAGCTGTGTTTACACCGCGCGGCAGGCCTGGCACAGGTACCGTTAGAGCCGCTGGACGCGCTCCGGTCACCTCGCTTGATCCGAAAGGTCAGGCACGGGTCGCGCTGAGGCCCAGCTCTCTGGTGAGGCTGTCTTTGCCCAAAGCCCAGAGCGCATCAGCTCCTTCAGCGGTTCCCTGCACGCACGAGACGCACAGGCCTGTCCCTGTGCTGCGTGGGGCGCGGCCCGGCCGCCTCTGCTGCGGCAGTCCGTGGCCTAGAGGCGGCGCTCGCTCCAGGCCGCGCCGCTGCTCGGGCCACACACGGGCTGAGGGCGCGGCGCGGTGCTCGCTGAGAACGGCCCGGCGCAGGCCCAGCAGACGTGACCGGAGCCGCCGCCAGGGCCCGCGCCCGCATGCCGCAAGTGCCGCCAGAGACCCAGTCTCGCCGACCACTTCCTGTGCCGCCCCACATCTGCAGCTCCAGGCGCCACAGATGCTGAGTGCAGCACCCCAGGATGCGACAGCACACAGCGCAGACAGCAGGGATTCCCGAGGTCGCCGAGGAAGCTCGCCCCCAAGGCCTTGGGCAGGGCCCTCTGTGCACGTGCCCCCATGCTGCCACTCCCCCAGACACGAAAATAAACGGAAGGAAGCCAGCGGCAGGATTTCCTGCACTAGTAAGTCTTTGCCTCTTTCTTCTTTCCTTTTTAACTGAACAATATGAACAGCCTGCTGACTCAGGGCGCCTTCCGAGGGACACGTCCCAGCTCAGTGCTTTTAGGACAGAGACGGTCGGGAACGTTCTTTCACCCAACCTCGAACGGTTACACAGCGGCTGAGAAACGAGGGCTGATCCCCCAGCCTCTGGCGGGGGCCACCAGCCCTACTCTCTGCTGCGAGCGGGACACCGGCAAGTCCACCGTGCGACAGGCAGCACATATCAAGGCTGACCGCATGGGCCCGCCGGCCTGCGGCATGCTCCCCGAGGACACGGGTCTGTCACCGGAATGGCAACAGCAACAGTCCCGAACTGGGAAGCGCCCGTCCCTGCAGCAGGGTGCCACCACAGACAGCCCGACATGCCCTGCACAGCTCGGGGGGCGCAGCCGCACGTGCAGCGGAAGCGGCCGTGACAGCAGGTGCACGGAGCACGGCCGAGCACAGCCGCACACACAGGCAGGCCCGCCCAGTGGGGAGGGGCGGCCACGGCGGGGAAGGCGCCGGCCGCGGGGCTACCTCCTCGCTGGTTACATGCGGATGCCTAACTTGGGACCCGCAATAAGCTTTGGCCCTCGGCCTATTTCTATGCTCCTCTCTTTGTGCTAAGAAGTTAAAAAATACAAAGATTTTGGTAAAAAACTTTAAACTGATAATTTTACTCGTTTATTGCCACCATTTATTTTAAAAGGACTTAAGAAACGACACAGTGACTTGAAATGTTCCCTGACATTGAGCTAAAACTGCCGATTCTTTTTCGTGGTGCAGAGACCTCCCCTGGGAGAACACGGTGGGAACCGGCATCCTCGAGCGCATGCCTCAAGAGGGCAGACCTCAGCGCTGTCTGCTGGCGGAGCACACCGCTTACCTGGCGACGCGACTCCCCTGCTCGCCACACACCAGACTAGTGCTACACCTGGCGGCAGGCCACCTCCGGCGCCGCCTGCCAACGGAGCCCTCCCCCTCGGAGTAGGGGCGCCGGAAGCCAGCAGGACGGCCGGCCAGGCGGCGCCGGGAGCACGGGCCAGGCGCTGCGGGCCTGACGGCACGCGTGCTCCCTGGAGCACCGGCCCGCAGCGAGGCAGCGGCCTGCGCCCACGCGCCCGGGGCTGCCTGCAGCGCCCCGCTGGGCAGGCGACGAGGGCGGGTCTGGGGCGCTCTGAACGACGGGGGTGAGGGTGGTCCAGGTTCTAATTTTTAAGATCTTAAATAGAATGAAACGTTTGAAAGTCAAGAGATGTGAAACACGTGGTCACATAAACACCCAGGCCACGTATTCCATGTCTTATTAGCCTGTTCGATAGTCGTACACGTTCAAAACATGAAGGCAAGCGCCATTTCTGACTAAATGGAAGCACCAGAAAAGCTGCCGTGCCATCACCTAACCCACACGTGCGCCAGAAGGCGCCGACGCTGAGCGGCCAGGCGGGGCCTGGGCGGGCAGGTGTGTGCGGCCAGTGCTCGTCGGGGCCACGCCCAGGGCCCGGGACCCAGCAGCGCACTCGCGGGAGCACCCCCGGCCTGCCCGGCTGCGGCGACGCGGAGGTGAGCAGGACGGTCCCTGCCCTCAAGGAGCTCCAGTCTAGTAGGGCTGAGACATACTAGACTGTGAGCTCCTCGAGGGCAGGAACAGTGTTCTGGCCATCCTGGCCCAGGGCTGGACAGGGCCAGCTACGGGGCTGTGTGCTGGGCTGCAGGGCGCAGGGCGCAGACAGCCAGAGCACGCGCTCCGCTCCTGGTGGGGGCTGGGCCCGCGAGCGGCGAAGAGCCGGCGGACAGAGGCCAAGAGCGCCGGCCAGGTTCAGCGGTGCAGAGCGAGGTGCCCTGGCAGAGGGGGTCGCCGTGGCCGCAGTATGCGGCCGGGACCGGGAGGGCTCGGGCTGCCACGCGGCACAGGGCAGCGTAAGAGCCCGTGCTCCCGTCTGGGTGCGGCAGTCCTGGCGGCCCTCGGCTCGCCGGAGGAGCCCCGGCCAGGGAGCGGGCTCAGCGGCCCCCATCGCGGCAGGACAACTCCTGAGGGCCCCGAGCGGGAGATCAAGGCACCAGCGCCGCCAGAGGGCGAGCGAGAGCCGGCGGGACAGACAGCTGGGCCGCAGGAGGAAGGAGCTGCCCAGCAGGTTTACAGCGCAGGGCAGGCTGGGAGGGAAGGGCAGGAGGGAGCGGAAGACGGAGGCCAGGAGCAGACGCACAGGCAGCGGAGACGAGAGCTGCGGGGCCGAGGGGTGAGGAGAAGCAGGGAGGCCGCGGACAAAAGCGCCAGGAGACTGCGAGGACGGGTCTGTCAGGTTCTGGGGAGCTACCAAGGAGGAACAGAATCACGTGGCGAGCGAGACGGAAGAAAGACGCTCGGGACCAGCTCCGACTGCCGCTCGTCAGGAACGAGCCCGCTGGGAGCTGTCTGGAAGCGCCTGCGGCCGGCCCTGGCGGCCCAAGGACTGGCCCCTTCCAGGGTGCTCTGGCGGCCGCCCCGCCCCTGCGGCCCGCCGGTCCTGCGCAAGCTGGGCTCGCAGGCCTGACTCAGGGAGGCGGTCCGCGCACACCTGCCGGCCCCACGGCCGTCCTGGCACCCTGGGGCCTGAGTCCCGGCCATCAGGGGCTTCTCGCCCTTGTATGTGGGAATCTCCGGAATCAGAAAAAGACAAAGCTAAAGCGCGCACTCAACGTTCACAGGAGCTTGGGACGTGCAGCGGGAGAGCAGCCGTGCCCAGGCGCTGGCCCGCGCTGCCCGAGCCCTGCCAGCCACGCACTCGCCCGGCTGAGTGCTGCGCTCGCTGAGCACAGGTAGGCCAGGCCCGCGGCCCCGCGCCATGGCTGCGGAGACCAGCACGCGGGGTCCGCCAGGGGCTCGGCTGCGGGGACACAGGCGAGCAGAGGCCTCCAGGCCGGGGCGGCAGAGTCCGAGCAGGTGACTCGGGGCTTAGCCCGCGAACCCGCTCCTTCCAGGGAACCGGGAGCGACTGGGGTGCAGGGGCCGGGGGCCAGGACGGGAGGGAGCAAGCAGCGGCCCCGGGGGCGGCTAGAGGGCTGCAGACAGCAACAGTGTCAGAGCGCGACTCTGAAGGAGAACAGGAGTGTGCGGGGAGGCGTTTCCGACAGAAGACTGCACGTGAGGCGAGCGCGCGGTGGGGCTCTGATGCCTTCGGTCCCGGTCCCGCCGGGGAGGGGCCCGGAGCCAGCAGGGCTGCGGAGGAGACCGGGCGGGGCAGGGCAGGGCACTGCGGCGCCAGAAGGCACGGGTCTGAGCGTCCCCTGAGCCGGTCAGGAGCTGAAGACGCCGTCCCTCGAGCCCCGGCGGGAGCAGAGGCGCGAGAGCAGGACGCGCACGAGCCGCGGCCGGCCCCGGCAGCAGCGCGGCCGCCCGCCCGCCTACCTGAGCTGCGCTTTGAGCTCCGTGAAGCGCGGCCGCCTGCTGGGGTCGTAGGCCCAGCACTTCGTCATGAGGCTGTAGAGGGTCGGGGGGCAGTTCGGCGGCATGGGCAGCCTCTCCCCGTTCTCGATGCGGCCGATCACGTCGTTGTTCTTCACCCCCTGGAAGGGCTTCACGCCGTGCATCAGTATCTCCCACATGCACACTCCTGTGGGCGGAGGACAACAGACGTCAGCGCGTCCGCGTAGCAACGATGGCGGCACTGGCCCGAGCGCGGCGTGGACCGCGGGCTCCGCCAGACAAAGCGCCGAGACCGCGTCGCAGTGACGCTGACGCTTCTGTATGACGGGAGGACGGAACGCTGAATCGCCGCCAAGGGAAAACCTTCTCTCTGAGAGGCAGGATTCCCTCGGTCCTGCTCCGGACACGGCCTGCCGCCACCGTGGCGCTTCGCGGCCCAATGAGCCGGTTCAGCGGCGGAGGGCACATTTCAGACCCCCAGGCCAGTCCCACCTGCCAGTGACCTCTGCCGCGGGCCCAGGCACAGCCTCCTCGGTGGAAGCCTGTTCTGCCAGGACGCCCACACGGCTGCCGGCACGTCCGTCCCGAGGGCCTCCCGTCCTGGACGCCACACGCCGCCCCCACCCGCTGACCTTGGGGGCACGAGCCGGCCACAGGCCCGCCAGCGGCCTCCACAGCCTGCTCGCCCCGCCCGGTTCTTCAGCGAAGCCCGCGGGCGCCAGCAGGACCCGCCCACGGGCACGGGGCTCTGGCGGCAGCACGGACATGGAGCTGGCCCCCTGGCCCTGCTGCGGGCCCTGCCGCTCCGGCCGCCCTGCCCGGCCTCCCCCGGACACGCCGTCGCCGACGAGCGTGCGAGGCACCATGCTGCCTTGGCTGTGCCTGCGTCACCAGGAACGATAAACCGAGAACAGTTTCCGGAGACCTTGGCGTGTCTCAGGTGCCCTCGCTGAGCCGTCCACATCACCCCTCACCTCGCGACCTCACGCTCTTTACGCTGTGTTCTATCAGCTCTAGGACGCCGCTGACTGAGGGACAGTGTGTCCTACGTGGCAAAAAGGGGACGTGCTGCCAACATCAGGCAGCGCTGACCCTCTTGGAATAACTTCTCCCCGCAGACTGGCCACTCCAACGAGGAAGCAGCAGCAGCGTGGACAAGCTGCAGGCAGCCGAAGCACGCCCCGTGCGCCTGGTGCGGGGAAGGCAAAGAGTGTCCCGGAGCTCAGGGTGCTCGTGCGCGCTGCGGTGGGCCGCACTGTGGCCGGGCGCGCTGGGGCTGAACCGCACGGACGGGCACCCAAGCCCTTTCCCATCGAGCCATGTTCCTCCCCATCCTGCTGAAAAGCTCCCCCCTTGACCTAACAGCCACCTGGACGTTCCATGGGCCTGAAAAATCAAGAGCAAGTCCGCAGAGGGAAGAACAACACAGTTGGTGTGAACCATAATTCTTGTCCGGGGAAAACGAAGGCGCACACACAGCGGAGCTTCTCCTGAGGGCTGCAGCCCAGCAGACGCCGGCCCACCCAGAGGCCCCTGGGGGATGTGCAGGCATGTGGAGAAGGCACTCCCAGGGACCCTGCACCCGCCCCCAGGGATGGCGCTGCCAGAGCAGTCAGGCAGGCAGAGGGGAGTACGCAAGGGGCTCCATAGAAGGGCGGCCAGTGGGGTGCGCGGGAGGGCGCGGCACCGCAGGGAAGAGGTGTCTTTCCAAGTCTGGGTCGAGCAGCCAAGCTGAGCGGCCCGCACACCTGAGCCCGGACCGCAGTGGGGCAGGCTGGGGCCGCCCGGAGGGGACAGGGCGTCGGCGCGTGTGAGGACAGCTCCAAGGGCACTGAGGAGGAGCCGCCGACAGGGCGGGAGGGCGGGCGGCCGGTGAGGAGACCGCACACAGTTCTGGACGCTCTGGATGAGGGGCTGCACAGAACTGTTTGAGGGAACCAGCTGAGTCCGCGTGTCAAAGATAAATGACGTGATGACGAGAGGGGGAAAGGAAGAAGGAAGCGGGCCTCTCCCAGCAACAGCACGAGCGGTGCTGCCTGAGACCGAGAGGAAGAGAGATGGGAGGAGCCGGGGAACCGGAGCGGCAGGACATTCCGGCAGCCGCGCCTGCACGCTGCCCGGCCACGTGCTGTCACGCCTGTCCCAGGAGCCACGAGGGGTTTGAGGGAGCCCAGGCCAGGGCCTGCCGTGTGGGGGAGGCAGTGCCACGCCATCGCACAGAACGCGAGACACCGAAGAACACAGAATCTGCCAAAACACTCACCAAACATCCACACGTCACTAGCTGAGGTAAAACGTCGAAAATTGATGGACTCTGGAGCCATCCACTTAATAGGCAGTTTTCCTTTGGAAGCTAGAAAGTAAATTTTAGAGAGTGAATCCCCGTCCACGGCCGAGGGGCCTGCTGCAGCTACCCCAGCCCCCAGCCTCAGAGCGGGACCCTCGGTGCTCGAGCCCCGCGCCTCCCGCTGTGCTGGGAGAAGCAGTTTTCATTCCTCCGTGTTCGGGGGCCTGTGGGGCTGGCGCCGTCCACCTGCCGCAGGGTGGGGAGGCGCGCCCGGAGTGCCCGCTTCACCAGGCTGCCTCCAGCGTGGCCACCGCTCCCAGGGGACATGGAGAGGCACGCGGCCCACGCAGGCGTCATTTCATCTCTGAAACTCTTGCCTGGAGGTCCCACTTCCCTAGAAAGCGAGGCCCAGAGGCTTGCCTGCACCACCCCGCAGCAGGCGCTGGAGGTGGGCTTGGTGCACCACCACCTGGCCCAGGGCCGCGGCCCAGCCCTCTGCCCCGCGGGCCCCACCCCCGCCGAGCCGCCGCCACACCCCTGCACCCACGCACGCCTGCACGGGCCAGAGGCCGCTGGGATGGGACTGGGACGGGCTTGGGGCCCGCCAGCGTGGAGCAGGGCCCTGCCGTGGTGAGGAGCGACGCGCCTGGCCGTGGTGGGGGGCGGGGCATGAAAGGGAGTTTCTTTAGGCCAGTCTACTTCTGCAGGAAACTGTTCCTTCTCAGAAGCCCAAGAACTTTCTTTATGCCACAACGGGAACCCATCTCACAGCACGTGCCTTCGACCGCTGGGGCCGTCTGCAGGCAGAGGGGGCACTGAAGTGCAGCACGGGCTGGAGCCCGGAGAGAGCAACAGGGGCTGGGGCCGGAAGGCCCGGGGTGGGGCGGGGTTCAGCCAGGCCAGCCCTGGGCTCCGGGGCCAGGCTGAAGGTCTGCACTCCCGCCGGCAGCAGCCCCAGAGACTCCACAGGAGATGACTCCGCAGCATCGATTTCCTTCCCCGTTTAACAGGAGCAGCTTCAAGACAGCTGAGGCCACACCCGCTGCTTGAGGCCTTCAGAGCGCAATGTCCACAGCTGTACTCTGCAGGGCAGAGTCCGGCGTCCCCGGGCTGAACAGAACCTGCACTCCGACCGGGACGGACGTGGGCCAGCTCTTGACTGTCACGGGGCGCCCCCGGGCTGAATGGAACCTGGCCAGCTCGTGACCGTGCGCCTAGCGCTGTCCCTGGGCCGTGGGGCCTGGCCGCCCTGGGCTCGGAGTTCTGGGACCCGGACCAGCCGCGGCTCGGGCTGGCGGTCAGATCAGATGGACAGTGGGCGCTGCCTGGAGTCCTCTCCCGAGGCGCAGGCGCAAGCCCCCATTCGGGCTGCGGCGCGCAGGACATGGGGAAGAGTCGTGAGCCCGTGTAAGAGCAGAGGAGCGAGCGTCCGTGTGAAAAGGTCGTTTTGCTGCTGTATAAAAGCCAAACAAACTGAGAGAAACCAGCCTTGAAAGATGGAAGTAACAACCAGTTACAACGTTAATAGCAGAACGAGGCTTCGTCAAACCAGCCTTGGCCAAAGGACTAGGTCTGTGGCAGCGGACTGACAAAGTACTTGCTTAGCAACAATTCGAAGAACCGAGCCAGTCTGATTCAAAGACTGGCAAAACCAAAGAGCGCGGCAGGTGGCTCCGCACCGGGCTGCCCAGGCGGCAGGGCCACGCCGTCTGCGCCAGGCGCTGCGCCTGCCGGCTGAGGGGGTCCGGCCGACTCCAGCCTGTGGCTGCTCCCACAACACGGCGCTGCACCCGCGAGGCAGGCTCTGTGCGCAGGCAAGCGCTCACCTCCAGGAGCAGCGCTGGGGAGCGACTGCTGGGGCGCAGGCCGCCGCGGCCCAGTCTAGAACCTGGAAGGCGCTTCTCTGCGGCAGCGGTGCTAACCCCGCCCCCGCAGCAGCGAGCAGTGGCCATGCCCGCCCCCACAGCGCGAGGCGCCATCACTGTTGTACACCCGCTCCCCGCTGCACGCCCCCTGAGAACAGGCGCTGGACACCGGTCCCGCACCAACGGCCACTTGCACATCTTCTCCAGCGGGGGCTGGCTCCCTCTCGTGCCCGTTTCTAACTGTCCCGAGTTCGGGAGCTCTTTGTGTCTTCTAGGAACTCGTCTTGGTAAGGGATAGTTCGCAAATGCTTTCCTCCCCGCTCGAGCGTGTACCTTGCACCCCGAAGGTGTCTGTGGCAGAACAAAGCTCTAACTCCCAAACGAAGCTCTTGGAGCCCACTGCTCCATTTGTTCCTTTCACGGCCCACGACTCGCTATCAGGCCTATAGCAGTCCTAGAGTTTCTAAAGGTTTCTGCCTAAGACCCCTGGACGTTTCAGTTTTGTGTTTGATGCCAAGTCTCAGATGCGGGTTGAGCTGAGATGGAGTGCGCCCAGCATTTGCCTCTGACGTCCAGCCGGTGAGAAGGCTGTCCTTGCTCCTCGGAGCGGACGTTAGCCCTGCCCACGGTCAGCTGAGCACAGGGGAACACCCTCCTTTAAGAAACAAAGCCGGGGCCTCCCTGGTGGCGCAGTGGGTTAAGCAGCCCACTATAAAGCAAACCGCAGCCACTGCAGCACAAGTTTGATCCCTGCCGCCGGCCAGGGAGGGGACCACATGGCACAGCAGACCTCTCCTGCCTCGCCTGCTGCTCCCCTCAGCAGTATATTTCAGTCAGTCTGCCTGTTCTGTTCCCGACTCCGTCTCTGGTGAATCCTCTCACCACCCACACCTCTGGCCTGTACCCCAGCTCTTGTGTGCACAAATAAATAAATCTTTAAAAAAAAAAAAAAGAAACAAAGCCACGACGCACCCTGCGCCGCTCACCGCCTCACCTTTGTAGTAAGTGCTGTCTTCCATGTACCGGGACAGGCCGAAGTCTCCCAGCTTGACACAGTCATTTGAGGACACCAGGACATTCCGAGCAGCGATGTCCCTGGTAAGTGAGAATTTGGGACAGTGCACTTCAGTGCAAGGGCAAACAAACCCGTGAACTCGACCAGTGTATTATACACACGGACACACGTTCAGGGTTTAAATACAATGCAAACAGACTGCGATCAAAAAGACACCTGCACTGTTTTACTTCAAACAGGTAACGTTGGGCAGGTATCGCCCGTGAATGTGATTATTAGTTTGAAGGACGGCAAAGGACATTCTCAAGTGGGGGCCAACTCGCTGCTCTGACACCACACTGCACGCGCCCCCACTGCCTGGCACACGGCGGCGTCTGCGCCGCTCACTAAGGGAACCTCGTTCGATGACCAGGGTCGTGTCTGAGCACCTGCAGAGGATTTGGCTGATGTGGTTTAGGGCTAGCAGCAAAATTCTGACACCACAAGGAAAGACAAATTATTAGGACGTTCACACGCACTCACACTGGAGACCCAGACTCCGAGCGGCAGCCGCAGGGTGCCAACAGGCGCGACGACAGTGCCCGCCAAGTGCCAGCGCAGCCTCTGCTTCGCCCACAGGTGCAGCTCCCGCGCCAGGCACAGCACCCCGGAGCGTTTGCAGGAGGCACAGACGCCTCACGCTCCGCGCAGGCTGAATGTGTGCTGACCCCAGGCACAAGGGTCCCAGGGCGGGAGCCTGCCCCACCGTCCCCACCCAGGCCTGCTCGGCCTTACCTGTGCACGAATCTCTTGCTCTCCAGATAGGCCAGGGCGGTGCTGAGCTGATAGGCGTACAGGATCAGGGAGGCCAGATCCAGATTGTATTTCCTCACTTGCAGAAATGACCTCAGCTTTGGAACAGTGGCCAGATAAAAAGGAAAAATAAGTGACAGAGTAAGATCTAGTACAGGAAGGCCGACACGCTCACCGATACTGACCAATTCCAGAAGCACTTTTATGAGAAGGGCTTCAATTTTCCTGAGCGGAAAGTGCAACAAAAGAAGCTTATTAGCTTAGATATCATGGTTAGTTCATCTTTATTTGAAATTCTTTTGTAAGGTTGAAATTGTTATGACTGAAAACAATCTGGAAAAACAGAGCAGCGCCGCTTGGCCACAGCAGGAGCAGACAGTCACTGCTCAGGGCAGCCCTGTGCACCACGTGCACTCACACACCCAGCCCAGCCCCACGCAGCAGAGGAGGGCTCCCGGGGCGAGGCGCTGAGCCCCAGCCGGCCAGGCCACCCGCCCCCCCCCCCCCCCCCCCCCNCCCGGGGCGAGGCGCGGCGCCCCAGCCGGCCAGGCCACCCGCCCCCCCCCCCACCCCACCGGGACTGGCCGGCCGCACGCCAACGCCACAAAGCCGGAGCACGCCACGGCCCCGCTACAAAGTGGATCCGTGTGAGAAGGGCCTGCCAATCTTTTTTCCAGCCAGAAGAATGAAGAAATTCTCCGAAAGCAAAAGCAGAAAACTGTGGTGCCCGAGAACCAAACACTTTAGAAAGTTAGGGCCGAGGAAGAGGCCTGCAGGGCCCTGAGCTTGGCCCTGAGGGTCGCCGTGGGGCTTGGGGCACGGGGTCCCGGGCGGGACCCTTCGCAGGAAGGGTGGGGCGCTTTCCTGAGGAGGGAGGACAGCGCATCCCAGCTCCCAGAAAAGCCAGCACTGTGCAGGGCCCCTGAAAGAGGAGGGCTGTCTGGCGGGCCAGAGCCGAGCCGCGGTCTCAGCGCCAAGGGGAGGCGCCCGGAGGAGGCCTGTGTCATCAGTTCCTCGCCGGCACGGGCTGACCGAGGCCAGGACAGAGCACGCGGTGCCTCCAGCCCAGACTCTGCAGGCCCGGGGGCGGGGCCGCACGGCGAACAAGCGCCGACTGCCCGGCACTGGGGAGGAGCCGCCCGCATCCTGTTACCCACACACAGTTCCGAAGGAACTGACTGACTTCCGCTGGTCTCAGACGCCGCAAAGCGAGTGCTCAAGAAGACGGCGTCTGGTGCTGACCCTTGGGTCCCTGAGCACCGCACTTCCCGCCTCAGGCCGGGCCAGCCCTGGGCTGCAGTGGACGGGCAAACAGGCCTGCGCTCACCAGCCCAGTGCGGCCAAGGGGCGCGCGGGGAGCCCCTGCACCCATGTTCTCCGCACCGCGAGGGAGCACCCGCGTCTCCAGGCCGCGAGCGCACGGCGGCCGCACCGCACAGTACCTCTCCGAGCGTGCACAGCTCCATGATTATCCAGACGGGGTTCTCCGTGATCACGCCGATCAGCTTCACGATGTGCGGGTGGTCAAACTGGCGCATGGTTACTGGGGAGACAGCGGCTGATCACCACGGGCACCTCAAGACAACTCAGCACGCGCTGACGGCGCCGCGGGGACCGGACCCACGGTGGGCGGGCTGCCAGCCAGCGCCGGGCAGACCGCACTGAGGGGCTCAGATGCCTTCTCTTCTTTCTAGGGGCAGATGTGTCCTGGCGAACCCGCCAGCTCCCTCCGGAGACCTGATCAGGTCAGAGTAGCTCACTCACTGGGCAATGCTCCCTGGTGGCAGCCCCCACAGAAACCACCTGGTGGGGTGTGGTGCCCCCGCCCCCGCCGAGGGAGGGGCCTCATCGGCACCTGGTCACTTCTCCTAAGGCGCAGGGCCCTGCGGGTAGCCGTCTGGTGCACAGACCAGGCTTGCCGAGCCCATGGCGAAGGAGGCCCCAAGCACGCGGCTGGAGCGTGCGTTCGGGCGGCACGTGGGCCAGCGGGCAGAGGCAGGGGCATCCCCAAGAGCCATCTCCTGAGGCTGGGCAGGGGAGTGCCCCCGCTGCCGGCATGTCCTCGGCCACTGGGCCCTGGGCGCTGTCGGGAAGCACCGTGAAAGGCCGAGACGGGCAAAGGACACGGGCAAAAACACTTGTTTAGGTCACTCATTTGGCTCATCTTAGTTTTCAACGTCTGAGGGATTTGGTGACTCGTACGTTGCAGGAAACATGGTAATGCACGTAGTTCTTGTCTTAAAAGTGCAAGGGAGGGACCTCCCTGGGGGCGCAGGGGTTAAGTGAGCACTGTGAAGGCACCCACAGCCACTGCAGCCGGAGTTTAACCCCCTCCCCCGCGCCAGGGAGGGACCCCCAGGGTGCAGCAGACCTCTCCTGTTGCCCGCTGCTCCCTCGGCAGTGTGTTTCGGTGGATCTGCCTGTTCTGCTCCCCGCTCTCTCGTGACTCCTCTCATCTCCACCCCCCAGCGCTGGCCTGTATTCCAGTTCTTGTATGCTTAATAAATAAATCTTTTTAAGAAAATGCAAGGGAGTTGTGTCTGGGGGCTACAATTAGTGTTGCACAGAATTTGAGACTCATTTCAGAATTCCTTTGTCCCTTCTGTGTGCGGCTTTTGGAATTTCCGCTGGACCATTTGTAACACATTACTGCTTCCCTTATCACTACTTTGTTATTTTCTATTTTCTCTGCCTACTTTGTTAAGAAACAAAATTTACTTCCGCACCATAACCCTCTGAGACGCTCCCGGCAGGGTGGGGGGGCGGCACACACGCGAGAGGTAAAACCCGCCCCAACCGCTTGCCGTGTGGCCCACCAACACTGGCATCACTTCCACGAAAGGAAAAAACATGCAACTTGGAAGACAGCATTTAAAGAAAAGAGGGTCACGTGCACATCTCCTGGCGCGTCTTCTCCAGACTAAACAACCAGGCTTCCCCCATGGGACGTGCTGCCGAGCTTCTCAGCTGAGGTCACCCCAGCGTGAGCGAGACAGACGGCGCTCACGCGCTCCTGGGGCCGGGCCAGCGCAGACAGGCCATGGGCGCCGGGCGACGCCCACACCCAGGATTGCACTGGCCCCTCCATGTCACCGCAGCTTCACCTGAGGTGGCACAAACCTCTACGGTTTTTCTTCTTTAATTTTTCCTACACGCTCAAGAATAGGACCTGAGGGCCTCCCTGGGGCGCAGCAGGGTGAACACGCCCTGTGAGGCATCCACGGCACAGCAGCGCGAGTTCAATCCCCGGCCAGGGAGGGACCCCCAGGGCGCAGCAGACCTCTCCTGCCTCCCGCTGCCCCCTCAGCAGCGTGTTCAGTGGATCCGCCTGTTCTGCTCCCCGCTCACTCTCTGGTGACTCCTCTCACCCCCCACCTCTGGCCTGTACCCCAGCTCTTGTATGTACAGATAAATAAATCTTTTTTTAAAAGAAAAGAATAGGACCTGAGGGTTCTGTCTGGTTCCTGACTTTAATCAGAGTAACATTAGTTTCTAGCACTCAGTCTCTGCCGTGCGACCCGACCCAGGCCACCGGCTGCGCCCTCTGGCGCGGAGCCCGCTGCCCACACCCACCCACGCCCCTGAACAGCCACGGGACTCAGACGCACACGGGCCCGTTTGACGCGGCTGCGCTACAGAACCACACGCAGCCGTGAGAGGAGGGGCCGAGACCCGGCAGGGCGGGAGGGCCAGGCACTCACGCCTCACGCCTGGGCGCGGGCGGCGTGTCCGCGGCTCCCCTGGGGCTGCAGCACTCTCACGTCCGTGCCTGCCCAGCGCTGAGGGGCAGCGGGGCCAGAGGAGAAAGCTAGAGCACACCTACTTCACACCCTGGACGCCACGCTGCCCTAACAACTAGCATGTAGCTCCACAAGTGGAGACAGTAATTTGCAAGGGAAGATGACAAACTAGCTGCCTCATAAAAGCTGAAACGTTTTTCACAGTTCTGACTGCACGGACAGAAGGTCAATGGTGTCCCACAAAGTTTCTGGGAACTTACAGGCTTCTTGAAGGAACTTTTCTCTCACGCTGTCCGAAGTACAGTTTTTACACGTCTTAATTGCGACCGCCAGAGCTGGGTTCTCCTGTCAGGGAAATGACAGAATCACACGTAAACAAGAACTCTGCACGTGCTGGACGGCACACCGAGGGGAAGCGCTGCACCCTGGACAGGAGCGGGCTGTGTCCAGCAGGAGCGAGACGGTTCTGCCTCGAGAAGTGCTCGCTGCAGCCTGCGCGCAAGCCCGAGCAGAGACGTGCCGCGGGAGGCTGCAGAGTTCCTGCCCGCCACGTGCCGGGCCGCTCTTGGTACTTGGGACAGCGAAGGTGACCCTGTTCTGACCAAGCCTGCACACGTGCGTTGGGGGGGCATCTGGATGGGGAGAGGAGAGCCAGGCCTGAGGGCGGCAGGGCCCTAGCCGGTGCTGAGGCAGTGCCGTGTGTGAGCACCGGCTGCGGGCAACAGGTGGGGGCTGGGCCCAGGGCTGGCCAGTGCTGCCCTCGCTCCTCGCCAGGGACACTGTGGTCCCGAAGAACTGCAGGAACACAGGACAGCACAGGTGACAGGACGGTGGCTTGGACAATGCAGGAACAGAGGAGGGGGCGGAGCAGGTGCAGAGAACGTCACATAAAGTACGTGTCAGAAAGACAGTCAGCAAAGACACGTGAAGCCTGGTGATCTTCCGGGGACTGGGATGCATTCAACAAGTTCAGTAACACGGTGGACCACAGATTTAGTAAACTCGCTTCTTGTACTTCACAGCTAAAACGGACTCTGTTCGGTGGACGCGGGAAGGCAGCACCGACGCCTGCTCTCCAAGTTGCCCGGCCGTGCCCGCAGCACCAGGACGCGGGCTCCAGCCTGCGGAGGCGCGAGGGAGCCGAGAACACGGTCTCCTCCAGCGGAGTCAGTCAGGAAGCCTTTCCACGTCTCACACCAAGGCAGAACCACGTCTAAAATTTATGTTTGAGACTGACTGTAGACTCAGGTTTCGCTCTGCTGTTTTGTCTCACAAAGCAGAATCGAGAGACGAGAAGATGAAGGTGCAGACAAAGCAATGCAGCCGGGGAGGCCGGCTGGCCAGAAAGACGGAGCGGGTCATCTCACGTGAGGACAGGCTTTCAAACCCGCCCTCTTCAGAGTGAACCAAACCTGCACAGCCACCTGGTGGCAATCAACCATTGTCCCTGGAAACTGTCTTTACAGCTTGTAAAGGATGCTCGCATCACCACGGTGCAGGCGACGCACGTGACAGGCACCGAGCGCCGGGAAGAGGCGCTGCGGCAGTCTCTGGAGCAGGCGTCACGGAGGACACACCGCGGGACGCCTGTGGGGGCAGCCCTGTGCGCGCCGGCACCCACTCGCGGCGCTGGGCCCCCACTGCGCTCCCGTGGCTGCAGGGCGGCGGGACGGGAGACACTGCTGGCAGCTCCGGGAAAGACGAGGTGCCCTGAAGTGGACGGCGGTGCTAGACGCACCGCCTGACTCTACCGGGCCCAAAGGGCCCCCGAAGTGTGCACTGCCACAGTGATTTCTTTTAATGTGTTTTAATAAGGCGATCATTAAATAAGTAACTTTTAGAAACAACTAATTTAGTTTGGAGGGCAGTCTGGACAAATTAACGTTCTTCCTTGAACGTGCGGACAGCAGAAACGCGGCTACTCGGCGCTGACCTGGTGGCGGCTCAGGCCGCCTCTCGCCACACTCATCCTGGAGCCGTCCACCGCCTCGGAGCTCAGGGAGCAAAGGGCACGGAGACGGCCCGACCCCCTGGCAGCCCCTGCCTTTTGGTGTCTGCATGCACCGTGCAGGTGGCCAGGAGAGCTAGCACAGAGCACGGGCTCACGGGACAGCAGGGGCAGGTGAAAGGGAGCGGCCGGCAGCCCGAGCGTGCTGGCCAGCGACTTACTGGGCTCATGTACATGCCCTGGTGCACATCTCCAAACTGGCCTTCTCCGATGCACCGTCCAAGTTCTATTCTCTCTCTTTGGATCTCATAATCCCTGGCTGCAAAACACAAGCCACACATCAAAAAATACCAGAGTACAATATGGCAAATGCGGAAATAATACCGACACATCTCATTTCATAAGTAAAAATTTCACTGGTGGCACACCATTCTATGAACATGTTTTAAACAGTGGAATTCTCTTAAACAGTATTTAAAAAATAATTTATGACACTGCTATTGCCTTGGTTGACCTGACAAAATTTTAAGTTTTACTGAAGGGATATTTGTTTCCCATAATTTTGAATGTCTAGTTTAGTTTATAACAATCTTCTAAATTCTGCGAGATTAAATTGTATGCTGAATTAATAAACTCTACTAGATCAGGCATTAATACAGAAAGCCAAAAAAGTATTGAAAGCAATTATTTTATAAATAATTAAGGTTTATAAAATACAGGTGTCAAAACAATTGTGTCATGAATAACTTTGTTTGAAAAGTTTAAGAGTTTTCCACTTCATTATAATCCTATCTCTATATTATTTATGGAGCTAAAAGAGTTTAAAGAGGTAGATTCTAAAAACTAATTCCAGAATCAGATGACTTAGGATCAAGGTTGAACAGATCACCCAGTAAATTGTGAGCGTTTTGTATTTTAAGAGTATTTGTTTCAAACCCATTACTGTGCTAAGTTGTGATCTACACAAAGCCAATTATTTAGTAGGCTGCTGAGGCTCATGGGGAGAAAAGAACCAGCAGGAAACTAGAAGACTGAATTCTGATTTGATGAACTACTTGGTATTTGATCTGTTTCAGTCAAGAAACATCTCCCCATCGTCCATCCTGTGTCTCTGCCACCAGGGCAGGCCCAGTGGAATAAAATAATAGCCAAATATTTGCACCTTTCTCCCTGGCTTATCAAGTTGTAAGTCATCTAGAAAATCTAGCCCAAATTTTAGATGGTTTTCCTCTTTAAAATACTTTAGCTAGTAGTCCATTGACTTAACGGCATGAGTAAACCAATGAAAAGTAGTTTAAAAATATAAGTTAACTGGAAACGGAAACATCCTGTGTCATTCCACAAATCACGATTGCGAGCAAATGCAGTTATCTGAAAGGAGTCCTGTTACCTTCATCTATTCCATAGCTCTCTGTGTTGCAATTAAGAGAGAAAAAAATCGAAGACCTTGCTTAGAAATAACTAATAGCAATCAGGTTAACAACAACAAAGTCAGAGAGTACATTTCAACAATGTTTTGTTAAGTATTTTAAAGATGAATATGCATAAAAAGTTATGACTAAGCTTAAGTTGAAAACTAAACATCCTCATGTTAATTCAATGTTATGTAAACAATGCTCCAAGTATCCATCTTACAGATCCCTACATGACACTCACTTTTGTGGGGTCTAGATAAAATTAGCCATATTGGACCTTTTCTAATCAACCTGAATAGTAAATAAACAGGCATTTGGGTTTTCTGTAGGGATGTACAAACGACTGAATGTCTAACAAAAAACTTAAACCTAAACATTTTTTCAAGTTGCTACTGCAAGTCAAACGGTTACAGGGCAACCCTAATATAAAACGGGTTCCCTGGCCGGGTCCTCACCCGCGCTCAGAAGGCTTTTACAGTGAGCCCCAACTGCAGGCACACGTGGCAGACGTTATTAAAGGGCTTTCTTTTGTGAAAGAAAGGGAATAAAGTAGCCATGACACCAGGAGAAGAGAGGGCTACGAACCTGTAGATATCCTACCAGCTCTACCGGGCTGGGACCCGACAGCGGCTGAGAGCTGGCCCCGAACCAAGGGAGCTGGCTCCCGAGGAAGAGCGAGCCCAGGCCCACCTCTCTGGTCTTACAGCCCGCCCGGCTGTCACCCCACCCTCAGGCCCCGGTGGTCCACTCCTTGATAATCATCTCAGGGGATTTGCGGTTCTGGAACATTGGCAAACATTGGCGTCTGGGGCGGGGGTTGGGGGCCATAAACCTATCTGTGTAACCCCCTAACAAAAATATATGCACTCAAGTGTACACACCGCCCATTCTCTAAAGCAGGAGCCCTAGGAAGGGGCAGGCCCCCTGGGATGGCCTGCAGGAGGGGCAGGTGGTTTCTCTTTCATTCCAACACTATCTCCTCAACTACAGAAATCCAATGAAAACACCTGTTGAAGATATTACACCACAGGGAAAAGAACCGGAAACACCGACGTTACAGATCAGGTAAGCACAGCTCTGCCAAGGTCCGGACCCGGACGCTGAACTAGTTAGGCTTCTGAGGCCGTGAGGTGGAGCCTTACACACAGAGGTGCGCTCACACACTTTATGTGAGTGAAAACGCCAGGCGTCTCCGGTCGCGGTCGCCTGTGGGCTGCAGAGCTTCCTCCATCAACAGAGGGCAGAACTGTGAGCTCCAGGCTTCAGGAGGGCCAAGGCCCCTGGGATGGGCTCCCCAGCCCCGCCCCGCCCGCCCGCCCTGCCTGCGGGAGTGCTTCCTCCTCTTGGCTAGCCCAGGGCAGTGAAGAGCCAGAGGCCGTGGGAAACCACAGGTGTGTGTCTGCATTTACCTTAAACCATGTGAGTTTCCTACAGGGAGGAAATACAGGGGCACGCCTAAGGCTGACTGAAGGCTGAAGGAGTGTCTGTCCGCTCTCAGCGAGGCTTGACAGTTCTAAGAGAAGAGACTGCTAACATCCTAAAGCGAGATGCCTAGAAGCTAAAGGCTGTGCCAGCGCCCACTTACTCGAGGGCATGGTGTACGTGTCCTCTTCGTCGATGATCTCCGCATAGTCGTCGGTTTCTGCGGGGAGAGAGAGGCGTGTTGGAAGGGGCCACGTGCTGGACGTCCTGGCCTTTGTGTCATTTCAAAAAGGCAAAATGCCCTGCCTAGCCCCTCGTGTGGCCAACACGCGCCCAGAACGCTGCGAACCACTCTCGCCGCGACCTAGTCAGCATCTGGCACAGACTTGCCTCTCGGGCGGGAGACAGAAGGCCCATGGGAACCGAAAGGCACAAAACAGCCCCACGCCGGGCTCAGGTCCGCCCTCTGTCCTGACCACGACTCCCTCGCTGCACCAACACGGGCGTGAAACCACAGCGGAGCCCACCAGGGCTTCCCCAGACAAGAGTGGCACCTCCGAGCACAGGCCTCGGGGGCAAATGGCAGTTTCACCTGCAGCTAGGCCCCACGCTCGCTCCGACACTCCCTGGGGACACAGCCCACTCTGCCTGGCATCACTGTGCAGGGCGAAAGCAGCCCAGAAGGGGTGCCCACCGCTCTCCACCCAGGGATCTCGGGGCGCCTGGGTCCGAGGCCACCAGAGCTGCACACTCAGGTCACTAAGCTTTCGAGACAAGGCCAAGGAGCCTCGCCTGCTCCTCCCACAGCGCCACCCACAGGTGCTGCCGTGCCAGGGGAGTCACCCGAGGGAAACGGCCACCGCCCTGGACGGCCCTTAGGCCTGGTCTGCTTTACCCTTTCTGGAAAGAGGAAGAGCTCCAGCTGCTGCTCCAGCGCTGAGACCGTCCCGCCGGATGCGGTGTCTACGCTGCCCGCAATTTCCCCCCGGCCTTCGTGGCGCCCACTCGTCGCCCTGCAGACCGAGGCCCCGAGCCCTTCCCTGTGCCGCCGCGCTCACCCCTGCAGCAGCAGCACCGCAGGACCAGCGGAGACACAGGGAGGGCTCTCGGCCCACGGACGCCTGCTGTGGTGGCAGATGTCAGTCCTAGTCACCAGAAGGACCCGACTCTTAATCTGTCACCATCAGCAAAGCGACTGCAGAGTGCTTCCTGGCAGAGCACAGCCAGGACATCAATCCTCCTTTCCAACACGTGACGTCTAGTCAAACGCGCAGGAGAGGTGGGTACTCGTCACTCTGCAAGCTCATGAGTCACGCCACCCAGGGGTCACAGGCACCCCGCACCTTCCCTCCTTCGTTCCTGCACCTCTCCTCAGTGGTCGCTAAGCACGTGCGCGGCACACGTGGACGCTGAGCTCTGCTCCGCACAGGACCGCGGAGGCTCCGTCACATTATCGCCGACAGGCGGCGTGGCATTTGGGGACCGCAGGAAGCTACTCAGGAGCAGGCCCGCAACAGCCTGAGAGGAAGGGGCGTCTATGCCACAGCTGAGGGGGCGGGGTCGTGCAGCGCCACAGCCAGCCGGCTGCCCCTCTCCGCGCTCTGGGCCTTTGCCCGCTCAGCTTCCGAGCTGCCCCCCCGTGCACCGTGCCTCGGCTGCTCCCACGCAGGGCACGCTGCTCTGGAAGGAGCCTGCCAGCAGCTCGGGTTCCCCGCCCCGCCCCCACCCCGCTCGAGAGCCTGCTACGGCGTGCCCGCGCTCTGCCGCGTGCCCGCGCTCTGCCTCACAGGAGGGCTCCTCCGGGCAGGGTGGGGCCGGCTGGCAAGGCCTCCTTGGCGAACGGCGCCACCGACCGCGGGGCATGAGCGTGGCCTCTCAAAGAGAAGGGCACGCCGGAGCTCACCAGCCTACAGCTCTTAGGGCACAGAGCCAGCGGCACCAGCCGGGCCCTCCTGGGCGCTGCACTGGACCCCACTGCCCGACACTGTCAACTGTCTCTCCCTACTCCCAGCCGCCACGCCCGTCTCCTCCTGCCGGCCCCTCGAGGGACAGCTGGCCTGCCTGCTCACGTCACGCTCTCAGCGCTCACGGCCGGGCCGGGCGGGGTGCTGTGCAGTGCTGGCTAGCGGAGCGCGCAGGTGCCGTCGCAGCGGACACCCGCCGTGCAGGCCGCAGCCGCAGGCCAGGTGGGGCTGGGGCACCTGCTGGAAGCCGCCGAGTTCGGCTGCGGCTGTACCCGCACGTGTGAGGTTGTTATGAGGATTACAGGCAGCGCACTGAAGCCGAGGCGCGTGCAGGCTCAGGGACACGGGAGGGCAGCGGCCTCCTGGGACTGGCCTTTTCCAAGGAGCTCTGAGTGGCCGGGCCGGGCCTGCTCGCCCTCCCGGCCGACTCCTCTCACCAGAGCGCGGGGCGCCGACCCGACGGCAGCACTACAGCGGCTGCAGGCCCCGGCCGGGCCCAGGCTGCCGCTGCTCCGGTGGGCCAGGCGCTGGGAGCCGGGGCTGCTTGCGGGGGGCGGTGTGACTGCAGCACACAGCTCTCGGCACTGCCCGGGTGCACTCGGGTGCAGGCGCGTGCTTGCGAGGGGAGAGCTGGCCTGCGTCTCCTGGAGACGCCCAGGGAGCGGAGCCAGACCCCCGCGCACGCAGGCCCAGACGGTCACGTGCCCGCAGCAGGCGCGCTGGCACCACCACACACACCGGTGGCGTCTTGGGGTTGGCTGGGTGCTGCTTCCTTCCGGGCATGCTGGGGGCCGGCAGGGCGCCAACCGTGCGTTCTCACACACCCGGGAGCCCCTGAAGGCCGCGCTCCGTCTGGAACTGCCAGGCCGAGAGCTGGCATGCTGGAGGCAGATCCAAAGGCAGAGCGGAGACAGCCTCAGAGGCTTGGCCACCGAAACGGACGCTCGGCCTGACCTCAGGCAGTTACGCCGTTTAACCTCCAGGAAGCTCCGGGCACGTGGGGCTGGACTGTCGCCCGTCCCACAGGCGGGACACCGGGCGCCAGGAGGCCCCGTCAGGTGCGCACGGCTCACCCTGCTTGGTCTGTGCGACCAGGAGCCCGTGGCCTGTGGCTGTCCTGGGCCAGCTTGGCCCCTGGGGTGCCCACGGCAAGGCTCGCGGGCCGCGCTTGGGAGGGCCCCACAGGCCTGGGCCCTGAGTCCGGCGTCCCAAAGCCGCTGTGAAGAGAACGGAGCCTCCTGGGGGCAGGCGCTGGGGTGGCCAGGGGGCCGTGTGAACCAGACGGCAGGAGCAGAAGCCGTCAGCGGCCTGCATTGGCGCCGTCCTTGGACGCGGGGGCCACGGAGCACGGCCGCGGGAAGGGGTGGGCAAGGCAGAGGCGGCTTTGCGCTGCACAGGGTGGAGCCCGGTGCCAAGCTGTGGGAGGGGGCGTGCCAGAGGTGCTGGGCACCGTGCTGGGCAGGGCCACACAAAGCCTAAGGCTCCCGCGCTCCTCGTGGCCAGGGCACTGTCCCAACTCTCCGCCCTGGAGCCTCCGCTTGGACACCGGCAGGCCGCCCTGCTGCCCGGAAGCCTGCGCCAGCACGGAGGCGAGGGCCACGACCGCAGCAGCAGCTCCTGAGGAACTCGGGGGGCCTTGCCAGCCTGGGGTGCAGAGGCGCTGAGCCGGGGGCTGCAGGGCGCAGGCCAGCCAGGGCACCGCATTGCCTGTACTGCTGCCTTTTGAGGTGCCCGAGGTGGAGCCGGCCACCCTTCCTGAGAAGGTGAGGAACCACTTCCCCTCTGCTGGCCAGAGGCGGCGGCCGCGTGTCCCCCAGAGGCGTGGCCGTGCTAGGCACCACTCGGGGCACCAGAGCCCCAGTGCCGCTGGGTCTCAGTGCCCAGACACTGAGAAGCGGGGGACCACCCCAAGCGTGGCGCCCGACCGGGACGGGGCCGGGCCCGGCGTGCCAGCGGTGACGCGGGGACAGACGCCGTCCTGCAGGTGGCAGTGCCGGGCGAGCACTGTGGACGGCCGCTGTCCGTGGGCGCCCATGGTCCGATACCTTGGCCGTAATCCTCACAACAACCGGGACCCGTGCAGGCCCTTGGGAGCAAACCCAGTGATAGCCCCAGCCACGCCGGGTACCTGGGGCGAGGCCCGACCTGCTCCCAGCAGGGGCTGGCCCCTCGCATGCCAGGGGCCTCACGCGGCCATCAAGCCGCCCTGCCCGCCCACACTGTGGCACCCGCCTCGGCCAGCAGCGCCTGGAGCCCGCGGCAGAGGCCTCCCCGCTTGCTGCTCCCGGCCAGGTGCCGCTGTGCTTGTGGGCAGCGCGCGCAGCGCCAGACGCCGCACCCGATGTAACCGAGAGCAGACCAGGCCGCCTGCAGAGTAGGTCCTCGCTGTCGCTGGCTCTGCGCGCCGCGGCTCGTGTGACTGGGAGATTGCCCCACCCGCCTCCCAGCTCGCCCCAGACCAGCAGCCAGCGCCCTGCTGCTGGCCACCGCCCCACTCGGGCCTGGCCTTGCTGAGAACTCCACGCTGCGCCCTCGCCAGCCCGCACGGGGCTCAGCCCAACTCCCGCGGAGCTGGACGTGGCCCAAGCGCCACCTTCCCGTGCCAAAGCCTCGACGAGCTATAAGAGGTTAACTGTCCTGCTCTCGCTTCTCACACCAGACCTGCTGGCCCAAACCACGTTTTGCCTTTCGTGAAACAGTGAACTACGTTTTTATCAACACATGAGTTATCTCACATCAGTAACACAATGAAAATAAATATTACCGTCCCCACTAATTTCATCTGCAGATCCAGGTGGCATGCAAAGAGAGGGGCGGGGCAGAGGGGAGGAGAGGGGCGGGGGGGAGGAGAGAGGGAAAACACACTATTAAAATGACAAGCAAACCAGAGTAAGGCAAACAAACATCCCCCCAGATCTAAGCCCCGAGACCAAAGTCAGCGGGCGGTGGGTGAGGAGCCCGCCCGGCAGGCAGCGGGCAGCGGGCAGCGGGAGGGGCTCCTGCTGCGGGGAGTGCAGCGACGGCGTCTGCCTGGCCCGTCAGGCGGCTGCGCCTCCCTGCAGGGGCGACTGGCTCCCCCCGGCAGGTGCAGGCGCGAGCAGCTTGAGGCGGCCGGGAGCACGCTCGGCGCCTCCCCCACCTGGCGGCCCGCTGCTTCGAGTGGTGGGCAGTGCGGACCCGGGGCATGAGCCAAGGAGCACAGAGCCCAGGCCCTGCTGACCCGGCGCGCGCATGCACAGCGCTGGAGAGACGGGGCCGCCCCCGCTGCTCGTCTGTGCTTTCCCAGCGAGCGCCTGTGGCCGCCCGCAGCACCCCACCCCGGCCCGCAAACGGGTGCACGCCCTATGGGCGTCCGCAAGGCCAAATGGTGGCGCTGCTGTCCCAGGCAAGGCCGAGACGCTGCAGGCAGCGGGAAGCCCCTCGTGCCCGCCATGCGCTTGAACCAACCGACGGGCGCTCTGGGATCAAGAGAGCAGCCGTGGCCGCACGGGACCCGGCCCGGCCGCGTGCTGCTCAGCGCGGCCGCAGGTGTCGGTCCACAAGACCCTGTGCGAATGGTGCAGTACCCGCAGAAGGCGCCTCGTGGGAACAGAAGACCAGGGGGAGGAAGCGCCTAGCTTTCTTAACTTTGTGTTGGCAGTGACTGACTCCTTCACAAAGAGGCAGGGAGGAAAGAGAAAAACAGAAACAAATTATTTCAATACAACAGAACTTACTTTACATTTCAAGGCATAGCTAATAAAAACAAGCACAAAGTTGCAATCGCTTTTCTGGGACCAGCGCTGGGTCTTACTGCTGTCACTGGGTTTCACACACAAGCATTTTACAGCCCAACGCGCGCCTCCCTCTCCCGGCACAGGCCACCAGACGCAGACGCCCGCCGTGGAGACACCAGCTCCGAAGAGCCAGTGGGTGCAGAGGACTTTGCAAGTAACAAAACTGAGACGAGTAAAGCGAAACACAAACAAAGGCCAGGAAGTAAGTCCCAGCTCTTCTGAACACCCCACCCGCCCGGAGAGGGAAGCCGCAGCTGGCGGAGAACCCGGGTGACGACACAGGGACGAGGGCACGAGGGGCAGGCTCGGCAGCCTGAGCGCCCCACGCCCGCCCCAACACGGCAGGGCCCGACCGCGCTGCCGAGAAGCCGCAGCACCTCGCGAGGGCGCGGCCCGAAGCAGCGGCGGGCGCCGTGTGGGACACGGGGGCGCAGGTGAGCCAGGGCACGCTCGGGCCGCTGGCAGCGCCGCAGGCACCGGCGGCTCGTCAGGAGCACGGAAGGAACGAGACGCAGGCCGCGCCTGACCCCAGCCCGCCCGCCCGACGCCCGCGGCTCATGGCGCAGAGCCCAGCGCAGCGTCAGGCCGGCGGCGCAGCCACCCGCGCGTGCGGGAAGAGCAGCCCTCGCCTGCGCGGCCGCGGTGGCGGGGCGCTGGGGCCGCTGGGGCCGCTGGGCCCGGGCCGGGGCGCCGCGCGCCGGCCTCCGCTCAGGGGAGCACCAGGTGCGGGGCGGGGGCCACACTGGCTAGGAAGCGACGAGCAGCGAGTCTCGAGTCGCCACCGTCCTTACAGCCGTCTCAAGCGGAGTGACGTCACTACGTGGCCCCAAAGGCTTGGGTCGCCCCGAAGAAGGGGCAGCATGCGCTGAAGGGCAGCCGGGTGGGGCAGACCAGCAGGTGGTGCGCCGTGTGACCCCGCGAGCAGGCGCCGGCGCGGGGCAGGCGCAGGGAAGACGCCGCAGCCGAGGCGACCGGGCTGGCGGGGAGAAGGCGTGAGCCGGTGGGGACACAGGAGGCGGAGGGCGGCCGGGCAGGTGCCCGCGAGGGGACGCAGCGCAGCAGCCCCCGCCCGCGAGGGCTGTCCCATGCGGAGGTGGTCAGAAGGGCTTTCGGGTGGGGACACTGCAGCACAACGTGCTCAGGGAAGATGCTGAGAAGTGAAGACCTGGCAGTCGGTGGCGGGGAGTCTCGACGAGGCGCCGAGATAGAGGCCGGAATGGGCACTGGACGACGGAGGACCGACACACGGAGGGCCAGGCGCCGGGATGGGCCGAGTCTGTGTGACGGTGCCTCCCGGCTTAGGGCAGCAGTGGAGAAGGGTCAAAAAGCTGTGCCATCAGGGCCTCCCTGGCACACAGGGGTTAAGTCTCGGTGTCATCAAGCTTCTGGCGGCCACTGTGGCCTGAGCGCGACCCCGGCCAGGCAGAGTGAGTGGGGGGCAAGACAGCCCACGGCAGGCGGCACCAGGGCCCCACCTTTGGGTGAGGTCAGGCATGAAGTAAGGCCATGAAATCCAGCTGCACAACAGACCGAATGGACACTGCGAGCAGAGTGGGACTGGCCGGCACAGCGGCCAGGTGGTGCAGAGGGGCAGTGTGAGGGCCTGCTGGCTCAGAGCCAGCTGGAGCTCAGCACTCAAGGGAACGAGCTAGAAAAACTGGAGGTGGCGGGCAGTGACAGGGACATCAGAAGGTGTGGGCCAGCACGTGTCTGCAGACACATCAGTGGGAAGCGGCTTCGGGACCACCGGAACTGGCCTCGTGCTGAACCACCCACCTGCTGAGATGGAACGACCCAGCGGTGGTGGCGACACGGGTGCTCGGAGAAGAGAGCGCCTCTGGGCGTGTCCCGCGCAGCCTCTCCTCAGGGGCCACGCAGTCCTTTAGCCCAGGTGCTGAGGAGACGGCGGGGTGTCAGCACTGGCAGGCGCCCGAGGTCCGGCTCAAGGTGGGATGCTCGAGAGGGCGCTGGCCCTCTGGGACACCACTGGACAGCAGGGAGGGTCCATCTCAGCACCGCGGACTCCGCGGTCCCCTCCTCAGTCCGTGGGAAACCAGAGCGGACAGGTGTGTGAAAGTGCCCCAGGCCCCGGGACAGGAAGAGCTCGGGGGTGAGGGTGGAGGCGCTGCGGGGCGTCTGGCCACTCACTGCCTTCCTCCCGCACACACCTGTCTGCACCTGACCAGAGGCCGCGGCTGGGTCTTCCGGCAGCAGGGGCCGCTGAGCGGCGTGTCAGGGAACCGGCTCGCACTCGCCACTCGGCACCCACACGAGGAAGAGTCAGCCGCACATCCTCAAGGCCCACCGTTCGCAGAGCTGAGGGGTGCCCGCCGGGCGACGGTGGCTGGCGCACTCTCTAAAACCCCTCAAGCCAGGGCGCAAGCCACGCTTTCAGCAGCAGTGAGCATCAGCACTGAAGCTAGGAAGGCAATCTGACAAGAGGCTTTGAACCTGCGTCAGGATGGACTCGAATGCTCACAGGGTGGGGAGCCGTCGGTGAGCAGGGGGGCCATGACGCAGCCGCTGCAGCTCGCCCTCCCGGGTGCTCAGGCACCTGCCCCCAGCCACGGACTCTGCACCCCACACCCACAGACCCCTCAGGGCAAGCCCAGGCCGCTCTGTTCTCAGTTATGGGCCCACAAAAAAATACAAGGTGTTTTTTTTTTTTTTTAGTAACTAGACTCAAAAACTGCTTAAGGCCTTTAAATAACGGCCCAAGCGAATGTACCATTTTATTCCATTTTAAAAAATCTGTGCCCTTTACATGCTTCTGTGTAGCGATACGTCACCTGGACGTCAAAGATGAGCTTCGGGTGCAGGGCTTAGCAGGGTGCCCCGACGGGGCTCTGCTCGGCCGACACCGGCTGTGAGGCCAGGAAGCTGCTGGCTGCAACAGCCGGGAGCCAAGGCCGGCAACTCTGACGCCATCAGACCTGCTGGAGCCCACGCCCCGAGGAAACCCTCTAAGCGAAGTGCAGAGCGCACAGGCCCCGTGGGGACTCTGGCGGCCCTGGGGCCTGCCCTCTCCCCGGCACTGCCCTGCCCTCAAGCCCAGCGCGGCTTCGTGCCCTGCGCAGACGTCACCAAGTCCTCTGCGACGGTCACTGCGTGTTCACCCCCTAAACAGGAAGTGCACAAAAAGCACGTTTTGCCTATGCTGGGGTCACGGTCTAGAGAATAAGGTGGCCTCTAGGACAGATACGCCACTTAAAGACTGCCCACCACAGAAACTCAGTGCTGGTGGGCTGGAGGGCGCCCAAGGAGAGTGCTGGAGCAGTCAGGGAAGGCTTCCCGGAGGTGGCACTCCTGAAGCCAGCCTTGAAGCCAGGCAAGACCTTTTCAGCTGCGAAAGGAAACGGGAGTCAGACTCCAAAGTGCATCTCCGCTGACCTGGGCGAACTCCTTGGGCTTGGCCTGACAGGCACTGCAGCCGGGAGAGCAGAGGCCGAGCGCCAGTTCGGGCGCACCTGTCCCCGCCCGCTGAGGGCGAGCAGGCGCTCACCTCCGGTCCTCCGCAGCGTGCTGAGGGCGGGGCTGCGGGTCGGGGCGGTGGCGTGGGCCTCCCAGGGCACTGGCTCCCCGCGGCCCAGGGCGTGCAGGGCAGCCTGCACCTCGGCTAGCGCGCGTGTCAGGGAACCAGCAGACGTCTCCCCGCCTGCCGCCCGCTCGCCGCTGCGCTCTGACCCAGTCCGCGCCTCCGCACAGGACGCCCGCCCTGAGGGAGGGCGCCGGCTTACTCAAACTCCAGTGTGAGGACAGGGCTGGCACGCCGGCGCCGCTCGGCTGAACGGGCTGGGGCTGGGGCTCGAGGTCGAGGGGAGCAGCGGCGAGGCCCGGCGAGACAGCGCCAGCGCCAGGCAGCCGTTCGGAGGCTGGAGCCCGGGGTCCTCTGAGCGTCTGTGGCAAACCAACTATCACGCTCGTTCCTCCCACCGAGGCGGGCAGCAGCAGGCGGACCGTCCGAGAAGCAGCAGGAACCTGGACGCGTTCCTGCCCTGCCCCGCCCCTGCAGCCCTGGACAGGGTGCGTCCTGTGCTTGCAAGGGCCACGGCGCCAGCCCCCGTGAAGTGAAGGCCAGAGGCTCTGAGGATGGAGTGGCGGCACAGGATCAGCGGTGAGAGCGATGCGGGCCCAAGACCAGCTCCATCTGGCGGAGCGACGTGGGGAAGGGGGCTGGGGGAGCAGGGCCGTGGGGCTCCCCTCGGCAGCATGCCGCCTACAGCACGCGGAGGTGACAGCAATCTGGATGGCCGAGCCGGCCCTGCCGCCTGACTCTCCAGCAACGGGGCAACGAGGAGAAAAGACGGAGACACTTTGGAGGAGAGCTGCCGGCAGGGGCAAGACCCAGAGGCCTGGCCACGACTTGCCAGCGCCTCAGGCTCGCACCCGCAGCCCGAGGGCACTAACTGGACGGGCGAGGAGAACAGCAGAAGGCCCAGAGTGGAACTTCATCAGGAACTGCGGATTCATGGCTGGCCACAGAGCCCACGGCCTGTCTGGGCCTCGCTCGCACAGCTGCTCCCAGCCCCAGGGAGGCAGCGCCCGCGAAGGAGCCCTTCAGCCAGCTGGCCGGCTCCGTCCTTCACTGCCCAGCCAACAGGGTGCCCCGCTTCACAGACTGCCTGAGGACCCGTGGCCGCACTCCCCGGTGGCCTTCTCTCTCCAGCCAGATGAGCAATCCCTGTGGCATCTGCCAGACCCGTTCCGGAAGGACTGAGCAAGGGAGGGACAGCCAGAGCCGGTCAGTGTGGCCACCGTGGGGCCCGGGCAAGGCCGGTGAGCAGGAGGACTGCTTATCTGAGATGCCGGGCAGGTTGTGCCTGCGGCCCTGAGCCAGGACGGAGCCGCTCCTCTGGCCACACGGTGCCACCCACCGTGCAGCACGCGCACGCCGAGGGTCAGGTGCACAGCGACAGGTAGTTCCCGACGGGGCCTGCGGGGTGCTGGCGCACGTGAGAAACAAGGAGTCGCATGTGGACACCAGACAAGGAGTCCCAGCCGTCCACAGGCAAGAAATCAGGGCTGACCAGCTCGAGGTAACGATGCTGAGAGGACTTGGGCTTCTTCTAGGGCAGAACGCCAGTTCCCTAAGTCACAGGAAGCTGTTGTTGCGGAAACGTAGCTGGCCCGGGACCAGAGCACATGTGTCCGCAGTGACGTGCACGCACATGCACGTGCCCGTGTCTCAAACTGCGGCTCAGAGGTGCTTGCCCCGCCCCCTACCTCGCACGCTGGGAGCCAGGCACAACGGCACACGCTTCAACACAGCAAGGCAGGCACGGCACACTTCACACCAGCAAACAGCTGCGATCGTGCGGACGCCAGCATCTTAACTGCACTTTTAAGAACCAACACTCAAATAGCGTTTTACATTGACTATAAAAAATAAAAACCATTTAAAAATGTTTTACATTCCTGAACTTCAACAAACAAAAAACATACAGAGAACATTCTGTTAAACTCTGAACTGCAAAGGTAAGCGATTAACGGCAACTTTGAAAGCGGAGCTTGTCACTGGCCACCACCAGCACACGACGGGAGGGGTGAGCAGAGCCTGGGCACGCGGGGGCGGCTCATCTGGAAGTCCGCGGCGCCCTCAGAACTGCCGCGCTGGTGCCCTTCAGGCTGGTGCCAGAAGCCTGGACGCCAGCTTCTGCAGGCTGTTCCGGGGAGGAGAGCAGCGGCGGCAGGCACGGAGGTCGGCACGCAGGCCCAGGCGCGGCCCTTACCTGACACGGAGACAGCGTGGGTCCGCACGCCCTGCTTCTCGCTGCTGGCCAGCCTGCAACAGAGAGGGCCGGACCGTGAGTACGCCCCCCCGGCCACATGGAGCCACGCACCCAAACGGGCCCACCCCAGGTTTGGAGGACCTCCACCGGAGCGATGCGCTTCTTTGTGATGACTGAAAGACGGGGTGCCGCTACCTGAGGTGAGGCACTTACAAGAAGCAGACCGCCCTAGTGTCAAAACGGACAACTGAAGGGGCGCGGCTGGCCGGGAGCCCTGACTCGGGCCAGCCCGCAGGGACCTCCCAGAGCGACGAAGCGGGGAAACGCCTGAGCTGAGCCTCGGGGGCCAGAGCCTGAGGCGAGCTGGCGCCCCGCAGCCCGGTGGACCGAGCGGCACGCCACACGTGCCCAGGCCCGCAGGGCCTCGGCGGAGCCGGTGCCCACACGTTTATCCACGTGAAGTCCTGGCCAAAGACTGTGACTAAAAGGAAAGTCCAGTTTAAAATTTCTGGAGCGCACAAAACAGGAAAAAGGAGCCCTCCAGTCTTCAGGTGGCAAGTTACTTTGGTCCTGCACGAAACACAACTTTTCCCAAGCACGCAAGCGTTTGCTACTGAAACAGTGCCCAGAGACCTTACCACACGGCCTTCCTGCTAGCAGACCCCGCGGCTTAGAGTAGCGCGTCGCTCTGGAGAGCTGGAGACACGCAGCACGAACCCACACAAACTCTACGCCACGACGCGACCGCAAGCCCAGGCTGAGCCCCGCTCACTGAACCGGCAGCGGCATGAGACCGGGCATCTTCACAAGACTGACCTCAGCAGCCTCCTGGCACGCGGCCAGCGCCTCCCCCGAAGCAGGCCGCTCCGGCGTGCCCCTCAGGCCCGGGGCTCGCTGCCGGCGGCGGCACATCCTCCGAGTCCCGCTCCAGGCCGCGCCCTCCTGCGGCTGCGGTCCACCCCTGGGGCCGCCCTGCGGCCTGGCTGGCAGCTTCAGCCACTGCTCTGGACTTTCGCTCCTCGGTTCTGCTGGCGTTTGTCACTTCCGACCCGCCCGTCACACTCGCTCTCCCAGCTGTGTCCCGCTGCTCACGGCCCCCCACAGTCTCCCGCCCACGCAGGCAGACCCTGAGCCGGGCCTGTGGGACGCCCCGTGGCCACCGCCTGTTGGGGCTGTGCACGTGGCCCTGGCCACCTCCCTCTCATGCTCAGCCGTGGGCCCCGACTGTGGGCCAGAAGCTGCCAGGTCGACAGACGCACGTGGCCTGGCTGTCCAGGAGACCACAGGGGGCAGTCACGGTGAGCGTGAGCATGGGGACGAGGCAGGAGCGAGCGGAAACGCTCTCCAGGAGTGCGCCCGAGAGGCGCCCGGGGCCCCGAGGATGGGGCTGCAGGACGGTGTGGTCCAGCAGCTGCGGGGTGCTCCAGGCGCCAGCACGGGCCTGCAGGTGTGGGTGTCTACTTCAGGGCCAGCTCGCGGGGCTGCGGCAGGCGCAAGCGCTGGGAAGCTCAGGAGGAGGGGAGCAGGTCCGGGAGGCTGGCGCCAGGCCGGCCCTGAGCAGGTGTCGGGGCGCCGCAGAGAGGGCTCCGCCACCCCTAAGGGGTAGGGGACAAACAGCATGGTCCAGGCTGCTTTCCTTCTACAGCCTACAACGAGACCAGCCCCCAAACCCAGGAAGGGCTCTCTGATGCACTTCCTTGGGGGGCGTCTCCACACCACTCACCACCCCGGGAGTGGGCGCACCCCAGGCCTGGCTCCCTTGGGACGGCGCCCCTCCTCCCTGGCTGGCCCGACGGGCAGCGCGGCACAACTGGTGGACGCTGAGGGCCACTGAGCCTGCGGGCGCTGGGCCCCACGCGGACGTTGGGGCAGCCCGCAGGCCGTGACGACAGCTGCAAGCGGCGGGGGACGGGCGGTGAAGCGCGCAGACAGAACGGGCGCCTGCAGGGCCGAGCGAGACGGCCGGGCGTGGGCTGAGCCGGGCTGCGCCGGACAGGGCTCTGCGCCCCTTCGCCGGCGCGCACGGCCGCTGCAGGCCCAGGGCGCGCCCTCCCCTGGCCCAGCTCGTGGGGCTGCGGCAGCAGGAGTGGCCCGTGGTGTCCGGGCCCCCACCCGGCCCCTCTCAGCTCATCCTCGCTGAGCCACCCAGGCGCAGGCAAGACCCAGGACGCCACATCACTGCCCCTGAGACCGCGGGGTGGGCCCCGCTCCTGGCTCCTGGCTCCCGGCTGCAGCCCGCCACCCCTCAGCCTCCCGGTCAGACCGAGGACGCCCCAGGCCTGCACGACGTGCTCCTGGGGCCCGTCCTCGCCTCCCCAGCCACCAGCGCACGGGCTCATGGCCGGCCGGGACACGAGTGCGCGCGTGGCTGGGCCGAGGGAGCCGGCGGGAAGCGGCACTTACTTTGGGATCGACGGCAGGGCCCGTTCGCCTTCTGGGGAAAGAAAAGAGAGAACGTGAGTTGCCTGGGCTCCTGCTGAGAAGACGACACAGAGCTCGGGGGGAGGCCGGGCCCGGGCCTCGCCAGCGGGCCTCTGACCATCTAGCCCGGCTTCTCTCAGGGGCCCGGCTTTGTCCTCAGCCACTACCCAGACCGGCTGGCCGCGAGCACAGCCTGCCCGGCCCGAGCAAGAGCGCCCGTCATGGCTGGGGTGGTGGGGAGCGGCCGAGGGCCGAGGCCCAGGCGCCGAGGGCCCCGTCAGCGTGTGCCCCGCAGCCGGCTCTGGACTGGCCCTGCTGGGCACGCTCCCCAGCACTGGACGCCTGCGGCTCGCCGGGCCGACAGCTCCCGGGGCCTCTCTCCTCGTCCAAGCAGCCTCCCCGGAAGCGCCCCCAGAACAGAGGCCACTCGGCCGCTGCAAACGTCCGTGCCGCCGGATAGCTTCCAGGGTACAGATCAGCACCGACACGAGCCCGGGGCGTCCTCTGGCGCACGCACCTCGCCACGGTGCCCAGCGCACCACGGGCGGGGCAGGTGCGGTCACACGGCGCGGTCTCCACCGTGAGCTCGCCAGCACACTAGCGCGCGGCCACCGCCCTCCTGGGCCTCCGGAGCGCCCATCGCGCCCTGCTGCCCGCTGCCCGCTGCCCCCAGCCCCGCAGTGTGGCCACCCCACCGGCTCCCAGGCCGGTGCTGCCCCACTCTCGGGAGCCCCTCCGCCCGCTGCCGCACTGCTCATGCACGAGCACAGGCGCTGCGGACACGCCGTGGCCTGGCGGCGGCTGCGCCAGCTCAGCTAACAGGCTTCAGGGCTGCCCGCGCTGCCAGGGGTCCTGAGGGCACTCACCCCACGGCCGTCCCGCAGTCGCAGACAGCCGGGGCCGCGGCGTCCCCGACCCCACGCCGCGCCTGCCGCCCGCATGGCCTAGCCTCCTGCCCCAGGCACTGCTGGCCCGTGATGCGGCCGCCCCAGGTGGGTCCTCGGCCAGCAGTTGGGCCCTTCTCCGGAACAGAGCGGACCGGCTGTCCCCTCCGTGGCTCCAGCCTGGGCCATGTGCCCTCCGCGGAGCCCACCCCGTGCACGGGGCCCGACTGCGGCGAGTGGCTGAGCCGTGACGGCCCAGGCGCGGGCACCAGAGGCCTGCCGTGGGTCCTGCCGTCGAGCCCGTCCAGCGCCACCCTCCAATGCTGAGGACCGCCCCGCCCCCACGCTGCTTCCCCCGCCAAGCCACGGTCCCCGCTGCACCAGCACGCTCCCGTCCTGGCCGCGCCGCCCTGCTCCGGCTCAGCGCGCAGGCAGCCGGCGCTCGCCCCGGCGTGTGCTCAAGACAGCCCTCAAGATGGCATCGAGCCGCGGGAGTGCCTGCTGCCGTCACCCTCCCCGTCCCAAGACGCCCCCCAGCCCCTCCGCAGCCCTGCGAGCAGCCCCAAGCGCCAGCCCGCATGCCGGGGTGCCCCCGGAGCACCCAAGCGGCATAGCTGCCCCTCCAAGCAGGGCGCCCTGGCTCGGTCTGCACCACCAGCAGCCCACTGGGCAGGCTGGCCCTGCCCTGGCGGCCTCACACCAGCCGCACGCGGCCCAGCCGCAGCAGAGGAGGAGAAGGCCACCCGCGCCGGGGCCCCGGTGAGCTGCTCTTCGCGAGTGGGTCTGACCGCGAAGCAGACGGCGGCCCCCTGGCAAAGCACGGCCGTGGCAGCGCTGGCCCCTGCAGGGGAGCCGCCGACCCCCAGCGTCCTGAGGGCCACGAGTCGAGAGACGCACACGTCACCCAGGGCGGCCGGCGCGGGGGCCCCGCTGTTCGTGCCTCAGGGACAGCGCCCGCTGACCCCCGGGCGAGGGGCAGGCCGTGACGGCCTTCCCACGCACGCCAGCCCGCCTGTCGGCCATCCGCAGACGCCCAGCCCTCAGGGAGCAGGAGTGGCTCTCGGACGCCTGGGGACAGCCGGCCCAAAGCGGCCGGGCAGGCGAGAGTGGGCAACGGCCGCCAATGGCCCAGAGGCAGCAGGACGCCAGGAGCCTGGCCAAACAGTCCCCACGAGCACTGTCCGGCTCAGGCCAGAGCTGTGGCGATCCCCGGCGCCTCCCCTTTCCCGGAAGTGTGGCGCGAGCACAAGGAATCGTCATCCTGTATCCTCCCGCACGTTTACCTAGGTTCTTAGGACTTGAACTTTCAACTTCTGAATGAACGTTCGCCTGTCATTTGAGCTAATAAGCACAAACGCACCGTGAGCACATTAAACCGTAAGACGCGGGCCGGGGAGGGGCAGAAAGCGCAGCCCCTTGCCCGGGTGCCCGCTGGCCAGCGCTGGGCGCAGAGCTCTGCAGGGCGCCTCAGGGCGCTTTAGGCCCGGACGCACACCGGGCTGGGCACCGCAGTGTCCGCACGCAGCCTCGGACACAGAGAAGCCGCCGCAGCACCTGCCGGGCCGACCCCGGTGGCAGGAAGGCGCTCCCGCCCCGTCTGCTGGACGCCAAGGGCTTCTCGGGCCGCCCCGCAGACTCACCTGCCAGGGTCCCACCCGCCGACTGGCCCAGAGCACAGCGTCTGCCCGCTGGAGCGTCCCCGAGGCCGTGTGGGGCCAGCTGCCTGCTCCGGGCATGCGGGCAGGTGTAAAGCCCAGCACGCGCCCACCGCCCCGCCGCCGCTTGAGTGCCCCTTCCAGCAAGAAGCGCTGCCCTTCTCTGCGGACAGGGAGGCCGTGCTGCCGCAGCCTGGGCTCTGGCGTCTGAGAAGCCGCGGCACGTGGCGTGGTGCTGCCCCCGCAGAGACCTCGGGACAGCGAGGCTGACCGCACGGCTCTGCCCGCCGTCCCTCTGCTGTTGCTGACGCGCCACGCCGACTCCAGCGAGGCGGCGGACAGTGTCCTCGGGGGCAGCCGCGAGCCCTCACGCCCCCTCGGACACGGACACACGCCCGCAACGCCCGCGTGGCTCCAGTACTGCAGACAGCGCAGTGAGGGCCACCTGGCGACCAGCCGGCCTGGGGCGGGGGTGGGCGCGCCACCGGCCCGCGGTCCACTGGCTGCAGAAACAGCTTCCCGCTGACCTGCAAACGGCTGAAGCGCGAAAGTGACCGTGCGTGTGCCCGAGGCGGTCTCTGCCCAGCACGGGGTGCGTGGGTGGCCCCACGGGGGGCGGGGGGTGTCCAGGCAGTGGCCGGAGCCCAGCGCTGAGCTCGGATCAGGCCAGGGTGGCCTGTGGCTCTGCACGCAGGGTCTGCACAGACGCTGTGCACAGCACCCCGCCGGGCTCTGATGCACGGGCTTCCCTTTAAGCTGCTTCCGCACATGGAGGGCTCAAGGCACCTTGCTTTGTGAGTCTGGCGTGAAGCGTCTCTCCGTGAGGAGCAGCAACAGTGCGCCGAGTGCCCCACGGGAGGCGCTGAGCACTGAGGCACGGGCCGACCCGCTCAGAGCTGAACGTCTGAGTTTGACGCGGGCCCACGACTTGATAGAAGATGTTCAGGCCTCAGGATGAAATAAAGGAGCTGCCTTCCTGAGGAGAAGCGGGGCAGTGCCACGCTCACGCCTCCCACGAAGCGCGGGGGGCCGTGGGGCCGCCCTGGCACAAGCATGTCCAGCGCACGCACGCGGCGACCTCTGGGAGGTGACTGACGCGCAAGGCGGAGGAGCAAGAGCTGCAGCAGCCCCAGACATCTGTAGGCGCCTCAGGTGCGCCAGCACAGCCCCAGGAGGCGCGCCGCACAGACACCCGCCACCCGCGAGACGCAGGTCAGGCTTTGGGCCGGTCCCCGGGGAGTCGCCCTGCCTGCAGCTGTGCCGCGAGTGACACCCGCCCGCCTCCTGCGCATCTGTCTCCAGAACTCAGAGCCCGACGCTGACTCTGAACAAAGGCTCCAGTGATTCCTCGGCTTAGCCGCCACCCGTGCCGATACCCCAAAAGTGCCCACAGGCGGGCCTGCCCCGGCTTCCTCAGTGCCGCCCTGGCCGAGGCCCTCGGACCCCACCTGCCCGGCCCCGTCACGGAGGTGAGGGCGCCGGCCCGGGCTAGCGGTGCCGTGTGCTCCTGCGGCCCCACGCCCACCCACCCAGTCAGCCTACGCGCCGCTGACAGACCAGGGCCTCCAAGGCCAGGCTCGCACTCCAGCAGCGGACACGCCACGCTCGGCTCCGGGCCTCCCACACCCGCGCCACGGCCCTGCCTCCCTCCAAGCGTTGCACCGACCCCACAGAGCTCTGAAGGGCACAACCCTGTCGCCGGAGGCTGCCTCGTCCCTGGCCTTTACATGATGGCTCAAAACCAGCTCTGTTCTTTGACTGCGCTGAGCTTCTCGGAGCTGGAAGAGAACGCCGGTGACTGTTCAGTATGAGCTGCGCCACGCTGGACGTAAGCAAAATAAAAGCAAGCTGGGACACAGCCCCAGCTTGTTTAAAAACAGCAGCGGCGATCTAGAAGACACTCAGAAGTGTGCTGCTCACGGCTCAGCAGTCTAAACACAGCCTGTGGGCTCTGTTCAAACCCGGCGTTCGGCCATGGGCCACTGGAGCCACCGGCCGAGTCGGCCGCGGCCCCCTGCTCCTGCTCTCTGCGCAGGAGCTCGGGCTGCCGGTGAGCCCGGCCCGCAGGCCGGCACGGGCCGACGCAGCAGCCTCACCTTTCTGGGGCCGGACGATGAAGGACTGCGTGGCTCCGTTCACCAGCCGGCAGTACCCGTCGATCAGGTCAGCCATGTTCTCCGCGATGGTCAGCGACGGCGCCGTCACGGTCAGCGGCTGGGGGCCAAGAGAGCGGCATTGTTAGCCCGAGGGCCGGGGGCAGCTGCACGGTGACGCCAGCGCTGCAGGGACGCCAGCAACGGGAACGCGGGCGGGCAGGCCAGCGAGGGCTGAGCGAGAAAGGGAGTTCGGTGCTTAAGGACGCCGACCCCGGACGCCGCGACAGGCAAGCCGGTGAGACAGGCGCTGAGCTGAGACTTCCTCGAACAAAGGGGGCACGGAGTCCCCTTGGCGAGGCCGGCCCTCTGGCGCTCCCTAACAAAGGGGAGGGTCTAGACAGTGGAGGACAGCTCGCTGCAGGAAGGAGCTAACCGCGGTTTTTGTGAGCTCTCCGCTGTAACTTTTCTAGCACTAAACAAGGTCAGTGACGTTCCTCACCGTCAGCGCACACGGCACACTCTGCCGAAAGCCCGGAAACCACTAGTTTAAAACAACCAGAGCAACGGGGGCGGCCCAGCGAGGAGGAGCCCAGAGCCAGCGGGCAGTCACAGCGCCTGCAGTCGGTGTGCGCGGCCTCCTCGGGACGCGGTCAGCTCGGACAACGAGCAGGAAGGGGGCTGCCGGAGACCCAGAGCGCAGCTCAGGAGCAGGGCGCTCCAAGGCCTCGGCACTGGTCGGCTTCCGGGCCTCTCTGGGCGTCGCTGGCCGGTGGCAGAGGCTCGGTGGGCGGGCGCTGCCGGGCCCACTGGTGGCCGCCTCGTGCAGAGCCGGGGTGTGCAGCGGCGGAAGCGCGCCACGCGGGGGTGAGAGGCGCGGCCACCGGGCGCCGGCACAGGCCGTGGCGCCGTCTCCCCCAGGCCGAGGGCCAGCCCTCTGCGTGCCCTGTGCCACGGAGCGAGCGCCGCCCCGCCGCCGGTCCCACCCACGGAAGGGGCCGCTCAGAGCGCCCAGCACCCTCCCCGGCCGGAGGCGCCGCGCCGGCTGCCGTGCAAAGCCTGAGACAGCGGCTGCGCCACCACCCCAGAGACGCCTCGCGCCAGTGGGAGCGGTCGGCCGGCGGTGTGGCCCCGGGAGGGGCTGTGGCCAGTGACGCGCCATGGAGCACCCCTGGGCTGCGCTCTGGGCTGTCTTGAGTCTGTGTCCCGCCCCGGCGCACTGAGGCAGCGTCACCTGTGGCCTGGCATGGAACCAAGAAGCCGGGGTCCTGAGGGCCCAAGCCCCACCCTCCCGCGGACCGTCGTCGCCACCGCCGCGCTCACCTCAGGGGCGCCCGCGATCTTCAGCTGCAGCGTCCCCTTCCTGTCCTTGTCCTCGCTGCTTGAATACTGGATGGTCTGCACCTGGTTGAAGTCGGCCAGATGTGTGGGCTGCGGAAGAAAAGGCAGGCGCTGTGGGTGACTCGCCCCACTCCCATGACGGCCCGTGAGGCCCTGGGGCGCCAGCTGAGCCCGAGCTCACACGCCACCCCGAGGCTGCACCCTGGGGAGAGCGCACCGCCGGGAGGGCGCCCACGGCCGCCGCCTCCTGCGCAGCCCACGGAGCCGCTGGTGACCGTCCCTGCACCTGACCGTGCCCCTGGCGGCTGCGCGGGGCTGGACGAGCCTCAGGAGCCAGCCAGTGACAGGTGCGCCGGGAGAAAGGACTGGAGGGAGTCCCCGACGGGCCCGCTGCCTGCAGCCGCGGGCCGCTCCCGCCTGGACACCGCAGGGAGGGGACAGGACACGCCTCCTGTGCGGCAGGCGCAGCCCAAGACCAGAGGCGCGGAGACGGCTGGGAGCTGCACCAGCAGCGGGGATGAGGACCGGGGGGCGGCGCAGGGGCGGCCCCAGCAGAGGGGCGGCGGGCCACGGAACGCCCGTGCAGCTCACGGGCGCCGACGGACGGACCGCGGGGACAGCCAGCCGAAGCTTCCCGGTGCGTCCCCCGCACGCGGACGAGACCTGAGCACTTCGAGCCCCCCCGGACCTCTGTACGCCCACAGCCCTATGGCGGGAGCTGCTGCGGCTGCTGCCCGCGGACACGCAGGCAGAGGGCGGAGGCCCCGCACGCCACCAGCCGGCGAGAGCGGCGGGACCCTGGGGACGGCCTGGAGCCGCCCCCCCCCCCCCAGCAGGCNCGGCCCGGGGCCGCCCCCCCCCCCCCCAGCAGGCTGGGGCCCGCCTTTCCGCGCCTGAGGAGCCAGGGACCTGCCCCCCGAGCAGGTGGGCTCAGGACTTTAAGGCAAAGAGACAAGGAACGCTGCAAGGGGCTGAGAGAGCTCAGGCCCGAGCGAAAGCTGTGGCTGGCGGCCCGCCAGAGCAGCCAGAGCCCCCGGAGGCCGCTCAGCAGCCCGTCCCGCCGCCGCGGCGCTCAGCCCTCCGGCCCGCAGGTGCGCAGGCCAAGCTGCGCTCCCTGCCCAGAGCCGACACCTCCTACCGACGGGCTGGGCACCGCCCAGGCCCCTCGCCTGCAGTCTGCGTCCTACCGTCTCTGACAAGAGGAAGGTCTTGGTTTCAATGGTCTAATTTACCCAACTTTTCTGTCAGAGTCAGCCCTGATTTTAAGAGTTCTTTATGCACACAGGAGCTGGGGTGCAGGCCAGAGGTGTGGGGGTGAGGACTCCCCAGAGACAGAGCGGGGAGCAGAATAGGCGGATCCTCTGAAACACACTGCTGCGGGGGCAGCGGGGAGCAGGAGAGTCTGCTGCGCCCTGTGGTCTGTCCCTGGCCGGGTCAAACTCGCCTGCAGCGGCTGTGGGTGCTTCACGGAGCAGCACTCAGCCCCTTGTACGACCAAGGAGGCCCCAGAGTGAGCCCTTCTAAGTCCTGCAAGAACATTCTCCTGTCTCCTCTAGCCCTGTCACGATCCCACCTTCCACGTGCAGGGGACGCTCCGTCTGCAGTGGACATTGTCTCGCCTGACAGCAGAGCCCACTCCAGCTCTCCCGAGTACCCAGCAAGGCCCAGCATTTACCCAAGTGCTCACTGGCGCCAGGTTCGGGGCTGGTCACCTTGAGGAATGGAACGGTGACTGCAAGGGGGAAAGGGAGCTGGGGGTGAGGAGACAGGTTTGCTGAAGACCAACGAGAGGCGTGAAAAGGAGTAACACAGCGAACACCCGTGAGCTCGCTGACGTGCGAAGAGAATCACAGCCGGGGAGGGAGCCGTGTCAGGCGTGCGCGGAACCGCTTAATGTCGCTTTAACCCGGAAGCGGGTCTTTAAGAGCAGCCTTTACACGGGGCTTTGCAAACGCAAAAACCGCCCTCCCTCACGTCCGCGGTGACGCCGGAGCGCCGCGTGCACGCAGCCCAGCAGCACCGCTGTGCAGCGGGAGGCGCTCAGCCGCTCGGAGACCCGGACGCCCGGACAAAGGACCGGCCACCGGGCGGAGAAGGCAGAGAGGCCGCGCAGACGACCAGCCCGGAGCTCTCCCAGCGCCCGACCTGCCGCCAGCGGACAGGGCTTCACTGCGCCCCACCCCAAGACCGCGCCGCGCAGCAGGCCCAGCAGTGCGCAGACAGCAGTCACTCGAGGCGGCCCCAGAGGCGCCCGGCGCTGGCTCTGCACCGCACGAGCAGTGGGAACGCGCCAGCTCACACCGGCCGCCGGGAAACCCGGGAGCTCCGCGCGGAGCCAGCGCGAGGCTGGGCGCGGCATCACCCACCGCTGCAGGTGCCTCCTCCGTCTCCCAGTGAGAATCTGGCAGCTACTTTTAGAATGAGAGGAAGCTGCACAGGCCTACGGCCCCCGCGGCCGCCTCGAGTAGCAGCCGCGCAGGACCTGGGACACGCCAAGCGAGCGTTCCGTGTACCGTGGCCTGTGGGCAGAGACCGGCAGCACGCCGGTGCCCCCCGCTGGCACCAAGAGAAGGGGCAGAGCCAGGAGGACAGGGCGGGACGCTGACCAGCCGTCTCTGAACACCGGGCACAGGAGACCCCGCCGGGCCACCCCACGCGTGCCGGGGGCAGAGGAAAGAGGCCCGGCAGGAGCGGCAGGCCTGCCACGCGCCGGTCACAGCCACGCGCCGCGACGGCACAAGCAGGATGGCCGGGCGCAGAAGCCCCTGGGGCCGGGTCAGCAGCGGGAGCCCGTCCAGTCTGCGCCCGCTGGCTTCTGGGCGCTGCACAGCGGGAGCAGCCGCAGGGAAGGGCACAGGCGCCGAAGCGGGAGGAGGGCGGGGCGGGGGAGGCTTCCACCTGACACAGCTTTTTCAGAGCGATATGAGTGAGCGTCGCGGGGATTTAAAAAGACTTGTGACATCGTCAAATATTCCTTTTTCTAGAAATAGCCCGGAATTCTGAGGAATTTTAACAGGTCCTAGACTCTTCCTCTCTCCCTCTCGCGCAGCAAGACCAAGGCGTCTTCTCCCGAACGTGCCTGTCCCACCCCGCGCCCCCCGCAGACTCACAGTGCAGCCCTTATCCGTGAGGTAGCTGATGCCTTCTTCCGGGCCGATGGCGAGTTCCACCGAGATGATCCAGCTCGACTTTCAGGGTGAACAGCGAGGCCAGGGTTGCCGGAAGGAAAGGGAAACGTTTTAGACACGGGCGCTGGCGTTGTGGAGTGGGCTGGGCTGCTGCCCTCCCCTCGAGCCCGGCGACAGAGCACTTGTGCTGCGCGCTCCTCCCGGGCAGCGCTCGTGCTTTCTGCGAGGGCTGCTGACCAGAACCAGCCCTGACAGCGTTCGCGAGCAAACTGCTGGGCTGGAATTTAGAGCCGAACTACGAGCCTAGCAGGCTGCATGGAAAGCCGACCTCATGCTCTCACGGGCACATTTTCCTCCTGCACAGAACAACGCTCTCAGGTAGTGGAACGGAGGTACGTCAGGCCTGGGTGCGGCTCAGACACGCGTGGGCCAAAGCGGCGGGCACCGCGCCGGCCCCACTTACGCCCAGGGCGCACTTGAAGCACTCCTTGTCGAATCTGTACACCGGGGACAGGATCTCGAAGAACTTGAGAATGCTTTCTTCTCTGTTGAGGTTGGCAAACTGTCTGAACGTCTGCTGGATCAGTTTTCTTAGTGTTTTGGCCTACGTGACAAAATTGAAAACATTCTCAGAGTCAGTGACGAGTGAAGACCCCACCGCTGGCCTTAAGGCGGACCCGGCCAGCGCTCAGCCCCACACCCACGACTCAGACGCCGCGTGCAGGGGCGAGCCGGCGGAAGACACACACCACGAAGCCCACGCCGCAGCCGCCCTGAAGGTGCAGCACAGGGGCACTGAGCTTGGCTCCCCGGCGGAAGCCTGCGGGGCAGTGTCACTACCACGCACGGACACACGTGGCCGGAGCGGCACGGGCACGGGTGTCCAGGGCAGGCGAGGCCCCGGCCCCCACCCGGGTCGCCAGGGCAAGCCCCGCTTCCGCAGGGCGGCCTGGCGGGGCACACTAGAAGCCTGACTGTGACCCGTGAGCCAGGAATCCCTCTTTAGAAGGAGCGGCTGCAGACTTGGCAACAAGGAGGTGCACGGGTGTGGACGGTCCGCGTGGCCACAACGGTGTACGTTGCTGACCACAGCCCACAGGGCCGCGTGGACACAGGTGGGAAGACGGCCCCTGCCCAGCGCGACCTGCTCCCAGAACACAGGAGCAGAGGTGGCGCCGAGCGGCAGCCAAGCGGCACCAGCTGGGCCGCCGCTCCCGGGGCCGGGGCTGCCCAGCCGCCACCAGCTGTTTGTTTTGGAGTCAAGCGCAGGGGCACCAGAGCAGGAGGGAACTTTCCCAGCAGCGGTTCCAGTCCCGTGTGTCCAGGGAGGACCAGGGGCCAGCGGGCAAAGGCTGTGCGATGAGGTCCGAGCGGCCGTGGCCGCGGGCGCAGGGGCTGCCCGGACAGAGGCAGAGTCCTGGGGGCCTCAGCAGGTGCCGGGTCCGGCTGCGGTCTTGCCGGGACGGCTCCGACAGGAGCTCTGGACAAGGCGCCGGAGACTCAGGAGGGACAGAGGGATGATTCAGACAGTGGTGAGTTTGCACAGCGAAGAGGAAAAAGGGGCGAGAACAGCAGATTCTGAATCTGTCGTGAGAACAGGACCAAGGGTGAAGGAGAGGCGGGAGACACCGGTGAGCTGAGAGGGTGAGAATCGGGGCACAGGCAGTGGGCGGGGCTGAGGGGGCACCAGGAGCCTGTCGGGAGCTGCGGGCAGGGGCAGCGCAGAAGCACACGCGGAGCGCGGCTCAGCACCAGGCAGGGACTGGCCCGCGGCCTCCCTGGTCTGAGCAGGCGGGGGCACCCAGGAGCTGCCACACGGCCCCGCAGGCCCAGCAGGGTCCTGGGACACCGGGAGTGTGGGGTGGACAGCGAGGTGGGTCAGCGGCGGGAGAGCAGAGGCTGCGGCTCCGGGGGCTGAGGTGGGCAGAGGGCCGTCAGGGCACCTCAGCAGGTGTCCGTCTGTGGCTTCTGTTCGACGTCTGCCCGCTCCGCACAGTGCGGGTGTGGGGAGGCTGCGAGAGCACAGGAGAGCGGCCGGCCCGAGGCGAGCCCAGGGGCTGGGGAGGCAGGGCCGGGCACCCAGGGCACATGGAGGGCTGGTTTTCTGGAAACCTCTGGAGGGTTTCTGTAGGGTCGTAGGGAAAGCAAGCGCCGAGAGGCTGGGCTCGGGGATGAAGCAGATAGGCAAACAGAAAGAGCTTGGTGAAAGTGCAAGCTCGTCCACTCTAGCTGCACGTGGCCGTCCCCCAGGCGGACGTCCAGCGGACAGCTGGGCAGACTGAGGCCCAGGGCACGCAAGGCTACGGGAGCCAACTCCAGGGCTGCCAGCTGGTGCGTGCACCACACGGGCCAAGGTGTGGTGGGAGGCGGGGACACGGGAGGACGGCCAGCGGGGGCCCGGCCAGGGCTGTGGGAGGACGAGCCAGTCGAAGGAGTGGCATCTTAGGCGCTCGTAAGGGAGCCGCCAGCCCCCGGCCATGAACGCGGCTGAGAGCGGGAAAGGAGGCAGGGCCACAGCGTCCCGGAAGGGAAATTGGAGAAACATGACGCTTTTTATTTTATCCGTCTCATAGGTCAAAAAAAATCTCAGTGAACTTTTAATTTCTGTTTGTCTTCTTAGGCAGTTGAGCATTTTTTGGTCAAAGGCCAAAGGAACATTTGTATTTCCTTTTGTGTTAACTTTCTGTTTAGCCTTTGCTCATTTTTATATAATAGGCTGTGGGTGTTCTTTTTGGTTTCTAGGAACTCTTTGTATATTAGGGAAACTGGCCCTTGGTGATGTTTGTCTGTTGATGTTTTTGGATCTGATCTGCCCACGTGCGCAGAGGAGTCAGCTCTCCGGCTCCTGCCTGGACACCCCGGGACACTCGGAAACAGCAACGCGGCGAAGAGCCGCCAGGGGAGAGGCACACGCCCTGAAGGCGCCAAAATGGCTCCTTGCCCCACAGGGCGCCCTCCTGGCACCACACCTGTGCACCGCCCCCGCAGAGAGCCAGACGGCTGCAGAAGGGCCGGCACCACCCCCGAGGCCGTGCAGGTGGGCTCGGAACCAAGCCCTGCCCCGCCCGCTGTGCTCAGAAGCGAGCAGACCAGCAGGCTGCACACAGGGCCTTCACAAAGGGTGCACAGCCGAGGCCCCGGGCCAGGGACCGCATGCCGAGAACAGCCGCCAGCACAGCGGCCAGGATGCCCTCGGGTGCGGCCTGCCTCCGACAGGGCCGTGGAGGTGCGGGCTCCGGCCTCTGCGCCCGTGGCGGGAGGACGCCGCCCGTCTGTCACGCTAGAGAAGCGGGAGGCACCGTGCCCGCATCGCCCTGCACGGCTTCTCGCCTGCCGGCCATTGGCCATCAACGAGCCCGCGCTAGGAGCAGTGCAGACTCCTCTCCGAGGCGGGAGCCGAGCGCAGCCGCCTCCGGTGGCGTGGCCGTCCGCGCGGGAGCCAGGACGCCGAGGCAGCCTTCCCGCTGGTCTTCAGAGCCGGCGAGCTCCTCCCCGGCCACGTGAGTCTCCTCCGGGGGCGGGACGGCGCCCCACGCAGGGTGCCGGGGCGCTCATGCTGCGTGGCGGCAGGCGCTGCGGTGTGATGTGACCGTCACCTGGGTTCACTGTTCCATTCACGTGAAGGAAGACGCCAGGGCCAAGCCCATGAGGCCGGTGAGGACAGCGCTCGCTGCTCGCCGGCCGGGCTCTGGGCGCGGAGCCTGTCCCCCTCCTGCACTGAACGCCGGGCCGCGGCGGGCGCTGCAGGCAGGGGGCACGGGGCCGCTACCGAGCAGCAGTGCCCACACGCACGGGGCCGGACCCGCTGACGGGGCGCAGGGGCAGGCCCACGCAGCTCCGCTCCGAGCGGACAGAGCCGCGGCCTTGAGAGCAGAAGCTGCGCCCGCGCAAGCCCACGGGCCCTACTGCAGCTCAGACGTCAGATTCACGCGGCACCTCTCACTGGGAGGGCGCCGAGGGGCAGCACTGGCACGACACAGCCACACGACCATGAGAAAGCAGACCCCAATTACCTTGACGGAATCCAGTAGACTCCTAGGGAAAAATCGCTTCAAACCAACATCTTTTCTGAAACATAAAAAGAAGCACGTCAACGACAGCACCGCTGAACCGGCACACGGCGCGACCGCTTACTGACTGCCGCACGCTGCTCTGGAAGGAAGCAGGATAAAGCCCGATTGGCCGGCACCTTCAGAACGAGCAGAGGACCGGCGCGAGCTGGCCAAGCCCCTGCGTCGGAGTCCTTGCCGCTGTAACCCCCACAGCACGCCTGCCTGCAAACGGGGTGCCAGCAAACCGCTCACCCGCACACAGGCACCGGCTCCAACCGAGACTGGGGACGAGCCCTGGGCGGGCAGCACCCCCGATGAAAGCTAAGCTGACTGCTTTTTCCAATAAACTTCTATAGAGGCGCTTACTCATCTAATCAAGTGTGTCGATTTCATACACGAATAAAGCGACCAGCCAGAGCGGAGGCAACTGGGCCTCTCCACCATGCTGGCTCCCCCGCCCAGGGTAGGGCCGGCGGGCCTCGGCCGCTAGGTGGCAGTCGCGTGCCAGCGAGAGGCTGTCCGGGCTCAGGGAGGAAGAGACACAGCCCCAAGAGTGTCAGGCGGACCACAGCACAGTGCGGCCTCCCAGCGGCCTGCAGATGCACCTCTCGGCTCCGCACTTGCCGGCCCTGCGCAGCCGCTGCCCGCGTGGCCGGCCCCGCACGGCGCCCTCCCCGAGCCCAGGGCTGGCCTTGGTGCTCAGCCTCCTGTTCTGAGCTACAGCCTCCGCGGCCTTGCCCGAGGCGAGCCCCAAGACGCCTGCTTTCCACTGTGTGCTGGCCACGGCCGCCACGGCGCTCGTCCCTCAGACGTGCGCCCTCGGCTGGAGGAGAGGACGTGAGAAGGGCAGAGCCTCCTGCCAGAGCCGGCACTGGGCGCCTGAGGTGCTTCCCTGCTGACCAGCACGGGGAAGCGGCAAGCGAGCATGCGGGGAGCGAGCCGAGTCTTGAGGGCGTTCATGCCCCGGGGCGTTTCCTCCGCAGCGCCTCTGGCAACCTTCCCTGACCGAAGCGCGCGACTTGGCGGCGCAGCTCTGGGCCGGCATCCTGGCTCTGCCAGGCCAGGCCTGGCCACCGCCGCGCCGTGCGAACCGGCTTGTCCGTGTCGGCGGGAGCGCGACCAGGGGCGACGTGCTGCGCCCGTCAGCGGGCGGCTTCCTCTCCCGCGGCGCGGCAGAGCCTCCCTGCGCCCGGCTGAGTCGTGCCGCCCGCAGGCGAGCAGAGCGGGAGGCCTGGCGGCGCCGCGGCAGCCAGCACGTCTGCCTGCGGTGGGGAGAGGGTGCGGGCTGGCAGGGCGGGGCGGGGAGGGGCGCGGGGGGCGCAGGCGCAGTGCGGCGGGAGCCTGACCCCGGGGAGGCAGGCGCCGTCCGAGCCCCTGCCGGGAGCTGCAGGGGACACCCCTCGGGGACCCGGCTGCACCACCTGGGCCAGGGCTGCGGGGACAGCGGAGGCACCGGCCGGGAGCACACAGGCTGGGCGGACAGAGCCAGGGACGCCGGTGCGCCCATGGCCGGAGAGCGGACTTCGAAGGCACGGACGACGACAGGCAGGCCCGAGAGACGCCCTGGGGAGCGAGGCCAGGCCGGCAGCCGCGCCGAGACTCAGACGCAGAGACAGCATCCACCGGGAAGGGACGCGCGACGCCCACAGAACCCTCTGCCTGTGACATGCCGCGCCCCTCGGCGCCCAGACAGAGAAGAGGGTGCCTGGGGCTCTCCTCACCCGCTCCGCGGCCAGCGGCACCAGCCACACGCTGGAGCCTCGCGCTGCTCTCAAGGGAGACGCAGCTGCCTGAGCGCCGCCCACTGCTCGCGCTGCCCCAGGGCACAGGCCGGCCCTGCACACGGCGGCCAGGCACGGCGGGGCTGGCCGCGGCCTCGGAAGGCTGCCCAGTTGTCGCTTCTGTCCCTGACCACTGAGAGGTGAGCTCCCGGGACAGTCACGTCCACAGACGCCACCACCCACTAGGTGGTGCCTGAACGCTGCAGGTAGTGGGAAAGTCGGCAGGCTTCCCGCCCCACCCCCGCCCCGGGGTGATGGTGGGGGCATGCGCAGCGGGCGCCTGGGCTGGGACACGGGCGGAACAGGGCGGGTCAGGACACCGGCAGAGAAAAGAGAACAGGAGAAAGAGCAAAGACCAGAGACACGAGAGGCCAGGAGCCGGGAGAGTGAGAGGCGCCCGGGCTAGGAGGCTGCTGGCCCCCGGGCCCCCGGCCCCTGCCCCCGCCCACCGTGTCCCGGCCACTAACGTGCGAAGAGCAGCGGAACCTGAAAAGGCACCAAGGGCCCCGGGCCCGCCCTGCCCGTCTGCGCGGTCACGGAGAGCTGCCCGTGCCCGCTGGCGCCACGGGCCCCCACCCGCAGCCCCGGCAAGTTCAGGGCCCTGGAGGACGGGCCTCCGAGCGCGGCAGCCAGCGCACCTGTCACGGCCTGGCCAGCGGCACCGTGGCCACCCGTCCCACAGGCGCCTGCGGCTGGCAGCAGGGCCAGCGCCCGCTGGTCACACCTGTGAGTGGGCGCCGGGACGTGCCCTCACAGCGGGCGCCGGCCCTGGCAGGCCACGCCGGCCGAGCACCGGGCTGGGTGAGTGTCGTGCCGCCCGCCCCCGGCAGCTCCAGGCCTGCTCTGCGTCCCACACCTGCTGGCACCACGGGCCGCAGGCCGCGCCGCGTGACGAGGCGGTGACGGCAGAGGCACCAGTGCTGGCGGGGACAGCGATCCCGCAGGCGTCTGCCGCCGCCATGCGGGCGAGGCTCCAGCCGGCTCACACTCGTTCTGGACAGCTTAGCTAAGGGCCTAGCATGCCAGCCCGTTTCCTTCTCGGAAGGTTTCAGGTGTCCGGGGTTTTCTGATCCACGAGTGACCCAAAACTCTCTTACTTCCACCTTTCACACAGAAAAAAGTCCTCAGTAAGCTTATGCAGAGTATAAGCGATGACTTCTAGGCAATTCTAGAGCGGCACGTGAGTTGGCGGTGAACCCTTGTCCCGAGGGATGGACCCACGGGCTGCCGGTGCACGCCGACACAGGGCGCCAGGGCGGAGAGACCCACACGTCTGCCAGCGGCCTGCCGCACCGCTGCCGCCCGCGGCCTCTAAGCGGCCCCCAGACCTGCGTCCTGGACACGGCAGTACTCACTCCAGCACCTCGTAGTTCGACTTCTTCTCCAGCGCGTTGCCCCGCATCTCCCAGTACGACCGCCTGCAAGAGAGACACGTGTTCCAGCGCGGAGCCAGGTCTGCGCTGCCGAGCGGGACGGCCCGGTGCAGGGGCCATCACGCTCCGGCTCAGCCACGGCGCTGGGCAAGTTGCGGACAGACCGGACAGGGCAGACCCAGTGACCGGGAGCCGAGGACGCGCGCCTTGGGCCGGGCGTGGGCTCTACGCATGCGCGTCTCCCTGTCCTGGCAGCAGGGCCAGCTCTCTGCACAGGGGAAACGGTCTGGAAGAACACAGGCTTCCGCCACTTGTCTGTCCTTCCCTCCCGGAGACGGGCCCGGGCTCTCTGCGGCACACGCCCTCGTCCGCACCCGGCGTCGGCGCGGCCAGGAGGGGGCCCAGCCCCGGGGAGCGCGCCGGCTGCTCTGAACGCACAGGCTGGAGGCCTCCCCCGTTGCCCAGCACAGCGGGCAGCGGCAGCGTGCGGAAGTGCCCTTGCCGGCCGACGCGCCGTGTGCGGGCCCTCCTGCTCGAGCTGCTCTGGGCGGCCCCGCCAGCACAGGCACTTGGCCGGCGCCTCGGAGAGCGGCGCCGCGACGCCCCCAGCTGCAAACGCTGGCCATGCCCCCAGGGTGCCCCTGAGCCCGGACGGAAAGCACCAGGTGAAACGCTGGGACCCCGAAGAGGGCCAGGCAGCGTTCTAGCACCTCCGCTTGTGTGAGGCTGGGGAGACGGGACTTGGCAGCCTCTCCCCGCCCCCATGGCTGCTCTGCTTAAGTTCTGGGCTCGGGCACGCGGACGCCTCGGCGCCCAGCTGAGGCTGGCCACGCGGTGGGGACGCACGGCACAGCGTGCACTCCCGCGGACTGTGTCTGCGGGCACACCAGACCCGCGCGGGGCCCTGCGCCCTTAACGTGACGGACACCGTCTTTAACGATTTCGAGATTTCTAAATTGGCACTGTCGACCTGAACGTGTCTTCTCAACTTTTACTAGCGTTTACTGACACTCTCCACGCAGAAAAGGAGCGCGTATGGGCAGTTCCCGAAACACAAAGCACAGCGCGGACGCAGGACCGTGACGTGCTGTCCCCGCCTTACCGGATCTCCAGACACCCCAGCTTCAGCGCGGTCTCCTGGTCCACCTGGTCGGCGGCCTCCAGCATGTAGTCGCTCTTCACCTAGGGCGGGCGGGGCGGGCAGCGCGGGGTCAGCACAGGCGCTCGGCCGCTCCGTGCCAGCGGTCCTCTCGCGCCTGGCTGTGCGCTGGCCCCACCGCCGCGCTGCTGGAGCGCGCCTCTGCTGGCCACGCCTGCCACCGCGCGTGGGCGGCTGCCGCCGGCCCGCGGCCAGAGACCACGCGGGGGCCCCGCCGGCGCGTCCGCGGAGGAGCTGCAAGCCCCGTTCCCGACCCCAGACTCAGTCCGGCCGCGGTTCTGTGCGAGCAAAGACAGCCGCGGCGTCAGAGCCCACCTCGGTCTGCAGCTGCCGGGCGGCCACCGGCCATTGGCCGCCGCCGCCCTGCGGCGCTGACGCGCACGGCCCCGCCCGCAAGCCCCGAGCAGCGGCCGCACCGACCGAAGTGACCGCGGCACAGCTTTCAGAGCCGGACACGCAGTCTCCGTGCAGAGCAGCGCTGAGGGCGCCTCCCGTGCCGCGCTCGGTGACAGCACTCCTCCGAAGCCCGCCGGGCGCAGCGGCCCCGTCCCCACAGCAGGGCACCATTCTTCACGTCGCAGCCGTGTTCGAAAGCCTGTCTTCAGGGCTCCCGTCATGAATTCCACCAGCACAAACTGTGGAGACGTGTCTTTCTCTTCTGTAGGCATCTGTGCTGCCCCTGATCTGCCCGTCGGCCCTCAGCGCTGAGTATGTGCCCCGGCCCCGCTGCTGACACCTGCCCAGGAGGACGCCTAAGGAGCTGCAGCGCGTCCGCTGCAGCCGCAACGGCCCCCCGGGCCAGGCCTCTGGGCTCTCTGCCCCCCGTGGCCCCGGGGCTTGAGTTCCCGGCAGAGAACTACACCGGCACCGCCCCCGCCGGACGCCACGCAGCTGCAGCAACCGAGCACAGGCCGCCTCCAGCTTCAGACAGCAAACCCCGGCAGACGCTGCCAGCCTCCGCGGCGGCCTCCACGCCGAGCGAGCCGGTAGGCGCAGGCGTGGCTACGTCCGTCCCTCCCAGAGAAAACACGGCACGGACAATGGCCCGCAGGAGGACCAGGAGCACACCGCACCGCCACGCGGCCAGAGCGAGGACCGTCCCTGGCACAGCGCCACTGCCTTCTGCCGACTGACGCCCCTCGCTCAGCCCCGCTCCCACCTCCTGCGAGCGCCTCGGCCTAAGGCACGTCTGCCGACTGGACGAGCGGCACGTGGGGGACGCGGCCAGCGCGCGGGCTGGCGTGCGGTCAGCGCTGCCCCAGCACGGACGCGCCTCGGCCCCGCGTTCCCTGCACGAAGCGGGCGTCCGGCGCCGACACGAAGGAGATGAACGGCCCGACCCACCAAGTTAAACGAAGAGCTTTGGTCCCGGAGCAGTCCGCTCCACTTGCCCCGGCTTTCTCCTGCCCTCAGAGCCAAGCCCAGACCGGCGTCACCAGCAGGTCTGCTGCGGGCGCAGAAGCAAGAGCACGCTCAGCCGGGACCCGGGGCTCGCTGCAGACTCCGCGGGGTGATGGCAGAGGTCAGCGTCCCCATCCGCCGTCAAGACCACAGTCACCTTAGAACACGATTCACACGTGGGAAAACGTCATCAGGTGCTTTCTCTCGCTCAGCAAAATCAAATTCCTGAATGAAACGATTTTGACGAGGGGGTCTAACTCAGTAACGCAGACCCCCGTCCTCGGTGACTGAGCTGCGAGTGCTGTCTCCGCCCGCGACAGTCGCGCGGCGCTGGGCCCTCAGCCGGACGCGGCCAGAGGATGCCCGGCCGACGCAGAACAGCCTGCCCCGAAGCGCCCCGCGCCAGCCCTGGCAGCCCCTGGGAGGCGGAGATGCCCCAGGCAGTCCCTGCCATGGGCCCTTCACCCCAGAGACTCGGGGTGCATTTCTCCCCCAAGCACCCCTCGAGTATCCTTCATCTCCACCCGCCCCGCAGGGGGGAATGCAGAGCTGAGTGCCAGAATGGACGCAGCGCCACGTCCAGCACACTGACGCGTTCTGCCCTCACCACACGCTGTGGGGCCTGCATGTGGCCTGAAGCGAGCCCGGGACGGAGGCAGTGGCGCGCAGAGGGACCAGCCGCGCCGGCCTCCACGGCCCACGGCCTCCCTGCGAGCGCCAGGCGCCCAGGGCGCGGCAGTGCTGGCTCACACCCGGCAGGCTTGGCCGAGGTCACACAGCCAGGGCTCGCTGAGGCGTCAAAAGGCCAGGTGCAGCCAGTCCTGAGTCGGGCTTCGCGGAGCCGCCTGCCCCGCAGTCCCCAGCCAAGCGTGGTGACGAGAGAAGGCGGCCATCTGGTCCCCCGGTACCCCGAGGCCCGCCGAGACAGCGCACGCCCCCGCTGGCGCTCCCACAGACCCGTGTGGTGCGCTCAGACGCGGGCACGCCTGCTGACTGACTCAGGTCCAACGAGTTTGCAAGATTCTTTCAAGAAAAGATCCCCTGAAAGGTGTTTCTAAACTTCTCTCCATGTTGGGTTAACATTCCTCAAAGACAGATGCATCCCCCTCTGGCAAGCGTGCACTCTCACCCCTAACAGAAACCATTAACCCCAATCACTCCAAAGCGTGCTACGGCCAGCACAGCGCTCCGCGCCGGCACGGGTCTGTGCTCGGTCTCACGTGACTCCTGAGCAAGGCAAATGCGTCAGCTGGGCCCACAGCCCGCGCGGGCACAAGCTGGGGCTGGCACCTGGGCCGGCTCAGACCCCCGAGCGCTGCCAGAGGCAGCTGGGAGCGCACCGCGGTGGGGTCCGGCACACTGGCGCCTCCGCGCCCCTCGGGGACCCTGAGCAGCGGGCCCTGCAGGCCCCACCCCACGGCCCCAGTGTCACTGCAGCGGGAGGGGCCGCAAACAGGTGGCCCACGACCTGCTCCGTCTTAGAATGCGGGAGAGGCGGTCATCAGCACACCTGGAAACGAGCTACAGTCGCCATAGTGCAGGCATCTAGGGAAGTGAGTTGTCCCACCACAGCTAACGGCTCGTTAGAAAGCGAGACACGTACGCGTCATCCTGAAGCCAAAGTTTCCTCTGCGGAACGACAACTCATCCCCAACACCGCGGCTGACGCTGTCTGACAGCAGCCCCCCAGAGCTGGCGGCCCTGCCCATGTTCAGTCACGCGGGGTCGCGCGAGCCGAACCCACTGTGGTGCGCAGCAGCGACGCGCCGTGTGGACGGAGGCCACCTGGCCCCGAGGCTCCAGCGCCTGAGAGGCCCAGGTGCGACACCAGAGCGCCATCGTCTTGGCCTACAAATATTTCAAGATTCAAGATGAGCGCCTTCATCGACTCGCACAACCGCGCGAGAGCACGTCATGGCGGTTTCCGGACGAGGGGGCTCCAGGAGGACGTTCCAGAGCACGGGTCCAGACCCGCACCCCGGGCAGCCCCCGTGCCCGCGGGCCGACAAGCTCCAGTCGTCCGGCCCTCGGCTTCAGCGCTTCCCGTTTCACCCCAGTTTTCCAATTTAACAAGTTTTTATTCACGTATCTGTATTGTCAGAAACCGATTCTTTAAAACTGTATGTTTCTAAACTTAAAGCTTTCTGCCAGTTAAAATATTTTGAAATGGCAGCGCTGAATGTGAAATTTTAGTGTAAAACCTGTCATTTTCAGTGTGGGAATCATCACCTGCCCTTCACGAACAAAAGGTAAAATTAAACGTAGAGCCAGTCTGACGTGCCAGGCCGCTGCCTGTGACTCGTCGGCAGACTGGCAACGACACCCCACCTCGCCCGCTCCTGGTGACTGAGCGCTGGCGACCGTCACCTCTGCCCACGCGTCTCGCCCGTCCTCCCGGGGAGGCGGCACGGCCCACCACCTGACAGCGCACAGGTGAGGGGGTGCACACCCGGGCCCGGCTCACGCGCCCCAGCACCGGGCCCGGCCACGGCCGTCAGCACAGCGCCTCGGGTGGCCCGGGCCCCAGTGCTGAGCGCCTCGCCGGCAGCCCTTCCGGAGCTGAATCCAGGCGGCCACGGCCCCTCAGAAGCGCAGGCCCTGAGTGTCCCAGACACGTCAAGTTAGCGCCTCTCTTCTTGACTCCCCTCTCCTTTCCCGCCTGAGATAATCGCTGCTGGGTCAACTTCTAGCTTTATGCGGTGGTTCTGCGTAAAGCCTTCCGTGGCACCCACACTTCCCACACCTTCAGAGACATTTAGAGGCTAGTTCTAGAGGTACAGTGTCACGTCGGTAACATCACTGGCCGTAACAGGCAGCGACTCCAGTTCTCAGACACACGACCGCGGGAAACGGGGCTCTCGGCACCGGGCTCGGGAGCGCCTGCTGCAGGCGTCGCCGTGTCCGCGTGCACCCGCAGCGAGCGTGCACGCGTGCGAGATGCCGTGCAGGTTGAGGATGGACGCCCAGGACCGCCTCCACAATCAGGCGGTGTGCCCTGCCCGCCCCACCTCCGGCGCCCCTCGTCCGTCCTCACACGTCACGGTGGCACTGCGGAGGTCTCCGCCCGGCACCGGCCGAGCACTGTGGGACCAGCCGGCCCACTGCTGCCCGCTGCCCGCCGCCCTCTGACGCTGGAAGGCCGGGTGACCGAGCGGCGGAGCCGGAGGGCCGAGTTTCAGCGGCGGCGCCCTGATACTGGGGCACTTGGCTGAGGCGTGTAAGGCGTCAGGAAGCAAAGGACCCGGCCGCACGTCTTGGCCTCCGAGGGCCCGGGCTGCCGGCGCGCACGCCGCAGCCGGCCTCTCAGAAGCAGCGCGCTGCTGCAGGCCTCCTTCTCTCCGCTTAGCCAGGCAGAGCCAACAGCGGGGGACCTTCCGGGTACTTTTTCTAGCTTCCATCCTCTCCGTTTTCAGTCTGTTCTCAACAGAACAGCGAGGGTAACCCTCTTCCAGTCAAAATTTACCTACCACGTCTGTAAGTCCCATGCACACGCTTTAGCCTCTGCCGTGTCCCGGCACGTGTGATGTTTATGAGCAAAGCAGTGACTGAATGACTGCTAACGCCAAGCCAAATGCCAGAACTGTGGAAAAGGACAGATGACTCACAAAGGCAGCATAATCCTCTCACTTATGCTTAGACCGGGTGAGTTCGCTGGGCGTTCCTGTAAAATTCCTTCCAAAAGTTAGTAAGTATAAGAAGTCTTGGAGGGAAAACAAAATCCTGAAATAGTTTTTCTAGTTAAAACAAAGCTGTGGACCAGCACCCTGAGCTGCCTGGGCCCAGACTCCTTCCTGCGTGTTCTCTCTGAGCACCAGAACGAGACATGAAACGGACGTCTGAACCGCGGCTGTGGGGGTCACTTTCCTGGCTTCCCCGTGCTCACACAGGCAGGAGACTGACACGACAGCCAAGCCGCCTGACCTGACCCCCTCTGCCCTGTCCTGCAGCCCCTCACGGGGACCCTCCTCGCTGGGCCTCGGGGAAGGCCGTAGAGCCACCCGCTCAGCACGGACTGGACCCGAGTCGAGCTGTACGGCCCTGTCTGAGTGACCGAGGTGACAAGAAGGAGCGGGAGAAGAGAGCGGGCGACAAAAACAAATGCAAGCCGGGAGCACGGGAGCTGGGAGGAAGGGGAGACCATGGCCGCAGGCCCTGCAGGCACCACGAGGGCGAGGCGAGCCCTGGCTGGAAGTGTGCAGCGCGGACTTGCAACCGCCAGGAGAGAAGGGGAAGGCCACCAGGCCCACCCGCTGACAGAGCAGACACGTCTCGCCGAGGACCCAGGGGAGCCTGCAAGCGGCCAGGGCCTGCGCTCTGTGCTCTGGGGGGCGCCGTCACACATCTCTGCAAAGCGGATTCTTGTTTCAAAGAAACTGCAGAGCACGCTCCAGGTGGACGAGCGGGAAACTCTGAACATGTCAGCCTGCCAGAGGCCGTCGCCTGCTCCACCCCACACAGGCTCCCACCCGCCAAGGACGAGCAGCACGGTGTCCACGGGCCTGCTTCTCCAGCCGGGCAGGCCGGCAGTGACCTCCGCTGCAGGCCAGGCAGGGCTGCTCTCCACTGCCTGGCGAACACGGCACCCCTGAAACAGTACACCATGGAGAAGCTTCTCAGCTCCGACGAGTCCTGTGCCCGAGCCCCTGAGTCCTCACAAGAGGAGACGGACCCCGTCCTGGACACCTTGCCGCATTGCTCCTCGCACGGCACGGCTTCCAGGGAGGACCTCTCGCGAACCCTAACCTGACCCTCTCACAGGGAAGTGAGCGGCCCAACACCTCGCCCCTCCTTCCTTGTCCTGGGGCGTGGACCCCGGCCCAGCACCGCACCCCTCCTCTCCGGGCCAGCACAGTGCGGCCGAGTCCTCGCAGGCCCACTGACCGACCGCAGCGCGGCTCTTCCGCTCTCCCTCCTCCCCGCATGGCCGCAGTGTCCCTGGGGTCTCACTTGAAAGCGTGTCCATCCCAGCGCTGTCTCACCAGATGGATCAGCCGTTGCTGTTTTCAATTCTGATCAAGGCCCCTACCAACGACACTCTTCAGAAGCCTCTGAAGAGCCTGCTGGCGAAGGCCCACCCACCCTGTGGAGCAGCCCCTGTCTCTCCAGTCTCCCTCAGGCCCTTTCAGCTCAGATCGAGCCGCGGCATGCGTCTCCCTCCGCCAGGTCCTCGCCAGAAGCACACCTCTCCCTCGCCTACAAAGCTGCAGGCGCTGCGGGGACACGTCCCAGGAGAGTGGGCGCAGACGCTCATGAGGCGACCCTCCATCGGCCCGGGGCAGAGCGCAGCGCGGGCCGCTGAATGCTGCGTCCCGACCCACCACAGCCGGGATGGGCACCTCGCTGGACAGACTGCCGAGTGCGCCCGGCAGCAGCCGCGCACCCACGGCGCCCCAGGTGCCCTGGCGCCCCGGCACCGACAGGAGCCCCGGCTCAGAAGCGGAGCCAGCCGTCCACGCGACTGCGCTCCGCCCACAAGCCCCAAACTGCCAGGCGCTCCGTCACGCAGACGGCTGCTGAGCGCCTGGGCGTCCTGGCTGGCCTGACAGCGAACTCCACGCGTGAGACCGCCGACGCTCAGAGCAGCCACGCCGCGGACAGAACAGGGCCGCGCAGGGCAGGCACCTCTGTGCAAGAGCAGCATCTGTACCACCCGCCCACACACCTACGAGCCCAGAAAGCATCAGAGCTCACTGCTGCACGACGCCCAGCTGCAGCCACCAGAGGTAAGGCTCAGCTGAATTTTAAAATGAAAACGTAACAAGATTCAAACAAAATCTTAAAGGAGCCTCCCATACCTGCTGGTAGAAGAAGTTCAGAGTTGGCTTGTCTTCAGTGAACTGGCTCAGAAATCCTTTTGGCAAGTAACGAATTCTTAGTTCATACCTGAAAAATAATGCACAGAACAGAAGGATCAGAAATAAGCGCTCTTCTCGATTCAGTCTACAGCGACAGGCTCATCTCGAGCCTGGCATTTCCAATTACCCTGAAATACAACATGCAAGTTGTTAAAACACCATCAACCGTCTTTACATGCAAAGCTCTGCCTCAGCGCCTCGAGCGCCCCAGCTCAAGGGCCGACAGAGCAGCGCACGCGTGAGAAGCCGGAGCTGGCCGTGGCGCCCTCCCGCCCGGCCGCGTGCACACAGGCGTTCGGCCCACGCGCTGGACCACGGGTCTGGGTTCCTCCACTCGGCCGGCCGTGGCCTCAGAGCTTTACCGAGCCTGGGAGCTGCCGTCCGCTCAGGTGGAGCAGGCGGGGCAGGATGCCGGAGGGACACAGCAGGGCCCTCGGCACGCGGCTGGGGGCACTGGGCGCTGGGTGCTCTTCCTCCCAGCAGACACTGCGTAAAGCCACCTCCAGCCAGCCCCAGGCAGCGACACTGAGCACGTCCCCTCCCGTGGGGCGGGGGGCGGGGTGTGGTGGTGCTGGGGGACGGCGGCCGCACCACTGGGGCCTGGGGAGCCGCGGGGTGGGACCTGACAGACACGCCTTCCTGTGGCGCACGTGACCCACAGGAGCCCGGGCCCGAGGTCCACATGGCGCCTCCCTGGCCATGCTGAAGGACGCGATGCCTTCGCGCAGCCCACACCACCGCCCCTGCTGGCCACACGCCGCACCGCCACCCCGCGTGGAAAGCCGGTCCCCCGGCACAGAACCGGGGAATGCAGCGTGGGGGGTGGCCGTGCGCACCGCAAGCCCCGCCGCACGTTCCTCCTTACACAGCACACCCGGGCCCGGCGGACCCCCCCAGACGGCCACCCCTGCCCGACCCGCCGCAGCAGACCTCCGCACGTCACCACAGGAGAGCTGGTTCTGCTTTTCTCCCGGACGGGCTGGTCACGTCAGACAGCCCTGCCTTCCCCAGGGACACGCCCCAGCCTCGGCGAGGCCACCCTGCCCACGCCAGCGGCGACCAGCAACAAGCCCTTCGCGAGACTGAGGATTCCAGAGGCGGTGAGGGCGGCCCGGCCCTCTCGGCGGCCGTCATGCCCGCGGCACCTCAGGGAGCGCTGGCTCCTGGGCCACAGGCCGTGCGCGGGGGCGTGAGGCGCCACGTGTGCAGCCCCGCAGCTGAGCGGCCTCTGGCACGTTGAGAGCTGAGCGCCTGACCCACCCGGACGACGCTGACACGGGAGGCGATTTCAGCATAAACACCAGCACGCGGCTCCGAGCGCGCACGAATCACCGCCCACCGTGCCCTACGGCGTTCCAGAGTGCGTAGGGGAAGCCGCGTGTCAGGAGAGCGGCGTGCTGGGCCGGCCCGCACCCGATCTCACCTTCCACCCGCCCCTGCTGGTCCCTTCCTCCTGGCTTCCCCGGGCCTTGCAGTCGAGTCCGGTCCAGAGAGCGTGGACAGGAGGTCGCCCAGCACCCAGAACTCGGAGGCCAAGCGGAAGAAGGGCGGCGAGTGGCCTGCAGAGCCGGAGCACGCCATTGCGCGGGGAGAGTCTGGGGGCCGGGAGGCCGTGCGAGGACAGCCGCAGGCAGGGCGGAGGGGCTCCCCATCCAGCACAGCCCAGGAGACGGCGGGGGGAGCCCCGCGCCGCGCAGAGCAGACCCGGCACGCGTCACGCAGGAGACGCCGGTCACCCACGGGGACGCCGGCGCGCGGGGCCTGCGCTCCGTGAAGAGCTGTCAGATGTGGACCTTAACAAGCACTGTCTGCTTGCTACTGCTTGTGTTCTTCTTGACTTTAGAAGTAACTCTACTCTCTGGTCAACATGTTTGCTTTATTCATTTAAAGGGACAGCTCCAGGAATTTACAAGTTTACGCGTTGTGTCCATTTCCACACTTGCCGAATCGCCTTTAGCATGCTGCCAGTGGCTTCTGAACCCCTCCCTCGTAACCTTTATGCCTCCAGACGGTCTCACAGGACCTTAACAGAGCGACGCTAACTCTTCTTGCTTCCTGGCCAGAATGCGCCCGCACACCTAGACGCGCCCTCTCTCGCTGTGTAAAGGGAGAAGAGGATCCAGCAGCGGGCAGGGCGGTTCTTCTAGACTTCAGTGTGAACAGGAAGGGCGAGGATGGTTCTGAAAGCACGTTTGCGGGCGACCGGACTGAAAGCTCTGCGGCCGGCATGTGCGTTCGCGCGCACCTGGCCTCCAGGCAAACCGCACTCAGTGCTTAGTCAAAGGAGCGTGGGGTTTGCCCCGCCCCCCGCCTGAGGTGTGCCTCGCGCAGGTGGCTGGCTCAGCTCTCGGCCTGCTGCCCGCTGCCCACGGTCACCCGACGCGGACGTGGCAGCCAGAGGCCACTCCTGCACGCGTGGGAGGCGCACAGGGAGACGGTCTCTCACGGCCTCCTGGTGGTCGGTGCCAGCTCTCAGCGCACCTGCCAACACGAGCCTGTTTGTTAGGACCCTGTAAAGGGCTAGTGCTCCACTCGGCCAGAGCTCACTGCGCAAACGAGCAGCTTTCATGTCTCCCCTGGTCGTTTCAGATGCTGGGGCTGGAAGTCCCTGACATTTGGGCGTCCCCTTCAATCAACAGTCACCATCACTTCTAGAGCATTTTCCATAAAAATGAGGGCCCCTGTGGAAGAAGCCTGTTTTTATAAGCTCTGCTTTTCTCAAGAGAGTGCTCCAGATACACGACTTCTATCGAGATGTTTTACTGAGCAAGGACAGAGTCACCAGGTGAGAACGGGGAAGGTGCCGACAGCGCGTCCTTTTCCCTCCCTGACCATCTGGTCTGACCGGGCAGACACCTCAGCCGGGGGTGAACCCAGGAGAGGCAGGCGTGGGCCACGGCACGGCATGTGGCACACACGGGGGTCGGGCCGGGGCCCTGGGGCTCTTCAAGTGCGAGCAGGAAGAGCCGCGGGACAGGGAGTGCAGGGGTGAGGGCCGGGCAGGGGCACCGAGGGGACGGGCGCGTGGCCGGGAGCACACGACAGCCAGAGGGCCGCCCGCACGGAGGCGGGGAGGCCGCCACAGCCGGCACGTGGGCGACCAGGAGCGAGCCGCCCGCCCAGGAAGGGGAGGCGCAGCACCAGCTGTGAGCGCGTGTCCCGGGCACCGCTCGAACCCGCGCCGGGCCCCGGCAGTCTTACCTCCACTCCTCCGGCGGGTGCGCCAGCTCGTACTTCTCCCTCACGCTGGAGACGCCCATGTCCAGATGCAGCCAGTGCACCTCCTCTGACCGCAGGTGGCTGAGGCGGAAGCCATAGCAGGCCACGTGCTTCACCTTGTGGCTGTCCACGATCTTCTGGATGATGCCCTGGAACACCCAGAGACAACGTCACAAGCCGGGAACAAGGCGAGGCTCGTGCTTTCAGCGAACCTCAGCGGTCTCTGGTGAGAGCGCGTCCAGTCGAAATCAGTTGTACTTAGAACTCTCTCAAGCAGCATTCTGACGAACAAGGGGGTCTGAGAAACAAAGCGGCGCACCCTCCGCTCCAGGGACACACAGGAGCCCCGCGCGCACCGCTGCACCACCCGCCGCCGGCCGGCACGCCCGCTCCTCCCCGCAGCCCCGGGAGCGCCGGCCCGCGGTGACTTCTGAAGCCAGGACAGGAGGCTGCGCCCGGCGGCACCGTCCCGGCACCTTCCGGAGCCCACTTCTGAGGACCCCGAGGCAGCCGGCGCTCCTGGGGGGCCTGACCCAGGAGCCACCCGCCCCGCAGGCGCGCAGCCGTTCCCAGCAGCGAGCGAGGCTGCGGCCAGAGCGCGGGGTGCAGTGACCCCGGACAAGGTCAGCAGGAGGGCTCCTCGGCAAGGCGGGCTCGTCCCGGGCTGTGGCGACAGTGGGGGCGGTGCTCGTCCTGCGGCTGCGGGCGTCTGCTCGGGGCAGCCCCTGCCCCGTGGGCACCATGACCCACCGCCCGCAGCCTTCGGGGACTTTCACTGAGGCCCACAGCAACGTAACCGGGCCTGTTAAAGAAAACCGCATTTCGGCAAAGGCAACACCGCTGATCCCAGAGACCAGCCACTGACCGGAGCCACCCCACCTGAAGCACCGGCGCGTGGGGCGGGCCGGCCCGGCGGCCCCGTGCCTGCCGCGGCTCTGCCCGTGGGCGCTCCCCAGCCCGCAGGCTGGGCGCACGTCAGCCCGCCGCCAGGCCCAGGCCCTCACGGACGGCGGGGCCTGCAGCCGGGCCCCAGCCCCTGGGGCGCAGACACCAGGCTGGGAGGCATGGGGGGCTGTGGCGGGCACCGACCGGGCAGTCGAGAACGGCCGCAGAAGACCAGACGCCGCCGCCAGGACAGGAAGGGCGTCTGCCCGCAAGCCCGGGGCACTGACGTGGCGGGACGTGGCCCTCGCCTTGGACGAGGGCCTGGAGGGAGCCAGCCAGCGGCGCCCCAAGCAGCCTGAGCACCTCCGCGAGTCTCAGGCCTCGGGCAGGGTGCTGCCCGGGGGGGACGGCTTTCCTCGCCACCCACTCAGAGGCAGCAGCGTCTGCTGCTCCTGCTGACACACAGGCCTCCGGGCCCGAGGACACGCGCCGGCGCCTTCACAGGCCTGACCCTCGTGCCGGCCCCCGCGCCCGCTGCCGCTGCCCCACGGCCGGGCACACCGTGGGGCCGGGCCGCCTCCCGCCCGGACGCCAAGGGCCAGCCCCGGCCCGGCGCCGCCAGAGGGCTGCCTCTCGGGCCTCCCAGCACCCGCGGCAGCGCGGCGCCCAGGTCAGGCGTGGCGGTGTCTCGGGAAGAGCAGGGTCTCGTCTCGGGTCAGGGGACACAGCCTCTGCGCGCGAGCTCACACCACGGGGCGCGCAGCAGCAGGACCCCAGGCGGGCGGGCAGCCCCGACCCAGCACGGCTTCCATCTCCCAGAAGGCCGGGGCCGGGAAGCGCCTTCCCGCCTGTGGCACGCTGCCCAGTGCGCGTCCGTGGGCGTCCGTCGCCAGCTCTCTGCGCTCGCTCGGACGCTCGCCGAGACCAGACAAACGGGCTCCGCACGCGCCCCGGGACTCCCTGGGGCACGCGCATCTGCCCTGGGAGCGGGGCACGTGCCTGGGCACGCGCAGAGGCGGCACGCTGCTCCCCACGCCGACCTCAACGCCTGCAGAGACGCCGCGTGCGCGTGCCCAGGCCGGTGCTGCCTCTGCACCAGGGCGTGGGGAAGGGGCCCTCTCAGGAGCGCGCGCCGTCCACCTGGCAGGCGAGCTGGCCGCAGCGCTCCCTCCTGGCTGGGGGGGCTCACGCGGCCCGGCCCAACAGCCCGGGCCGCGCCCGCCGCAGAGCGGCTCTGGCGTCAGCACCGGCTCCGCAGCACAAAGTTCTCTCACTGGATGTCACGGCGAAAGGATCCTTCTTAGGGGAAGACAAGCCGCTCTGTGCCGTCCTCCCGCCGCGTCAAGGGCACAGCGCCCGGCAGTCAGGGCTGCTCACCCCGTGGGTCACGGTTTTACTTTTCCTCCTTCTGTCTTTGGGAGCGAGGTGGAAATGCAAGCGCCCGCGTGCCACCCAGGAGCAGGCCGAAGGCAGCTCGCACACGGCCTCTGCTTGGCGCGGCCTGGCTGTCCCCAACGAAGCAGGCCACTCCAGCGTCGGGACGTCCCTCACCCCTGCCGGCGCAGGCAAAACCTTCCTAAAACAGCGAGCCCGAGGGCCAGAGCGGGCGGGAGCGCTGGGCAGCCTCACCTTGCTTTAGACCAGACCCTGATGGCTGACTAACAAAATGTGGCTGGAACTTTGTTTCTAAAAATTCTTCTAATGGTTTGGCTTGGTTCACCACAGTCGCTTCTCTGTTGACGGCACTTTAAGAGGAAAGGACCCTCCTCCCTTTCCACTCTCCGCTCTGGACACCTGGGGCCCAGAGAGCGCAGGCACTGGGGCTGTCGTGAGAGGCCGCGGCCCCGGCCCTGGCCCCGGCAGGACCAAGGCAGCGACTGGCACGGGCAGCGGGGCCCGCCGGGGAGGGCGGGGAAGGCCCAGACACGCCTGCCGCCTCGCGCGCCCCTCACGGGCCACCTTTGCTTTGCTGGGCCAGGGAGACGGGCCTGGAGCCGCCGAGGTGGGCGCGTGCTCCCACCCACCCTCACCGGCCAGCGCGGGGCCGCCAGCACTGCCGCCTTGCGACGCCCCGCGCTCAGGCTCTGCTTCTCCTCCGACAACGCCTCGCCTTTAGGAGAGGCCCTCCGGCCCCTCAGCCCGTGCCTGCACTTCCGGGAGCCCGCCGCTGCTCAGCACCAAGAACGAGACCCGGACACCCAGTCGCACCTCCTCCGGTGGAGCAGCAGCCTGCTCGCGACGCTGGCAGCCGGGCCTGCGCCCCGCGGCTGTTCGTCAGGAAGCACCTACTCTGGGCTGTGTGGTGGCAGGAAGGGCACGGGGCAGGTTCTCGATGACTCGGGCAGACGGGTGAGGGAGTCCTGAGCCCTCGGTGGCTCTTACTGCATCATCACATCATAGGCGACCAGGTGCGCGGCAGGCGGGGGTGGGGGCCGGGGGGCCTCCTAGCCGCTGGCGCATCTTCCCTCTAGGGCTGCCGCTGCTCTGCTGCTCTCGTTCTCCGGTGTCCTCGTGACCCGCCCTTCTACGCCCTGTCTCAGCCCAGGCGCGCCCACTGTGCATGCCCCCCAGGCTGCGCACCCACTCAGGAACGCAGGTGTCCACCGTCGCCCCGGTGATGGGAGGGCGGGAAGCCTGACTTTTTCTGACCCGCAGGCTGGAATACCCGGGCACCCTCTCCTCACCCGCGGGCACCCCTGGCTGGTGCCGTCACATGTCACGCCGCTCCAGCAGGGCTGTGGGGAGCCAGTGCCCAGCAGGATTTGCTGCCTAAAGCCCTCAGCTTAAGTGGCTGTCAGACGGTACCAGCCACTCCGAACTAAGTAACTTGCTTTTGGCAACGTGCCTTGTCTGCGCTGCGCTCCCTGAGCAGCAGGTGCGGCCTCGTGCTGGGCCTGTGCGCCCGGCCTCGCCTGCAGGCGCCCTCGCCGCAGGACCACGCGGGGCCCTCCCGCCGGCCCTGCCCGCTGGCTCTCCCCAGGGCTCCTCCCGCCTGCATGGGGACTTGGCGCGGCGCTGCGGGCCGGGGCGGGTTCTCCGTGACCCCGGCAGGGGGGTCCAGGAGGAGTCCTGGAGCCATCGGTGGCTTTTCCAGGCTCTTACTGCATCAGCATATCAAAGGCGACCAGGCACAAGGCAGGCGGGGCCGGGGGCCCGGAGGCTGGCAGGCTCCTAGCCCCGGCGCATCTGCCCTCTCTGGGCTGCTGCTGCTGCTGCCTCAGCCTTTCTCTCTTTGCCTCTCTTCTCCTCTGCTGGCATCCGTCCTCGTGACCCGCCCTTATACCCGCGTCTCAGCCCAGGTGCGCCCACTGCGCACACCCACTCAGGCCGCATGCAGACCGCAGGTGTCCACCGTCACACCAGTGGCGGGAGGGCGGGAGAGCCTGACCCTTTTCTCTGACCCTACACTTGGGTATTAAAACTCTCTGTGCTAGTGATTCCAAGGGGACTCTTCTGACACAGTAAATCCTGAACATTTGCTAAGTATCGTGAAGTTTATTATCCTTAAGCAGTTCCCCTCTGGTATGAGTGCTCTGACGTTTACTGCGGTTAATGCAACGGTACGAAGCCTTCCTCATCCACTGAGCCTGCCATCTGCAGACAAGAACAGAAAACGCTAAGAGCTGCCCCGTCGCCCACGTGGCTTCTCTCCGGTGTGCACCTGAGGCGCCTGCAGCGAGTGCACTGCTGCGGCCTCGGGCCCGAGGGGTTGTGTTCGCAAGGCCGACTTACAGAACTGCAATATCGCAGAGCCAACAAAATTACAAGTAACTCAAACGTCAAGACTACAGCCTTAAATCTAAACTCCACCAATCCCTTTATCTTGCTCAAAAGTAGCTCAGGCATGTAGCTGAAGAGCCACAAGTCAATTCATTATTGTGACAAGAATGCACTGCCCAGGTCAGCAGGCACTGCCCTGCAGAGCTGAGCCCGGGGCGGTGGGGCCCGAACCCACACCAGGCCGGCGCGGCCGCCTCACTCGCAGCGACTGCGGTCTGCGGAGGCTCCCGAGCGCCTTCACGGCGGGAAGCCCTTTCCGGCCAGGCTCGCCCGGTGCCACTGCCGTGGGCAGAGAGCTCAGGCCGCCAAACGCCCGGGGCCTCGCCGAGGCGCTGGGACGGCAGGCACACGACAGCTCCTGAAGAGACGAGCCGAGCGGAGCCAGGCAACCCCCTCGAGATAAGTGTCTAGAAAACTTCTGTCTCATTTCTCAAGAACTAGAGGCAGTTTGAACTTCTCTATTCCCTTTATCCTTCAAAGAGTTTTAAGGGGGGAGCGCACAAGTCACTGGCATTATATGAATAATCCATTATTCAACTATTTTCCTAAGAAATTTCACAAGGGCCTCCCTGGTGGTGCACCGGGTTGAGCACGCACTGTGCAGCATCCGCAGCCACTGTAGTGCAGGTTCGATCCCCGGCCAGGGAGGGACCCACGGGGCACAGCATACCTCTCCTGCCTCCCTGCTGCTCCCCTCAGCAGCGTGTTTCAGTAGCTCCACCTGTTCTGCTCCCCACTCTGTCTCTGGTGACTCCTCTCACCCACCACACCTCTGGCCTGCACCCCAGCTCTTGTGTGCATAAAAAAATCTTATTAAAAAAAAGAAATTCCACAAGTAAAATTCCGGGCAGTCACACATTAACTGAATAAACACAGCCCAAGAAGGCAGCACCTCCCACTGTGAGAAGCAGCCGTCGCACCCTCTCTTGGGCCCAGCCCACGGGGCTGCGGCCACCCGGGCACTCACCCTGACGTCGGTGGCGTCCCCGTGCCGGATAATACTGGCCCACGTGGCTGGCTCGCTGCTGCTCTCGAAGTAGTGAAAGACCTTTAGCACTCGCTCCATCGCGCCCGGGGAGCGCTCCGCGCCGGGACCCAGGTGCGCCTTGGCACTGGAGCTGGGCGTGTGATTCAAGTTCGGGTCGAGGTACGCAGCTGCCATCGTCCTGCTCGCCGCTAGGTGTCCGTCATGCTCTGGAAGAGAACGAAGGCCACTTCAGTCACGCCGCCGCGAGCCAAGCGCTGCAGGCACGCGCCGTCCGTCCACCGTTCTGGGGGCTCGGCGAGGGCGGGCCCGCGGACAACCGGCCGGACCCCAGGAAGCGCCCGGTCCGTGCAGCAGCAGGGACGTCTGCCGGCAGCGGGGAGGCCAGGGCCCACTCAGCTGTCAGAACCCGCGCACTGTCCTCGCCCGACGCAGCCCCCACCCCGCTCACCGTGGGCAGCTCTCCCAAGGCCCAGGCGCCCCTGGCGCGGTCTCCTCGAGAACCTCCCTGCGAGTGAGCGCCCTGGGCACCTCAGTGGGGCTCGGTGGGCAGGCGCCGGCCACAGCCCACTGCTTCACACTGCCCGGCAGAGCCGGGCGGCGCCGGCAGCAAGGACAGCTGCCTCGGGGAGGGCACGCAGGCGCAACTGGCTCTCAGCAGCGGCGGCGGCGGCTGGAACGGCCACTGGAGACTCAAGGAGGCACAGAGACGCCAGCCACATGCGACTCCGGGCCCGTGGCTGCCGGGACACCCGCGCTGCCTCTCCACGAGGGGTGCGGCTGTCATGGGGGGACTGGCTATTTACTGCCTCAGCAACCGCACTGTGAGAAACGTTCCTGAAAGTGAGCGTCCAACGTGAAAACGCCTGCGCAGCAGTTGACGGCAGGTCACCGCGGACGTTCGGAACGTTGGGAAACAGCTAAAGCCCTTTCCTGAGCGTGTGACAGAAGCGCGACAGTGCGGAGCCCACAGTGGGGCACGGCAGGGATTTAGGAAGCAGGGGCAGGGAGATGTCTGCAGCGGATGGAGGGCGACCCCCGAACCAGCTCACGAGAGTCGAGGGGGCCGCGGCATGCTGCCTGGTGCACGAAAGGCACGGCGTGTGCAGAAACCCCAGGGCAGGAAGGGGACCCCGCCAGACGGGCAGCGGGTGGGGCAGGTGAGCCGGGGCAGGCGGGCGTACAGCCACCCCGCCACAGAAGCGCTGGGCAGCGCCCCAGCAGAGCCTGCGTGGCCACGGGACACTACAGCGCCCACAGCAAGCGCACAGGGGCCGCCGCTGACCTGACCGACTGTGGGTCAGTCACGGCAATGGTCTGTTCTCTGTCTAGCGCTGAGCTAAACAGAGAGACACGCAGAAAACTCCTCACTGGAAAAGAAGCAAGGGCTTTCAAGTAAGTCATCAGCCAGCAAGAAACTCAAAGTATTAAGACCTGAATGTGACAAGTGAAGAAGCAGCAAAGCCGAATGCAGGAGGGTGAGCTTAAATGAAAGTCTGTGCTTTTTACACGCCTGCAGTAGTAGTCAGGGCCGGAACCAACGACATCAACACCTTCTCTAGCAGGACGGTCAGGAGCTGAGCAGAACCACAAGTCATTTCTTTGAAAAGAATAATGCACCGACAGGCCCGGCCAAGCCCGACCAAGGACGAGGAAAGGCACGGGCCAGCAGCACGAGGGTGCCGGGGAACAGGCAAGCCTGACGGTGCGAGGCCACGGAGAGCGTCGAGGCATTGATGAGTCTCGACCTCACGGAGCGAATGTGCAGCTTTAAGACAGACGCACATTTCTTGGAAAGCACAACCGACCGAACTGAAACACGGAGTGTGAACCCAACAGGCCTGCTCTAGTAAAGGCACTTTTCAGCGAAGACTCTTCGCGGAGCAGCAGCCTGGCCCCCCACGACTGGAGCAGGAGGTGGCCCTCCCTGCGGAAGCGCTGCCCCGGAGAACGGACGGCCAGCGGCGACGCAGGCTGCGGTGGGGCCCACGGGAGGCCGCAGCGGCAGGCTGGTCGAGCAGCATTAAAAACGCGCTCTGACAAGAGGAGGCCACCTGAGGGCCCGCGAGGGTCGCTCACAGCAGTCACCGGCGCTTGCTCAAAACCACCAGGAGCTGGAGGCCGCCGAGGCGCCGGAGACAGGCCCACGCGGCCGCGGAGGGGGGCAGTGCCCGCCGGAAGAGAAGGCTCTGCCAGGGGCGGGCGGTGTGCAGCGTCTACACACGGCGTCTGGACGAGGCGGAGCTCGGGGGCGCCGGGCCGGGCACGCAGAGCACAGAGGGGTTTCAGAGCAGTGGAGACACCTGGTGGGACGCCACAGTGAGGGCAGGGCCCCCAGGAGTGAACCTCACACCCAGCACGCACCGTGGGTGCCTGCAGCGTCGGCGACGTGGAGTCACCGTGGCGCCAGCAGGGCACGGAGCAGGTTCTTGATTCTGAGCAGACAGGTCAGGGGAGTCCCGGCTCTTTCAGGCTTTTATTATCAGAGGCGACCAGGTCCAGGCAGGCAGGGCCCGGGGCCAGGAGGCTGGCCGGCTATCCTAGCCCCTGGCGCGGCTCGCGCTCAGGGCCCTTGGCTGCTGCTGCTGCTCCTGCCTCTCTCTCTCCCGCTCTCTGCCGCCGTCTGCCGGTGTCCTCGTGACCCGCCCTTACACCTGTGTCCCAGCCCAGGCGCGCCCACCGCGCACGCCCCCCAGGCTGCGCACAGGACCGTCACCCCAGAGGCGGGGGGCGGACAAGCCTGAGAACTTTCCCATTTACCCTACAGCCACGCTAACCAAGGTCCCTCTCAAGTGGGTTGTTTACAACTGGGGAAGGCCGTGCTTGCTTGGGGGTGAGGGGCATGCAAGAAATCTCTGAACCTTCCCTTCGATCTTGTGAGTCTAAAAGTGCTCGGAAAAGAGTCTTCATTCCGGACACGCCGTCACTGGAGCTGTGTCCTGAGAAAGCAGCAGTCCTCCGCGGGCCACGAAGAGCATCCAGCAGAGCCCGCCACCCACCCAAGATAGACGCTCTCAGCCAATCAGACACAGGAGAAACAGGACGAGCAGCTGCTCGAAGCTCGTCCAACACTGGCGGGAGACAGTCACTGCCCAGGGTGGGGTACAGGCCACGTCGGAGCCTCACTGGGCGCCAGAGGCGAAAGGGAAGAGAAACAGGGCGTGACGGAAGGGCACCCCACTCCAGGTGAGGCTCTGCTGAGAGCCAGGTAGCCGTGGAGCGCTGAGCAGCTGGCCCGCCCACACCCAGGCAGCAGGCACCAGAGCACGTGCCACCTCCAGGGCGGATGGGCTGGGGCAGCTGAGGCGCCGCCGGCCCGCCCCGAGCACCGCAAGGGGGGCGAGGCCGCCCGACACCGCGGCGTTAACCTCTGCAGCCCGAGTCAACGAGAAACCCTTCTTAAGTTACTTTAAGAAGCAGGCCAGAACATTCCAAAAGCCAACCCAGTGTGGTCGGCCTAGTTTACTGCTTTCCCCTGGCGTGAAACCCCACTTGTGTTTCAAAGCCTCGCTCTGGCCACGTCCGCCAGCCCTGGCCCTCCCTGCCCTGCTGCTCCTGCAGGGGGCGGCCAGAGGCCGGCCCGGCCCGGGGTCACCTCCCCCAGGCACACTCGCAGTCAGGAGCTGGTCCCCCGGGCTCGGGTCTGCTCCTGACCCGTGGGCACACATGCCTCCACAGCCGGGCCGGTGCACACCACAGACCAGCACAGAGGGCCCGGCACAGGGGTCAGCGCTCACGCTGCCGAGCTGTCAGCAGCCACTGCGGCCCCATTTGACTCTGGGGCGCAGCAGCCCTCTCCCGTCTCCCCGCTGCCCCCCTCAGCAGTGGATTCGCCTGTTCTGCTCCCCATTCTGCCTCTGGGGAGTCCTCTCACCCCCCACCTCTGGCCTTTATGCCAGCTCTCCTGTGCATAAATAAAAATAAGTTAAAAAAAAAAAACTATCAGAGGAGAGGAAATAAAAAGAAATGGAAAGTGCTTTTAACCTGGCTTAGACCTGCACCCCTCAAATCATCTGTGGCAAAGGACCAGCTTCTTTTGAACTGCTGACCTGCTGCGAAGGAGCTGTTAGAAGAGTGAAATTCAGGAACAGAAGGTGGCACAGCACTTGGGCGTTTGCCCGCCCGGTCCTGGCGGCCAGCAGCCGCGGCGCCGCCCACCCCCTGCATGTCCACAGGGGCCCAGCACGAGTGCGCCTTCTGAAGCAGGCGGCGCGGCCGGGGGCCTCCAGGCCTCGCCCTTCTGCTCTTGGCAGGCGCAGGGCATCTGACCTGCACACTCCAGGACACGCGTGCGGGACAGGGAGAGGCCAGCGCCCGTGGCGAGCACCCTGCCAGAGCACCCCGGACGGCCTCCCTGTGCTGAAGCGCGGCCGGCATGGGTGGGCGGGCCACAGGGCGCTGCGAACCCTCGCAGAAAATTAGAGAGCAGTGGCGACGCCGAGCCCGCGGACAGCCAGGCTGCCGCGACAACTGGCCTGGCCCCACCTTGTCCCTTTATGCAAGACCCGGGCCTCGCACACTAAGTTTGACCAGAATGTTCTACGTTCACTTTACAGGTCTGAGACGCTGACATCGCATCACCTGCGTGTTTGCTGCTCTGGGGCCAACGTCCGGCCGCTGGGTCTCCGCAGGCAGCTGAAGCAGTGGCTCCAGCTCTTCGTCTCTCCTGGCTCTAGCCCACCCCCCAGAGCATCTGCCTTTCCTCCCGCGTCTGGTGGGCTCACGAGTGGGCCCAGGAGCGCCCAAGCTCAGGTGTGAGGATGAGATAAAAAGCAGAGGTGGCAAAGGTCCCGTGGTGCTCCTGGGACGCCCACTCGCCGAAGCCGGCACCAGGAAGTGCCAGCGCCAGGAAGTGCCGGCAGCCTGAGCTTTGGGAGGGACCTTCTGCCCGGAACCAACTGGGCACCTGCGCTGTCCGGCCGGGCCAGACTGCACCAGAGCCACCGGGGCGCCGGGGCTGGGATGGCCAGTTCTCGCTAGACGCCGGCCGGGCCTGCGCTACAGCAGCGGGCCTGGGTGTTCCCGCTCGCTGGAGTGCGGCCACGGAGGCCTGGGCAGAGGCCTGCACGGAGCGCACGGCTCCTCGCTTGCTGCTGGACGGGGGGTGCAGGGCGGCACTTCTCAGTGCCCCTTCCGTCTGCGAGAGCCTGGGCGCCTGGGCCTGGCCCTCCGGCACGTCGCTCCCTCGGCTCCCCTCCGAAGCAGCAGCTTCGCCGCAGCGCACTCGTGCCGCAGCGGCCAGGCCGGGCTGTTCTGGCACTCCGCTGTGCAGCCGGCCAATGCGCCCACTTCCCAGCTGTTACCTGCCCAAAGCCCCGTGCTGCAGGCACCAGCAGAGGGCGCCCTGCACGCAGGGCTGCAGTCCCTGTCCTCTCCTCACCGTGGCCCTCGGTGGCCGGGCACACTCCATCACCACCTCCCACTTTGACAGCCACCCCTCCGACCCTCGCCCTCGCCCTCACAGCGCTCCTGAGCAGGGCATGCACCAACCCTGGGCGGTTTCTCTCTAAACACGTGTCTTGAGCCACCGCCAGCCTGCCGATGGACAGCATGGGCAGAGACTGAGGGGGCAAGGTCACACCCACCTCGAAGCACTCCCCGCTCTCAGCACACGCCTGTCATCGCACATGCACACCTGTCATCGCACACGCACGCCTGTTGCCAGCACGCCCACACGCCTGTCATCGCACGCTCACACACCTGCCGTTGCACGCCTGTCACCACACCCACACACGTCATTGCGTGTGCACACACCTGCCATCGCAGCCCGCACACCTGTCACCACACACGCACAAGCCTGCAGTCAGCACACACACCTGCCATCACACACATGACGCACACCTGTCACTGCACGCACACGGAGCACACACACAACTGGCTGTCACAGCTGTGGGAAGGGCCCAAGTTCCAAGCGCAGTGAGAGTTGTAAAGAAAAGGGCCCAAATCTTCGTGCCCTGGGGCCGTCGGGGCGGGCGGAGGCGGAGCGGAGCCCCTTCCGTCAGAAACCCCGTCCTTTGGTGTGCAAAGTGTCCCTGCGTCATTTCTTCCTTTTCTCTTCTGCAGCCGGTACTGCTTGCATTTGGACCGTCTGCATTCACCGTGCAGGCTCCTTGCTGCTCCACGTTCTGCGAGGCGGCCACACGTGCTTCTGTGTGGTTCTGCTTTCCTGCTTTTGACTTTCTTGTTCTTTGAATGCACTTTAAAATCTGTCTTTTTGGGATTCAGCGTTTTCTCGTGGCTCTCTGGCACCTTGCACTGAGATTTCCGTTGTTCACCCTGCTGACCGCTCTCCGCCGCTCTCTTTCGGCCGCACGCCTGAGAGCAGAGGCTGTCAGCCAAGGGCTGTCTGAGGAGGAGGCTGCCCTGCGCAGACAGGCGCCCGTTCGCTAAAGGCCCAGATCGCCAGTCTGCCTCTCCTCATGGGCCAGCATCCCCAGAAAGGGCCTTCGGTCTCCTGTCAGGGCCGGGGAAAGCTCCTGACAGGACCCCAGGCACCTGGGGCAAGAAAGTCCCCTTTCAGCTGGCCACCCGTTCTGAGCACTAGAACGCGCCATGCGCTGCTTCCCAGAAACGCCCACAGTAGAGACTTTATACGCAGACAACCCGGAGGGGAGAAGAACGCGCCCAGCAGCCCCGCCGCCCCGGCTCCAGAGACCGGCCAGCTCTGCGGCACCGGGGGCGGGGGAGACGCTGCTCTCACCCGCCGGGCAGACTCCCGGCCAGCAGCGCGGTGGCCTCGCCGGCACACAGGCGTGTGCCCACGTCACCCAGCCCGCAGCCAGGCAGGCCGGAGAGCGCAGGGACGTCGAGGACGGCGCCTCGCAGCTCTGGAAGAGGGCGGTGGTCCTGCCGCTGGGGGCTCAGGACCTGCCTGCCCGCACTGGCCACTGCGCTCCTGTCGCGTGCAAGCAGTAACGCCCACCCTGCGAGCCGAGAGGACGCCGTGTCCCTCAGCAGACGGGGACAGAGTCAGAGAGGTACCTGGGACCTCCAGGCCGAGAACGGGGTCCCGGGCCTCCCTGGGGCGCGGTGGGCTGAGCGCCGCACTGTGAAGCATCCGCAGCCACCGCAGCGCGCGTTCGATCCCTGCGCCGGCCAGGAAGGGCCCCCCGGGCGCAGCAGACCCTCCTGCCCCCGCTGCCCCCTCAGCAGTGTGCTTCAGTCCACCTGGACCTGCCTGTTCTGCTCCACACTCTGCCTGGTGGATCCGCTCACCCCCACACCTTCGGCCTGTACCCCAGTGCTTGCATGCATAAATAAATCTTTTTAAAAAAAGAACGGGGTCCACCGTACGGTCACCCAAATGGAAATGACGCAAGGGTTGTTTGACCAACGTCAAGAGTCCCGCCTCAGCCTACAGAGCGTCCGTCTCCTCTGCTCTCCTTCACAGCCGCGAGCCCGTCTGGACGTGCGCCGCCGCCGCCGGCACGTCTGAAGCGAACCCTAAAGCAGCGCCCAGTGCAGCAGGAGCATTCCTCTAGAGGACCCCCAGCCCCGTCCCGTGCCGACGGGTCTTCTCAAGCTGCAACAGCACCAGCGCCCTCCCAGCCCTGCGTCCTCCGCGGAAAGCGGCGCCGTAGCTTCTCACGGCGGGACAAAGGTCCTTACGCTAAAAGCACGGCGGGGACCCCGCGATACTTGGCTTGGCGCCGGCAGCAGGGCCAGGCCTCCCTGCCCGTGGCGAGGACCGACGACGCACGTGGCCCAGCGCCTTCCCTGGCCACTGTAAGCATAAGGAGTGCCAGCGTTTAACTTTGATCTTAAACAATGATACATACAAGAAAGTCTCAAGTTAAAATGCAAAAAAAACTTGTAGAACCTCAAAATCACCACGATTTGAAAAGTGAGGTGTCAGAAAGCTCACTTCCCTGCAACAGACCGCCGTCTCTCCCAGCCCGACAGACACTGGGCCCAGCAGGCCGTGAGCAGCTCGTGGCCTCCCCTCCCAAATGCGCTGGCCAGCGACAAGAGTCTGGCTGCAGGCGACAGCGCCTCTGGACGCGCCCAGGTCCAGGGCACGGGCCTGCCCGCCCACACCTCCGCCTTGCCCCGGCCCTCAGCATCCTTCTACCTCCAGCCCAGTCTCCTCCCTGTCCCAAAAGTCTTAGGAACCGCCTTCCTTTTTGCTCTAAGCGTTTGCCTGCACCTCTCGCAGCTCTCACGCTGCGTGCCTTTGCGTGCATGTGGCACGCAGGTTCCCGCACGCTAGCAGCTGCTGGCTGCGCCGTGCAGATTCAAGACCAGTGCTCGAAGCACCGCAAACGCCCATCTGAGATGCTGCCTGCGGACAGGCTGTGCCTGGTCTCTTCAAGCTCTTCCTGTCCCTCTGCAGAACAGGATGGGGCCGGACTTCAGCAACGCAGCGCCCCTGGCGTGTGCATTTGCAGCCTCACCTCAGCAGCTGTGCCTGGGGTGTGGCACATGCACATCCTAACAACTCAGCGGCTTCTTGCACGCAGACGACACGTGCGCCAGCTCGCCCGACGCCGGCCAGCAGACTGAGCACCCGCCCACCGGCGCCGCTCGCCCGTCTCATTAGCACTGCCCCGGGGACAGTGCTAGACACAGACGACGGTGTCCGGGACTGACGCAACTCACCCGTAAATGGAAGGCGTAAGGGAATACGCTAACGCGCGCTTTGAGAATACGTGGCACGAAAGCCTGACAAAGAGAACAAGAAGAAAAAGCACAGGCTGCCATCTGTGGGCACGGCCGCCGGCTCCTGAACAGAGCTCCGCAGGCTGAGCCAGCACGCGCCGGCACGCCCTGCTCGCGTGGGGCCGAGCTAGGGAGACAGGCTGATTCAATCATCAGGAGCTAGATCAGCGCATTATGTACTTAAAAAAGGGAAAAGCAGAAAACATAACTTAATAGAGAAAAAGCACCTAACAACATTCGACAAGTTTTCGTGACGGAATTAAAAAACACGGCAAGCCGTCCTGCAAGCTAGGAAGGAGAGGCGGAGTCTCCCGCCTGACCAAGGACGGCAGCAAGAGCAAGCCAGGACGCGCGCCAGCTGGGCGGTCACGCCGAGGACAGGAGCCCCTCCGCCCCCACGTCTTCACACCACAAACATGAGAGAAAGATTGGAGAGAAAAGGTTTCGTTTGAAGGGCACATGATTATAACAGGTTTTGGGGCAGGGGCTTTCTACGCGCTCAAATGAACCCCCAGGAATACGAAATAAATTTATGGCAAGGCCACAAGACAAACTAGCACAACACTCTGTTTCTACACAGCAGGCCGAGAACTGGAAAAGTAAACTCAAAACCAAAAAGTGCTCTTGAAGAGCATCAGTGAACATCAAGGCCTCCCCCGAGACCCATGACACGCGGCGAAGAGAAGCCGAAGACCCCACGCTCAGACCAGGGCTCCCGGACTGGCCGCACGGCCCGCCACGCAGAACAGGAGCCCCTTCATGTCGGGGGGCCGCTGACTAACGAGACTTCAACTGAGACTGTCAAAGCTGGCACGAAAGGCTCAGCAAGAGGTGCGAGAACGAGGACACAGACATGAACCACAGCTGCACGACCCCAGAGTGCGCTAAAGGGCATCTCTCTGCCCAGTGGAAAACGCACTGCCGTGACCTCCTCTCAGCGCCAGCTCGGCAAGCCGCTCGAAGTGTGACTCGCTGCGTGCAGCTCTTCAGAGAACAGTGCAGAGACACAAGTGCTTCTCACTTAAAGAAGCCACCGAGATAACTCTACCCAGCACACAGCTAGGAGCATATGAGCCGTATGCTGATGACACAAAATTCATTCAAACACGGCATTCAGTGGTAACTGTTTTAAAGCTAGATTTCTGTCTTCAACTGAAAACAGAGTTATGAAACGCCAAACGCTGTTAAATTCATAACACATTCCTTATAGTTCAAGCAATTACAGGTGAACTGAAATAAAAAATTTGTGAATATTTTCTAAAAGCCTAAAAAGAACTCAAAAGTGTTAAAATTTCACCAGAACCTCTGCCCCTCCGTGTCTCTAATGACCTCAGCCTCTGCTGTTTCCAGCAGACGAGCTGCGTCAGTTCACGGGTCTGTCCACCTGTCCACGCTGGGGAAGGCCAGAGGGAGCCGAGAGTGGACACCGAGTATTCCTCGTCCCGGGAGTGCACGTCTCTGTGGGGGAGAAGGCCGCCCGAACGAGGAGAGGCCATACAATCGAGGAGAGGCCACACAATCGAGGAGAGGCCCCCCGATCGAGGAGAGGCCCCCCGAACGGGGAGAGGCCACTCGAATGGGGAGAGGCCGCCCGATTGCGCAAAGGCCCCCCCGATCGAGGAGAAGCCCCCCGATCGGGGAGAAGCCCCCCGATCGAGGAGCCACACCGCCAGCAGAGGGGCAGGGCTGAGGGCGGGCGTGGTGGGGCTTCACAGCAAAGAGCCTGCCGCCGAGGTGCTGTGCAGACAGGAGGCTGGGCTGGGGCCAGCGCGGGGCGGGTGGAGCGTGGTGCGTGGGGAGGGCACCTCCAGCAGCGCAAGCCCAGCCGCGCCCCAGGCCTGCGCGGGAAGAGGCGCCGGGGGAGCCAGAGCCACTGCCCAGGCGCCTGAGCGGAACCCGGGTCGGAGAGGGCGGCCAGGACGCAGGCCTGGGGCGCAGGGGCGCTCTCCACCCTGCTGTGGCAGGGCAGGGGCAGCCTGGTGCACCCAAGACCATCGTCCTTGTTTGCCCCAGCCACGCCCACTCGATTTCTGTCCCCTCGCCACCGTCCAGGCCCATCGCCACTCCCTCCCGCAGTGAGATGTCAGACTTCCCCGAACGGCCCGCCAGACTCAGGTGCTCGACACCCCACGCCGCAGGCACCCACTGGACGCCGGTGCCGGACGCGAGGGCGAGGCTGCCGAGAGAGCACTGCGGGGACTGACCGGGCCGGCCCGGGCTCCCAGGACCCGGGGGCTGGGGGAGGCGCCGGGAGGGGAGGACCGCAGCGGGGCCCGAGAAAGCACCGCGGGGACTGGCCGGGCCGGCCCGGGCTCCCAGGACCCGGGGGCTGGGGGAGGCGCCGGGAGGGGAGGACCGCAGCGGGGCCCGAGAAGCCTCGGGCACGACAGGCGATGCCTCGGCTAAGACGGTGGGGGCCGAGGGCGGGTGTGCTGGCCCCGTGGCACCGAGGTCCCCGAAGCCCTTTCCAGCGCCAAGGACAACCGTCTCAAGGCGGGGAGGCGCAGGAGAGAAGCCCCCGGGATGAGCCCGAGCCCCAGCAGCCTCGCCGCAGACCGGACCGCAGAGACACTGCCGCAGGAGCGCCCTGCAGGGCCCCAGGCGCCAGCGTCGGGCTCTTCTCGCACCAGACCACGAGGGTGCTGGTGCCGGACCACGCGGACTCAGAGAGCCGGGAGGCCTGAAGCTGACCACAGGAGGCTCTCAAGAAGGAGAGGCGCTGCGAGGAGCCCCAAAGCACGCTGTGGGGGGACAGGGGGGCAGGGCTGGGCACGGAGCCCACGGTGAGAGGGAGGGAGGAGGGCCGCCCCGCCCTGCTTGGGAGCCTGGACCCTGACCCTGAAGCTCTGGGCCAGGAAGGAGACGTGCCGAGCGGGCAGGGACAGCCCAGGGAGCACGGCCGGCTGGCCTGGGGGGCGGGGTGCTGGAGCCCAGGGGAGGCAATGGGGAGTCACAAGCGGAGAGGCGACCGCCCTCCTACCACACTCCGGCCCGCGGGCAGGGAGGGAGGGACGGGCCCCGCTGCGTCCACGGGGGCCTACGACGCACTGGCCCAGAGCTGCCCCAGCTGCACGCCTGGAGCGCGGCCTTCCCCGGGCAGGCTTCCTCGCGCTGCTTCCGGGAGGTACAGAGGACGTCAAAGACCATCGCCCGTGCGCGAGACCGCTCCCCACACCCAGCATGACCAGCAGCCAGGACCCGCAGGCGGCCGGAGCCCGGGCAGGACGCCCACCCGAGCTGCCGCAGTAGCCAGGCACGCGGCCGGCTCGTGTTCAGCGCTCACACTCACCACTTGCCACGCGGGAAAAGCCTGACAGAGCCCCGACGGCGTCACGTTCACCAGGCAGCGACAGAGACAGACTCATGCGACGTCACCACCAAGCCTCGGGAGTCTGCGAGGCCAGGTGGGGCGGGAGGCAGCGTCCGAGAAGCGGCCGGCGGGCGGTGACAGCGCGCAAGGCGAGCCCGGGCGTCAGGCGCAGCGGGAGGAGAGCCCGTGGCGCTCCAGGCCGCAGAGCCGTGACCGCACCTCTGACGCAAGCGGCTGAGAGGGCAGGTCCGCCGTCCTACCGGCTCCGGGAGCGGGGGCTCTGGGAGACGGCGTGGGGTCGCTGTCTCAAGTGCCCGGGCTGCGTGCAGCGCAGCGGGAGGACAGGGGAGCCGGCCAGCACCACAGCCCTGCACTGCAGCGGAGACCGAGAGGGGCGGAGCGCGGCCCAGGCCGGGACAGAACCGGCGGGCTCAAAGGAGCGCACACCGCGCCCAGGCGGGTCAGAGCGTGCGGGCGCGGGCGGAGCCCGCCTGCCTCAGAGGAGAGGGGCTGAGTGAGAAGCCGGTGTCTGGGCGAGCGGGTGTCCGAGCACCAGGAAACACGACCGAGACCAGAAGCCTGGCAGGGGAGGGCGGGCCAGGTCTGCGCGGTGACAGGCGCAACACGGCACAGGAGAGGCGTGGTGTGGCCGCAGGCCAGAACCACCCGGGGCGCGGCCGAGGCAGACATGGAGCAGCAAGCCCACGCGCCAGCCGCCAGCCCCTGCCCCACGGCGTCTGTGGGTTGCGCCGGCGGCTGCGGCCTCAGGCCGGAGGACAGCATAGGAAGCGGCTGCGGCAGCCACGCCCACACTCAGGCACGGCTCTGCAGTGGGGTCCAGGAGGGCGCTGCACCGGACGGACAGCCCATCCAGCGCATCTCAGGAAACGGTGTTTTAAGGCAACCCGAGGGCCCGCGGGCGGCTCCGCTTCCTCGGGGCGCACGGCGCGCAGCCCCAGGTTAGCGTGTGTGACAGCTGACCCCACGCCGTTCTCCTTGAAGCTCCCCACCGGCTTCTTCCTGCAACCGGGTAAAGTTCCACGTATACAAATATAGGTCTGTTCTTCTATTTTTAGCCTGTTCTAATAAGCACTCTGAAGTCTACTTAAATTGGGTCACCGCTGGTTTTTGAGGTTAATGTGACTGATAAAATCAAACGTGAGTGTAGAATGTCAGCCTGCAAACAAAGACTTGAGCTTTTTATTTAGTCTTCACCTAGAAGAAGTTCTATACCTGAAAGTGGCCGGCTCAGCCAACTGCGGTGCCAACACCTCTACTCTGTCCCACCACAGAGCAGGACTTGCCCCATAAAGCACCAGGCCCCCCGCCTCCCCGCGGGCCTGAGAGTGGGGGCCCGGAAGGCGGGCCCCCCACCGCCTGGAACCAGACAGGCGAGGGCCCCTCGGCGCGGTCACAACCTCCTCCCGAACGCGCGGACACTCGGCGCCTACCCGTGACCGACAGCCTGGCGGGCTGCACCCACCCTGCCTCACCCCGGGAGCTGCTCGGGCCCGGCCCACCTCGGCCTAGACGCAGACCCAGCCGCGAGGCCTGTGCTTGCCTGCTGTGGCAGTTGACAGGCATGCTGGGACGTCAGCTGCTGAGACCACCCGCTCGGAGTGAGCAGCAGCACTACGGACGGCCTCTCGTCTGCCAAAGGTCACGTTCCTGAAGTCACTTGGAAACTCCGGAAGTCCAGCGGCTGACCGTTTGCCACCCCGCTGCTCGGCCGGCCGCCGGTCGGAGGCCCTGCCCACCCAGCACAGGCGGCGTGTGGGAGGGCCCAGCCAGCACGGGCAGACCCGCGCTCTCGGCGGGTCAAGAACCGCGCCTCTCCGAGCACTTCCCCGTCACGCTCGGTGCGCCCTACGTGCTGAGGTGAGACGCACGATCTTAAAAGCTCCTAGACCCAGCAGCCTTTGAAATACAAGCCTGAACTCCAGTCAGCAGACCTGTCCCTGAACCCCTTGTCGTGTGCTCAGGTGGCAGGTGCCTCGTGCAGATGGCGAGCGCTAAGAGCTTGGGCACCGCGGGCTCCAGGAGTAAAGGCCCATAAAAGACCTAACAGGTGACGACAGCTGGACGGTGGGAACTGACTGGGGTGAGCAGGAGCTGGGGCGCTCACTGCCACATGTGGGGCCTCCTGACCCGCACCCCAGGTCAGACGGCCAGCTCCCCGAGGTGCCTCTGGAACCCTCCCCGCAGGCACGAAGCAGCCCGAGCCGCCCCTGGGATAACGCACGCAGGTCCCTCCCCAAGCCGGACCCCTCACTCGCCGGCTGCCCGGCTCAGGCACAGCCACGTGACGGCGGGGCAGCCTCTGGACAGCCCCCCAGAGCTGCCTTGACCCTTTGGTGACAAGGCCACATTCAGCTGTGTGTCACAGGGGAAGCCGTCTGGCACCGAGGCCTCAGCCTCGCGGAGACGCGGCACCATCAACAGCCCTCACAGCAGGTGAGCGGCCCGCTCTGACGTGAGAGGACTTGTTGCTCTTTCTCCCAACGTTCCGGTTAGCATCAGTCTATTATTCAAAACCGTTAAGGAAAACTTTCAAAAGTCACAAAACATAGTGATCTTAGCTAAAACAATTTCTAAGGGAGACAGAACAGAGCATAAAAGCTGGGTTACTCACTCAGAACCATCTCCTTAGAGTACCTTACCCCGTCTGAGGAGTTAACTGGTTTCAAGCAGCAGTGCAAACCCATGCCCTAGCCACCCCCACGTTCCAAAGCCCTTGCCCACTGTCAAGCACGACGGACACACCGAAGCGCGCGTGAGCCGCCAGCCCGTGGGCCCGCACCTTCAGCCCAGCATGCCAGGAAGGAGCTGCAGCCGCCCTCTCCGTGACCACTGCCGCGCCGGCCCGCCCGCGCCCCTGCTCAGTCCCGGACCAGGCCTGTGCTCCCCAGCCCCGTCCCGCGCGCCCAGGGCGGCAGCGCGCCCTGCAGAACCAGCTGCCCATGCGCGCCTGCCGGTGCTGCCTTCCCCTCGGCATCCGCGACTGAACGTGGCTGCCCGGCCGGACGGCAGCCTGTAACGGGACCTGGGCTGCGCCTGGAGTCCCTCAGGAAAGGGGACACCAGGGAGGGAAGAGAAAGGAGCCAGCGGGCAGGCTGACTGACATGCTAATCTCACCCTCCCTCTGTTCGCTCTGCTACGCCTGTTCACACACTGACGGCTTCTGCGGCCAGGAGGGTCTGGCCGGGCTCGGCAGCCGTCACGCCTCTGGCCCCTCACCAGTCCAGCTGTGACCTCAGGGGTAAAACAGCTGCTCTGATGACACATGAATCATTTTGGAAAAAAGGAAAGCTCCATCAACCCTGAAAACAAGTCTATTAAAACTATCCTATAGGAACCCAAAAACTCTGGGGCAGACGTTTTGCCCAGTTGTTACTTTCGAAGGAGGCTTATAGATGTAAAAAAGATCAAAAAAACACCTCCAGGCTAGAGCTGGGGATAGCTAGATTCCTTTAAAATCAGCAGAGGGGATCCTGACGGGCCGAGGAGGCTTCAAAACAGGAGCAGTAAACGCACACTGAGGAGGGAGGAGAGAAAACACTCCACGATCTGGACTAGCAACTTCTACAGTAAAACTGCAAAGTGAGAGCTGGCCAAGGGCCTCCGATGCCCGTGATGGACAGGCAGCGCCTGAGGGCGGCAGGAGGGCCCCGGCAGCCCAGGCCACCCGGGGCCTCGCCACAGTGCCGCCGGAACTGGGGAGGACCGAGGTGCAGAACACGGCGGCCGAGGGGCCGCGAGCCTGTGGCACAAGAGCTGGACATGGGCTGGAAGCAGGGGCGAGCTGCTCCTGGGGTTGTCACCTTCCCAGCAGGTTCCCCTGTCACGGCTTCGCCTCCAGGCTCGCAGGCTGCAGCAGCGGCCGGGCTCCAGTGACCTCCTGCACCCCCAGACAACACATCACTCACCAGCAGGCCCTCCGGCCCCAGCAACATGAAAGAAAAGGGGCTCCGGGAAAACCGGCAGACAAGCAGACAGGCCCCGAAGAAACAGTGGAGAAGGCTCTGCTCCCCCAGAGGAGAGGCAAGCCGCACGGGCACCCTCGGCCCACGACGCTGGGCAAGCGGCCAACCAGCCTCCTGCAGTGTCTGACTCTCGTGACAAAGTGAGGCTGCCGGGACCAGCCCTCCCGTGTTCCACGCCAGGGCAGCCAGCGCGGCCACCTCCCTGGGAGGCGGGAGAGGCAGGGTCAGGCCAGAGAAGGGGCGAGACGTGACTGGGCGCCCCGGTACCCCACAGCGGGGTCTCCACACGCACCACCCACCTGGGAGGCTCAAGGCTGCCTGCACAGAGCAGCGGCACGGGCGCGTGGGGGCGGGGCGTGAGGGCAGGGCGGGGACGGGCCAGTGCAGTGCGGGCCAGTACGTTCGCAGAGAGCTCCAGGGAGGGGGCTGCCGGCCGAGTGCCCAGCGGAGCACCGCCCTGCCCGCACCGCAGAGCCAGCCCAGCCGTATCTCGATGTTGAAATCCCACCTCCACGAGCGGAGGGCACAGGGTGAGGGCTAGGCCCGGAGAAGCAGACTCCGGGCGAGGGCAGAGCCCGCAGGAAGCAGCAGCTGGGAAGGAAGCGCCAGTCCCCAGAGCCGGAAAGGCCGGCGGCCCAGCACTGAGGCCCATGGAGCAGCGCCTCCCGCCAGGGAGAGGAGGAGAAGCCCCGCGGTGGAGTCCCTTGCCGAGGCCCACGACTGTGCCAGCTGGCACGCCGGCCCCACCAGTCTGGCCGTCTTCCGATAAGCGTCCTTCACAAACTGGAGTCCGGGAACTGGAAAGCAGCCTCAGGTACCGCCGCAGAAGCGAGCCGGTAAGCAGTCCCTCTGTTCTTTCCTCAATGAGAGCCCGTGAACGAACAGCAAGCACCATTCATTTCAAAAGCTGCGTTTCTGGAACAGACCCCTAACACCGCGCAGCCGCGAGCAGCCAGCTCTGCTAAGTCGCACTGAGTGGGGACGCGCTTCACTGACCGAACAAGAAGGACGGCTGGCCTGCCCGGAGCCCAGGTCACCGGGCCCCTCACCTCCCGCCCAGCGCAGCCCAGCGGCCATCCATCACATCGCCAGCAGGTGCCAAACCCTGCGCCTCCCGCCCTCTACCCCCACGACGCACAGGGGGCCTCCGGGCCGCTGCGTCGGCGTCTGCCCTCCACGCCATCTGCCCGGCAGAGGCTTGGCCTCCCACGGCCTACAGCACCCTCCCCCTCCCTCCTCGGCTAGAACTCAACAGCGCCGGCTCCCCCAGGAAAGGCCCTGCTCCTTCCACGCCCGCCCCTCCTGCCTGCCCTGGATCCACCCTCGCCACCCCACTGCCCTGGCCCTCTGGGCTCCAACCACACTGACCTCTGCCCCGCCACGCACGCGGTCACCTCGGGCCTGGCCTTCTGGGCAGGACACGCTGAGCCGGACCAGACAGCACGCTCCCTGTCCTCTGCCGAGTCCTTGCTCACTGCTGCCTCCTGCTCCTGAGGTCAGGCCCAGGGTGGCCTCCCCTCCCCATCTCCGAGATCCCAGGGCCGGCTCACGCAGGGGTCTGCAGTCTGGCTGCCTGCCGGCGCGGCCCACCTCTGGGCCTCCGTGCCGGCCGCGTGCCCACCGCTTTCCCCCAGCGAAGGGAGGAGGAGAGGCGGCTCCTCTGGCCTCCCAGGCAGCCTGGCAGGGCCACGGGGGTGAACACCTGGCCCTTTCAAGAACGAAAAGTGGAAAAAGAAAAACTGACACAGAAGCTGTGACCTGCACCACCTCACGTGAACAACGAATCACGCAGCAGTCTTCCGATGCTCTTTTCAGAGCGTCCACTGCTGATATGGTGGAGCAGAACAAAAGGGCGTGAGTGGCTGAAAGCCCTAAGGCGGCAGTGGGCAGAGGTGGTCGGCGGGAAAGGGCACTGGCTCCAAGGCCCTGACAAGTCCCGCGGCCCAGCGGCGCGTCCTCCAGGGGACCCAGCCTCACGCGAGGTCGCTGCGGCGACTGTTGGAGCCGAACGCACGGGGAGCAGCCGGCGCTCAGGGCCTGTCTGCCAGGTCGGGAGGACGGTCTCCAGAAAACCAGTGTTTTCACGGCAGCCCGACCCCCAGGGCCAGCCAGCCGTGACGGTGCACGGAAGCGCCTTTCCGTGTCCCGCACTGCAGCTCCCACCACAAAAACAAACGCAAGTTTTCTGAACGTTTCAGCCCAGCGACAACTGGCGTGTGCTAAGCGAAAGAAACCCGGTCACGGCCGCCCCGGGAGACGGACTGACACAGGTCTGCAACGCAGCAGGCCTGAAAGGCACCGTCTCAGTGCAACTTTGCTCGAGCAGCTTCAAGACAGCCACCACCCTCTGCCGTCCTCCGGCGAGGCCCGGGACGCAGGGAGCCCTGGGTTTACCCAGGAGACCAAGAACCGCAGGTGCGTCTGAAGCTGGTCCGTCCACCCCGAGCCCGAGGCCAATGACAGTACCTGTCGCCCACCGAGAGGCGCCAGCGCGCCAGCAGCCACTCAGCAGCGGCGTGAACAGCGGTGAGAACGTGACGGCGATGGCAGTGAACAGCACGAGCCGCACGTGCGCGTGCCCAGGCCTGTGGATGGCCTCGCATAGCCGACTCGGGGCTGTCTTCGACAGCCAGCCCCACGGAGGTCCACCTTGCCCACAGGCACACACAGCGTAGACCTGAGGGCCAGTGTCGGCGTGCTGGGCAGCGGGTGCCACGTCACGCCCTCCCCCGCTGCTGCAGTGCTCCGTGCCCACTTTCTCAAGTGACGCCTGTAAGTTCCCAAGGGGGAGGACGCCCCCACGCTGGCACACATGGCACGGCCAGCCACAGCGCCTGGTCAGGGCAGTGGGCTGCACGTGGTGCCGGACACCAGCAGAGCCCACTGCAAGGGCTCCCCATCAGCAAAGAGCTCACCTGTGGGGAGGTCAGCACCCAGCAAGGGCCGCAGGGACGGGCAGGCGAGAAGCCCCAGGAGACAGAGGCGCGGGCCCGCCCAGCAGCAGCTCGCAGAGTGCACAGCGCACAGCCGGGCCGGCGGGAGCCGAGCCGCCAGCAACACCAACAGGCCCGCAGCTCCGGGAGGCAGGAAACTCAGAACACACCATCATGCTAACGTGCTGACGAGAACGTGTCTAGAAACGCCAACTATGGCCAGTGAGCCTGTGTCTTTGCAGGAGAACAAATCTAGCCTCAGTCTGGGAGCCACTGGGCGTCCACCACCGTCGCCGTCGGGAGGCTCCCGCAGCCACAAGACGCCCTGGGTCCGAGCGCGGGAGGGACGCGAGCCGCACCCACGCGGTTCCAGAGCAGAGGGTCCCCATCACCCCGATCAGACCCATGGGCCTCAGGCGACGGCCCAGCAGCTCTGCTTGAGCGTGGACCGCCCAGGCCGGCCCGGAGCGGCGCGGCGTGTCCCTGTGGCGGGGTCGCCTGGCCGTGCGCGGGAGGACCCTCCAGCAGGTGCGCCAAGGCCAAGCGGGGCGGAGGCCCCCGGGCTGTCCGCAGCGCAGCGCAGAGGCGGCGGCAACGGGCGGCAGCTCCAGCCCCACAAGGCCAGGCGGCCTGGCCCAGCGAGCGCCCGCCGACCTGCGCCCACGCGGGAGCAGCAGCGCCTGCACACGGCACCGGCTCGGCCCCGCCTGCACCCCAGCCACCCACGCGCTCAGCTCGCCCACGGACGGCGGGGCCGCTGTCCCAAACCTACCTAAAATTTTGGGTCATTACAGAACGTTAGAGCTGACCTCACGCCCGCTGGGATTACCATCACAAAGGAAGGTACAGCTGGCCTGCCTGTGCAACGGCTGGCCAGGAGACGCAGAGCGCGGCCCGGGCAGGCAGGCGGCTGTGGGACCGCGCAGCGCCAGGGGCAGCGTGACCCCACGAAGCCAAACCTGCACTGCGCCTGGCCCGCGACGCCACCCATCGCCGGCGAGACCCAGAGCAGGTCCTGACGGAGCGCGTGCTCAGCCCGTGCACGCCGCCCAGCCCTATGCACAGCTCATGGGCAAACACACGTGTGTACGTGACGCATGTTCACACAAGGGAGGACTCTTGAATTCTGCCTTAAAAGAAGGAGATCCTGTTCCCACTACACGTTAATAAACCTCGCGGTCTTAGGCCCCACAGGGAGACACCGTGGGGGCTCTTCCCGCCCCGCCCGCCCGCCCCACACTGCTGTCCCCTACAAACACGCCCACCCAGAGCTGCTACACAGACCCGCTGGATGTTAGCAGTCCGCTTCTGGTGACCACAGTGTTACTCGAGGCTTCTTTCTCAAGGACCAGAACCACAACCACCAAACCGAAAATGCCGTCTTCTGCCTGGAAGGCACAGCTCGCGTGGCGCACGGACCAGCAGGCCCTGGACTGACGAATATCTGGGCTTCAACAGGAGAAGCCCTGAAGACGCGCAGACAGCACCGAAGCCCGGGTGTTCGCACATGCGTCCCACGGCGCCGCAGAGCCCACCGCGTCCTTCTGCCTCTGGCCCGCACACCCAGCCACAGCAGCCCGCCCTCTGACCCTCAGGCCACTCTCACCCGGGCGTAAAACGAGGGCGTCTGTAAAAGTGACGGGTCACAAAGTTCCTCCCCTCCTTTTTGGGTAAGTCGTGTCCGCTCTAATGGCTGCGGAGCAGAGCTGAGGTCTCTGGACCCAAGGCAGACGCAGCAGCTGCCAGCAGAACACTCCCGCAAGCGGCCTGCGGGCCAGGGGTCTCTGTCCAGAGGCAGGCTGCCCGGGGCAGGCCGGGCCGGGCGTCTGTGGGCTGCAGAGGCCAACCCCGCCGCTCACCTGTAGGCGCGCCGCGGCAGCCCAGCCCCGCACCGGGCCTCTGGCCTGGGTGAGGCAGGAAGGCCGGGCGGCCGGCGCTGCAGGTGCGGGGACGGGGCACGACGGGCCCAGGTCAGGGAGGACAGGGGGCTGCTTCCACAGCTCTCGTTCCTTTCGAAGTGTCTGCTATTTATTCACGTTTCTCCTTCGTTGGTTGGTTTTCTAGAAACTTATTTCCACCTACCAACTGGCAGTCCCATTTGTCAGTGACATTCCAAGCCACATAAACGGCCTGCTGCTTTAAGCTCAGCTAGTATGAGGTGAGTTGCTCACACACGAAGCCACGAGTCCTCCCCCGTGGAGTCACTTAGACCCAGAAGGACTCACACGCCCACGTCCCGGCAGCCAGCAGCGCCCAGGCCCATGCGGGCATCGTCCCTGCAGGCGCCGCCACCCGCCAGCAGCACTGCTATGGCCAGAGTCGGGGCTGCGTGGGGGTGCGTCTGCTGCCCTGGGCTGGCACGGCCCCTGCCCAGCCGGGGACGGGCAGCACAGCGCCCTCGCGTGTGCTCCGCAGAGCGCGTCAGCAAAGCCGCTCGTTCCCGTGGGCGGCATCCTCCGACCCGGGGTGGAGATGCGGGTGTGCAGGCTAGGGGTGCAGGCTCTGGCTCTACCTGTGGGGTGGGGGCACCCCCCACCCCAACACAGCCCTGAGGGGAACGGAAGCTCAGACTGCACCAGCCCTGCGCTGCTTGCCCGCCAGGGCCCGTGCCCTCAGCACGCCAGGGTGGCCCAGAGTCCCTCCTGCAGGCACCGCAGCCGCGACCCCCGCAGTGCCAGCTGCCCATGCGCCACCTGCGGAGCAGGGCTGGGGCACCCGAGCCCCGCGCGGAAAGCAGCAGGGGCGGCCCACAGGGCGCCCCGACCCCGGAGGAGCAGGGCTGCGCGTGCAGACGGAGGCCTCCTGAGGGCGCTGCGGCCCCACGCACACCCGTGGCGGTGCGCCTCCGAGAGACAGCAGACGCGGGGAGCCCAGACTGAGCTACGGAAGTGAGATGCGGGTATGGGCTAAAGACCAAGAGAACTCTAGCTTGAGACTGGAAATATCAGGGAAAGCCATGACTTACGCTTCCTTTCAAAAGCACACCTATTTCTCACCTCTGCACGAGGAAGGGCCAAAGCAAGGCGCCCAGCCCCGCTACCCGGCGTCGGGCCGCGGTGGGCGAGGGCCGCTTCCCGCGAGGGGGCCAAGGCCTCAGAGAAACGGCTGGCTTCTGGTCTGCGGGAGGAACATGCGGACTGGTGAGGAGCCCCTCACAGTAGCCGTAACGAGAGGACACTGAGAGCCACTAGAGTGACTCCCGAAGACACCACGGGGCGGTCTGGTCACTAGAAAGAGCAGCGCTCGCAGCAAGTCGGCAGACACGCACGGCAGCGTGCACGGGTCACCTCAGGGTCTGTCTGACACTACGAAGACCAATCTCAACAGTAAGCCCGGGCGCTGCCAGGACACCGAGAAACGCGTGCCAAAGTCGACATCCAGCACCATGAATTTAGCCGACTTCTGTACGAGCCACATTTCAGGCACGCAGGCTTGAAAGCAAAGACGAAAACCTCCAGCAAGCAAGCACAGACGGCACGGCAGAGCCAGCGCCACACTACACACCCACAGCACCCACACACCCACACCCACAGCACCCCCCACACACAGCACCTCCTCAACACACCCACACACCACACACAGCACCTCCTCAACACACCCACACACCACACACAACACCCTCACAGCACCCCACACCCACACCCACCCACAGCACCCACAGCACACCCCACACACCCACACACCTCCACACCACACACACACGCCCCCCACACACAGCACTCCCACAGCACACCCACACACACCTCCACACCACACACAGCACAACACGCCCACACCCACCCACAGCACCCACAGCACACCCCACACACCCACACCTCCACACCACACACACACGCCCCCCACACACAGCACCCCCACAGCACACCCACACACACCTCCACACCACACACAGCACAACATGC
>JAGFMF010011709.1:1366864-1400633 GCA_019455555.1 Galemys pyrenaicus | reverse complement strand
CACAGCACAACACACCCACAGCTCACCCACAGCACCCCACAGCACACCCCACACACCCACACACCTCCACACCACACACACACGCCTCCCACACACAGCACCCCCACAGCACACCCACACACACCTCCACACCACACACACAGCACAACATGCCCACAGCTCACCCACAGCACCCCACAGCACACCCCACACATCCACACACCTCCATATCACACACACACCCCTACAACACCCCCAGGGCACACCCCACACACCTCCACATCACACACACACACCCACAACACCCCCACAGCTCCCCGCCCCACCTACCCCACAGCGCACACTCCGCCCCCAGTCTATAATCAAAGGGTCAGAAGGAGGCCAGGACGATACCCTCGGGGAATCTGACCGGCCTAGGAAGCTCTGAAGACACCAGCTAGTGGGTTCCCCAACAAAGGGTCCGCTGAGCGTATCCTGATGCAGGATGACCCCACCCAAGTGGACAGGGAGGGAGGCGCTGCCAGTAACCTAGGGAGAGGACGGTGCACACAGGAAACAAAAGGAGGCGGTCTTTTGAAGAGTGTGTGATGGCCTAAAAACACTAAGGAAGTTTAGGTCACACTGAAGACATCTCCTGAAAGCTGAATAAAGTCCAGGGCGGAAGAGGCGGGAGTTAAAAATTATAGTGGCAAAAGAGCAGAAGAAAATTACAGAACTCATTCAAGACAGTCAAGTTCTGAATAGCAGGCCTTCCAGAAAGAATAAGAAAACAAAAGGCAGAAAATTTTCAGCACAATACTCCTAATTCCCCCCCAAACCAAAGAAAACAAGCCCCACAGGATGGAGGGACACACTAAGCGCGCAGGCCGGCAGAGGTGGGCAGGCCCACGTGGGCACATGCCGTCGAGACATTTCCAAAGACCGGACACACCCTAAAACTCCCACTTACCAAGATGGAGAGATGGGGGTGGGGGGGTAGGAGGGGGAGAAAGGGAAATCACGTACAAAAAGTAAGAAATTAGAATAGCTTCTGAATGCAAAATCAGTAATTTAAAAACAAGAAGGCAACGGAGCAGCACCTGAATTTATGAGGAAAGGAACACCAGCAGCACACCCCACGCCCACCAGTCCCCGCCGCCTCCTCAGAAGCCACACTCTCAGAAAGTCACTGGAGAAGTTTCTACCCAAGCGTGAGCGGGAACAAAAACGAAAGCCGTGAGGCTGCGAACACCAGCTCCCGCGAAGAAGAGACGGAGCACCTGCAGCTGACGGTGAAGGAGGCCCACAGTGGCCCGTGGCCAGGACTCGCCTTCATACTGCCCAAAGGCACTGCCACTCTTTATGGCGATTACCCTTGCAGATGACGACTTCCACCAAAATGAAGCAGTCACTGAAGAGAGGAAAGGACAAGAGACACCATCAACGCAAAATCCAACTCTGGAGAAAAGCAGAAGAACAGCAAAGGAACATCCAGGAAAGAGTTTGGGGTTTACAGGGCAACCAGCTCAGAAGAGAACAGAATTATTCTCCCAGACATTCTGTCTCCCAGAAAAATACGTGAAGAACAGATGAGCTTCTGTGACTAACCACGAGGACAGTTTTTCTCAGGACTGTGGAGGTATGGAAAAGACAAGCAGTAAGTATAGAAAGTCCAAACGTAAACATGTGAGCTCCATAAAAAGAGGTCCGCGTCCCCGCCCCACCTCGTGGAGGGCGAGCTGAGCGGACAGGAGGCGCCGGGAGAGGGCGGAGGCCCGGAGGAGACCCGTGCAGCAGACGCGTGTGAAGAAGGCGCGCTGGCCCCCAGCTCTGCGCTGGCACCGGGGGCCGGGCGCAGACAGAGGCCTGCAGGGGAGGCGGCGGGAGGCCGCGGGGACGCGGCGGCCGCGGTGCTGCCTCCCGTGCTTCCGCTTCGCGCGTCCGGCCCGGCCCGCCTGGCCCTCCTGCCCTCGCCTGTGGTCCCTCCAGGAGGTGCCCCGGACTGCGGGGCGGTCAGGCCTCGGGTCCCCGCGGGGCCGGCCCGGCGGCTGGGCGTTTCCCCACGAGGGATGTGCGGCCTCGGAGTGCGTGGAAGCGCTTGTCCTCTCCGCTCCCCGTCGGCGCGCTCGTACGAGGGGCCTTGCACGCTGAGTGTGCTCTGTCCCGGTGTGGCTGGTGGCGAAGCCCACGGGGAGCGTGACAGCGTGGTCTCGGTGCCCTCGGTCTGCCCGCCCGCACCAAGAACATTAAGGGGTGCGGTATTAACTTTACAAACATCGCAGTACGTTTTAAGACCGAAACGTGACCATACACATGCGCATAAACACGGAATCACTGAATAAAGTTTAATTAAAAAGTATAGTCAGGTCGGTCGCCTAAGAAAAGCGGGATGACTTAGCATTGATTTCTGCCACAAAAACCGTTAGATAAGCACGCATCTTCCAAGTACTGAATAAATGACTGCCCCGGTAAAGTTTTATGCTTCCTATAGTACTTAACAACTGCAAACTAAAGCAGTTCCAGATACGAGATGCCTCTGTCGCCAGGAGACGCCAGCTACAGCACTCTGACAGTGCCCTTCAGACCAGGACAGCCAGCCGGACAGGCGTGTGGGAAGATGGGTCTAAGCGAGCAACGAAGCTCTACAGGCAGAGGCGCAGGCAGACCCAGGACAGAAACACAGCACTGCCCGTCAGCGGGGGTCGGGCGCCGGGCGCTCGGCTGTGCACGTCCAGACTGACCGCGAGAACGCCAGCGGGATGTCCAGGGCGAGGAGACGCCTGGCCAGGTTGGGGCGGGGTTGGGGGCAAAGCTGCACTGCCAGGAGCAAGGAAGGCGGAGGAGCCCCCGGCACCCACAGGGCTCTGGGAGGAGCCGCCCGGGGCAGAGTGCTCCCGGGACTTCGGGGCTGAGCCTGAGGCACCCTCAGCCAGGCCGGAAGCCCACGCTCGCTAGCCTCCCTGCACACCAGCCCAGCGCCACTGCCCTCGCCTGGCGTCTGGCGACACTGCCCCTCGCAGGGTCCCACAAGCCCCTCCCCTCGGCCCTGCCCCCGGCTGCTCCAGGCGCCTGGCCAGTCTCTCCAGGGCACTGGGCACGTCTCCAACGCACAGTCCTGCCGAACAGCAGCCCAACCGCGCGCCGAGCGTGCCCACCAGAACTGCTGCGGGCCGGCGGCAGGCTTTCTCCGCACAGGGCAGGCCGTGGCCACTCCAGCTCTGGGGCTGCCAGCCTCGGCGTGACGGTCAGCTTTCTCTCTGCAGCCCAAAGCAGCCGCAGCCAACACAGAAGCCAGCGTTTTCATGAAGCAGACCTGGGCCCGCAGTCGTGGCCTGCTGACCGCTGCTAAACACGCCCACAGCCGCGGTCGGGGCAAGTGGGAGAGAGGGGAAGCGGGAGAAAGCAAAACCAAGCCGCTCACTTCCCACTTCTTCCCGTCACTTCCCCGTTCCCTGGCCACAGCCAGGTCACCGCAGACTATTAATTTCCCTGAATCACGCTAACTGCCAACGCCCACGCCTTGGCTCGTCTTTCTGCCTACTGAGCCGTCCTCTCCCCCTCTCGCTTGCTGGGGTCGAGGGAGGCCAGAGAGGCTTCCGGGCCCCCTCCCGCCAAGCCCCCGTGGGCACCTGCATCAGCGTCAGGGGCCGTCTCCACCTGGCCCCGGCCAGGCCACACGACGCGTCTGCACACACAGGGCACCGCGCCCCCGCACGCCCCGCTGCGCCGAGGGCTCCTGCGCACGCCTGGCGCTCGCGCTCCTCGGAGCCAGGCCTCCGGGCTGTGCGCACACCTGCCTGCCAGCAGCGCCCACAGCACAGACCTGCCCCACAGGCGCTCGTGGCACTGTGACCGGCGTGGGCACCACTCTGGCTTGGCCTCCGTCTCGCCCTGCCCAAGCAGTGGGATTCCAGAACAGGGACAGCCTCTCTCGGCTCTGCAGCCTTGGGGCGGCACGGCAGACAAGCCGGCCCGGCGCTACAAGGCAAAGTGAAAACCAAAAAGGCCCCAGCAGCTGTGGGCGCTTGCTCTTCAAAAGCCTCCGACCGTTCTCCCTCCCTACCGCCAGCAGCGCCACCGGCAGCACTCAGGGACAGCCGCCCAGGTCCGGGAGCTCCTCCTCCTCGCTAAGGGAGAGGGCCGACGCCCGGAGACTGCCCGCCCCGCGGGCACCCGCACACATGGCCGAGCAACACGATCCGCGCGCCGCGCCTCGAAGCCAGCGCTCGACGGAGACGCCGGCTGCGGGGCCTGGCCACGGCCTCATGCTTGCGGTGTTCCCCAGAGACCGCAGGCAGGCAGCAACACCCCACGCCACCCACCAGCCACGGCCTGCTCGTCCAGGCAGCAGCGAGAGACGTCAGCCACGCTGCGTCCAACCCTGCTGACCCTCCTGCCTCCGTCTTTATCGAGAACGTGCCTCTCCGCGTTTTACCTCCGCATTTGAGCTCCTTTGCTCTGGAGGGTGCAGAAAAGCCATGGTTGGCCTGTGACACGCCCCCCCATGGCCTCGGGCTCCTGTTCCAAGAGCCCGAGGGCAGAGGCCTAGGCTGCCCTGGACCGGCGCCCCCTCCTCCGAGCAGCACTGCTCTCACCACCACCCTCCAACCGGAAGCCGCCACCCGCCTCTGGCGGCTGAGGGGCTGTCACCTCAACTGCCAGACGACCACGGTGGGCGCGGCGTGGCCCTCTCCCACCTTAAGCACTATCGCTCCTCAGTCCTCAGTCTGAACTGGCGAGTTCCGTTACTCCCATTTTACACAGGGGAAGCGGGGTCTTCCAGAAGTCCCAACGCGGGCCGGGCTCGCACTCGCACAGCCGTCTGCTCCCGGCGTCCCGACTGCAGGCGACGCCGTGGTGCAGGCGGAGGGCCCGCACTCCCGCGGCTGGCAGAGGAGCGGCTCTGCCTCAGCTGCGAGCTGCGTGCAGGCTCGTGGCCGGCACATCACAGCTCTCTGCTGGCGCGAGGCTTGGCCCTGAAGAAGGGCCTCTGGGTGCCGACACCTCGGGTCTCAGGGCCCTGTGGGCCCTGACGTGGGAAATACACGAAGGCCTCACCTGGGGCCCCCGCCCTCGAAGCTCCTCGAAGCCCCGTCTACCAGCCGTGCCTGCGCTCGGCAAGCTATAACCTGTATTCTGAGAAAACGTAGGTCAGAAGCAGCTTTCTGAAAGCCAAAATTATATGCAGAATGTGAATATGATTATGAAAATCATTTGGCAAACAAAAGCTTCTTTATGCTTCAGAATAATTTTCTAGCCAAAAATACCCCAATGCTCGTCGGTGGGGCGGCTCCAAGCGGGACACTGGGCCTCATTCATGCCCGGGGCCTGGGCCCTGGTTTGCAGCCAGCTGTGCCGAACCCGACCAAATGAACACGCTGAGGCAAAGTCACCGAAATTCAGAAACAGCGTCATCAACAACAAACGCTCTGGTGCGCGTGCAGAGCAAACGGGAGCTCAAGCACCTTCAGCCAGGCAGTGGCCCACATGCGCCTGCCACCAGCACGGCAGGCGCAGCTGTTAGGGACTGTGCTGGGCTGCTGCGGGAGCACGGGCTCATCTCCAGTTTCGGGTGTCACTGAGCAGGGGCTGTAACCAGCACTTCACAGGTGAGAAGACAGAGCTGGAGCTTAGTAATCTGGTCGACATCACAAGGAGCAAGGATCAGACCGGAGACTCGAAGCAAGAGTCGTCCAAGACCCACGTCCTTGACCACATTCTACTCCGCGCTGCAAATACTGTCCCCAGAAAACTCCACTGTGCAAGAGGCCTTACAACGCTGAAGAAACACTATTCCACCCCAGCCCAGACACCGTCACTGTTCCAGCCAAGGCAATCCGTCCATCACACCCACGAGAACTGAAGGCTATTCCCACATGTCCAAGTCCTCTGGCCCCCGCATGCCCGCCAGCAGAAGGACCCGAGAGCCCACGTCAAGAAGCCAGCAGCAGGAGCCCTCCTGTGTGCGGGCAGGCCGCTGACGAAGGTGCGCTCCCGGGCAGCAGCAGCCGCTGGAGCTGGAGACCATCGCCTGGGGGTGAAGCACTGTGCGAAGCGCAGAGCCCAGGTCCAGGGACGGAGGAGTAAGCAGAGCCCCCGCCCCTGTCCTCCCAGGAAGGCAACCAGGAAGCCCAGGCAGAGGCCGCGGCGCTACCGACAGCTCTGAGGAAACAGCAGCAGGAGGCTAGGGAGCAGCCTGGACCCAGAGCACCCCAAGTCAGATCAGAGGCGGCCGAACCTCGTGATGCCAAGCCCTCGATGCGGAGGGTGCGCTCCAGGCGCCAGGCACAGGAGGAGGGGGCGCTGCAGTCCCCGGGAGGAGAACAGCCTGCAGAGGCAGATGCGAGCGCCAGCCCGGGGACCCTGCAGCAGCTACACCAACGACCCTGCAGGGGCGCAAGCCCGGCGCACTGCACGGACGCTCGAGACCGACCGGCCGTGGAGCGCGCTGCCCCGCCACGGGGGCTGCTCTGCCCGGGTGGCCGCTGGCCCCCCGCCTGCCCAGCCGAGGGCGAGCACCTGGCCTGGCAGCCCCACCCCCGCCCCACAGCTCAGGGTGTCCCTGCTCCCTCCCTCCCTCACACCACAGCCCCCAGGCCGTCTCTCCTCTTGCCCACACTCGCGTGAACAGGCAGTGGCTGTGCGGGCAGTGAGGTGCCGGTCTCCCCGCAGACACTGCCCGGCCGTCAACCACACCGCAGCCCCACCTGCCACAGCTCCTGGGCACCCTGAGGGACGGCCAGCGCCACACGCCCAGAAGCCCCCGCGAGGCTCAGGCTGGAGGCGGTCAGGGGAGCCGGAGCGCGGCTGCGAAGAGCGCGTGTCCCGAGGCAGCTGCGGCAGCGTGAGGCTGCAGGCGTGCGCGGGGTGCGCGCCCTGCCGACTCCGGCACAGCGGAGACCGACGACGCCCCTCTGAGAACCCAGGAGCTCCTGAGGGGACCCTAAGAGCCACCCGCCCGCACCGAGACCAGCGGCTCCACTGCCCCGGCCACTCTGGCCCGGCAGCCCTGGAGCCCACGAGTGCCGGCCGGCGCCTGCCCGGCCTCCGGCACGCAGCACGACCAGCAGCAGAGGCTGCAGCCGCTGCACTTGCAGGATGCCTGAAACCCTGACGGACAGACTCTAGCTGGCAGCTCCTAGGTCCACAGAGAGAAGGAGCCTCACCAAAGAGAACGAAAGAAGAGTCCAGCACCTCAAGCCCGGCGGCTGCGCCCCCGACAAACCCGCTTTATTTTCCCTTCCCTTCCTCCCAGTCCTCATCCCATCCTGCCGGCTCCTCTTGCAAACACGCCGGAGACCACACCCTTGGCCCTGGGTCCATCGAGGAGCCCCATCCTGACTTGCGCCCACCAACTTTCCCAGCTGCTGGGAACCCCGCTCTCAGGGCAGGGGGCCGCCTCGAGGCCCCGGGCCACAGCTGCCTCTCCACTCGGCACACCTGGTGACAAGGAGTCTGTCACACAGGTGCGAGGCCCAGGGGCCGTGGTGAAGAAGCACGCACCTGCCAGGACGGGGGCTTCAGTAGGAGCGGCTGCCCGCGGGGCTGGGCGCTGGGCACGTGGCCGGCAGGGAGCAGGCGGCGCTCTGAGTGCTTCTCCCGGTCTGCCGCTGAGCCAGCGCCCGCGGCCCCCGCCGCCTGGCCGGAGGCTGTGCCTCTGACGACCGTCCCGGAGACCACAGGCGAGACGGCGGCCCAACACCCAGCAGACGTGCACTTGACACGGGCTGGCGGGCACACGCCCAGACACGTCACGCTGACACGGCAGGCGCACAGGGACGGGCGGGGGCGCTGAGGGGAGGCAGGTGTGGACGCCGGGCCGTCCGCCAGCACCGGGCGCCGGCACCGAGTCCCACCATTGTGTGCTCCCGCAGCTTCAACAGCGGCCGTGGGGACGACACCTAGACCTGACCCCTGTGGGGTCGGCACCGGAATGTCCCTTGAGCCCCCTCAGCTGCCGCCGCGCCTCCACGGGGCCTCAGACGCCGGCTCAGCACCCAGCAGCCTTCACGACAGCCGGCGTCAGCTTCCTCGCAGGCTCCGGCGTCCAGCGCTGACCTGGGGAGGCCTCCGCCCACACACGAGCCTGCACCAAGCGCATTTTCCGAGCGCCAGCAACAGCTTCAGCGGTGTTTTCTGAGTCCCGACGCAAGCACATGAAAATGTGCGTCTTTCAAAGCCCACTGGCCACGCGCTCCTGTCTGAGCGTGGTCGGAGACGACGAGCCTCCGTGTGCTGACCGGCAAACTCGGAAGAGGTGCCAAGGGGATTCTGCACGTGCCCCACAAGCAGTGAGCACGCCCCACCGCGGCGACCGGCCGGCCGAGCTCAGACCTGGGCCCAGCGCACGAGGACGCTTCCGGAGACGCGGCAGACACACCCTGCGGCTCCGCGGCAGAGATGAGGCTCTGGACTGCTGGGGGCGCCCCCGGCAGGGCACGCCCCCACCGCCCGTCCTCCTCTCGCCCGCGCTACGAAGCACACGTGTTCATCGCCCCTGCTCTGCCCGAGAAAACCGTTCAGAAACACGGACTCGCGCTCGCGAGGGCGCACTCAGGTGACGCCTCCGTTCTGCCTGTTACCCCGACAGCGGCCCTCTGTCCTCTCGGCAGGCCGCCAGCTTCATCGGCCACCTGCTCAGGCTGCCGCCGGAGGTCCAGCCGAGACGCGTTTCACCACCTTCAACGTTCTCAGACTTCCTTTAGCCTGAAGTCTGCGATCTCACATCCGCGCCATAAAACCGACCTTAATGATTCTGGCACTTGACTACAGCCTGTCAAAAGATCTTAAATCTCTGACTCAGAAACGAGCGCTCCCAGCCCCGCGTCGCAGCGAAGCCCGGGGCGCCCTCTCGCCGGCAGCCTGCCTGCTCAGGCCCGTGCTCAGTCACGCACACGCGGGCGCAGCGCGACTTCCACCGGCAGCAGCACGCACCGGACTCCCCGCTGGGCGGAGGACAGGCCTGCTTTCCTGACCCACGCAGCAGAGAACTAGCCTGCCGAAGGAAGGTCTGGCCCTGGCCCAGCTCCTGGGGGAAGCCCCGAGGCCCTGGGCCTCCCGCTGGAGCAGCTGTCCGCTGGCGGGGCCGTGGGCACCGGAGCACCTCTGCCCACGCTGGGACGGAGGGGCGGCCCGGCCCGCCATGCCACGGCCCGGCCTCCGGAGGGCTGGACCCTGAGCTCAGCCACGTGGCAGCGCCGCGTGCCCAGTCCCTTGGCCAAACCCGACTCCGCACAGACGCGTCCTGGCTGACAACGCTCCGCGCAGGAGGCACGGCGGGGAAGGCCCCTCCTGGGCCCGCCTGCCCGCCGCTGTGTCCCTCTGCACCTCCCACTGCAGCGACCGCGGCCAGACAGACAGCTCCCTGCACTCTGGGCATCGTGCCCCCGCCCCCGCCATCCGCCCGGGCCCTGGGGACCAGGGAGCCGCGGCCGCTCTCCCCAGCCGCAGCGCAGCGTTTCTTAGCGCTCGGGAGAGTGAGTCCGGCATGCAGGGGCCGACCACCACCCGGGAGGGGCCCGGCAACACCGGGGTTCGCGCCCCGCTGTGCCTGCATCTCCATCACTCGCCCTGATGATTTCCGGGAACACCGCTTTCAGAACGACCCATCGCCTCAAAGCTTCGAGGCAGCCACCGTGTCTCCCTCCCAAAGAACCCCCATCTCCGCAGTCTGCCGCCGGGAGACACCCAAGAGCCCTATGGAAACCCCGTCCGTCGGAGGGACCCGTCGGCGGGAAGCGCGAGCCCAGCTTGGAAACAAACACGTCAGTCCCGTCTGTCATCTTCCAGATATCCAGACCTCGTGGAGGCCACAAGTTACCTGGGAAGTCGGGCAGCAGAACCAGCGGCGCCCCTTCTCACACCTGCTGTCCCAGTGTCCTGCTCCGGCCTCTCCACCAGCACACCAGAAGCCCGCACCTCCCAGCGGCCCCACGAGGATGGCCGACAGGGGGGGTCGGGCCGGCCGAGCCCTGCGCCCCCAGCACCTGTCGTCAGCCTGTCTGGGCCACGCCCCCCTCCAGAGCGAGAGGGCCCTGAGCCCTTAAGTCTAGCCTGCCTGAAGCAGGAGAAATAAAGGGAGGGGACCCAGTGGAAAGGCCCCGGCGAGGCGGCTGAGGGCAGGCCCCGGCTCACCCCGCCCGGCAGCGGACGGCAGCGCGGCCCCAGCCAGCGCCTGGGTGGGCAGCTCGGCCGGCACCCGCAGCCAGTCCCAGCCCGCTGATGCCCGGGCTGTGACACCTGTGGCTTTCCAAAGAGAAAACAAAACGGCCACCTGAGCTTTGGTGTGACTGCAGCCCAGGAGCTGCCGAACACTGCCCGACACTGGAGCCACGGCACCCGCCGTCCGAAGTCTTGAGGGCGACCTCATTTTCAGTTTCGAGTTCCGCACCAGCACTTAACCCCCAGCACCTCGGGCTCACATTCACGACTCCGCCTGGCGCGCCGGTCACCGTTCTCTCACAGGAAGAGACACTCGGGGATACGCCCACTTCTAGCCTCTTCCCATCACACCTGCCACCACAGGGCACATAGCCATCTGCACAGGGCCGCCCACCTGCAGCCTGCGATCCCAACCACGCACGGCGTGCTGACGTCAAGCACGGGCCCACGCGGCCCAGACTCCAGAGCCAGGCCAGCCTGCGAGGCTCCGAGCGACGGGCTCACCAGCTGTCCCGTGTCTCCTGCGCCCGCTGGCCAAGGGCGCGTCCCCCACCCCCACCCCGACCCCACCACAACTCACCAGCCAGAAGCTTCGGCGCCAACGGCGGAAGCTCACGCGCTCCTGGGGCGGCTACGCCCGCTGAAGGCCACCGGTGGCACCAGGTGGCCGAGACGAGCCCAGCAGCACACGGCTACGCAGCCACAGGGAGCATCCCACACACCGGCCGGCCTGGACCAAGACCGCGTCGTTTCCTCTTGGACTAACCCACACGCAGACCGGCCTCCAGTCAGCTGGAAAGCACTGAGAGAAGCCAGGCCAAAGGCCCCGCCAGCACCACGGCGGACAGAGAGGCCAGCACAGGGCTGAGCGCCTCTGAACAGGGAAGTGCCCCTGGAGCCACGGAGAAGCCCGCTCGCCGGAGACTCGGGCGGGGCGGGGCCGGTGAGCGTGGCCTGGCAGCCCTGGAGGCAGCAGACCGGGACCCAGCCTTGCCTGCAGCCGGACCACGCCCACGCCCCAGTGGCAGCCGCAGCAGTGCCCGCGATGGCAGAGGACGGACGGCCCAAGTGCCCGACGCCAAGCAGAGGACGCGAGAGCCAGGATGCCCGCACGGCCCGCACGGCCCAGGGGTGTCCCAGCCGTCCCCTCTGCTCTGGGGCGGGTGTGGGCTGCACGGACCCCGGGCCAGCCTGCTCCGGAGGACAGACGGGCCCTCAGGCCACACCTCCACAGAGATCAGCTCTCTGCCACCAAACGCCGCCCAGGCTGAGCCAGGCACAGGGGGCCTCACTGCAGCAGCCGCCGCCGGCCGGGTCGCACCGGAGGACAGAGCATCAGGGCCGCAAGCAGCCCGGCCCTCTGTGAGGCGGAGGAGGCTCCGCGCAGCCAGCGCTGTCCCGGCCGTGCCAGGAGGCGCCTGTGCAGACGTCTGCCCAGCACAGAGCACGGGGCTCTGGCCTTACTCGGCATCCACGGAGGCGGCTGCTGCGGCCGGCCAGTGGCTGCGCAGGAGTCACGGGCCCAGCATGGACTCCAGGAGCCGAGTGAGACGAGGGAGGACTTGGCTTGGCTGTTTGTCCAACCCTCCCCCTGAGACAGAACACTTTAAAATCATAAAGGCACCCAGAAGCCGACAAGACAATAAGGAACTATCAGGCCAAGTTAAGGTGAAAGCAGGAAGCCGAAGAGCTCAGCCGGCAAAGCCACCTTTGCCCTCGCGCCGTTTGCCAGCCCACACGTTCAACGCTCTTTTCTCAGCAGACCAGGAAACAAGGCTGCGGCCCTCGAAGCAGCCAACTGACCTCAACGTTCAGGACCCAGCGGCAAGCCAGGGCCGACTCTCAGGGGCAAGCGCACGAGCACAGGGGCCGTGGCCAGCCCACACGCCTGAGGGCTGCTGCACAGCGCGCGGACTCAGACCCTTCCTGCGGAAGCTCTTCAAGGGGGCCACCGCGCGTGGAGGAGAGCGAGTCCCTCGTGAGCCAGTGAAACACCAGAGTTACACGCTCCCCTCCGGTCTCCCCGCTGCCCCCCAGCAGTGCGTTTCAGTGGATCCGCCTGTTCTGCTCCCTGCTGTCTCTGGTGAGGCCTCTTACACCCCCACACCTCTGGCCTGCACCCCAGCTCTTGTGTGCAAAAATAGTAATTTTTTTTAAATAATAAAGTGAGCCCAGATGAGTGAAGCAAAAACAATCTCTGGAGGAGACAGCCCTCACTCTAGGTCCCAGGAGTCCTGTAGGGCTATGGACCCGCATTGCACAGCAGAGCAAAAACCACCTCACAAACGAGCGGATCGCAACGTAAAACCTAAACTATAAAACTTCTACATGGGGAAGGGAGAAGACCTTTGTGACCGGGCGAAAATCTCTCCACAAAACACGCACAGAGCGAAGCGGGAAGTAGGCCGCCTCTCTCCCAAGGCTCGGTCAGGAGCACGAGAAGGCCAGCGCGGCCAACAGCGCACCGCGTTGCTGACAGCCGCTGCCCGACACAGGAGGTTTTAGATGGAGCATGCCTGAACGAAGAAGGGCCGTGGCGGGCAAAGGAGCGCGTGAAGACGTAGGACGCTGCGCTGGCGGCAAGCCACGAGCCCCAGGAGACAGCGCCGCCCGGCGGGGGAGGCCTACGCCACTCACCACCCGCTGACCGCCGCTGCAGGGCCAGTGCGGGACCAGGCAGGTCTGACCTGAGCGGCAAAGACACAGGCGGACGCGGCCACCGCGTCCAGGCCCCGCGCCGCCAGCAGAGAGCAAGGCGCCTGCATCACACACAGACCTGCGCTGCGCACGCACGCCCATCTGACAGCCGCTCTGGAACACCCCGCACACTGACCCAGTCGCTCAACGTCCCCCAGTGCCTCCAGGCACCAGCAAGCGCGCCACAGCACCACGGGGCGCCCGGGCAGGCGTGAGGAGGCCCCGGAGCGTCCAGGGCACGAGAGTTCCACGCACGCGACTGTCGCCACCTGAACCAGAGTCCGAACAGACGTGGATGGAGGGCCTCTCGCTGCAGAAGAGGCGGCCCCAAGAGCCCCGGGGACGGGTGTCCTTCCACGTCAGCGAACGGCACTGGGAGAAGCGGTGCCGTGTGGTCAGGGACGCCGAGCACTGTCCACTCCGCACACCAAACCCGATCCACGAGAACTACGCGGCCAAGGGCGAAAGGACGCGCTCAGAAGCACCAGACGGAGGCAGTGCGGGTGTGCGTGGCAGCACACACCTGAGGTAGGAGCCTGCACCCCAGTCCCGCGGAAAGACACACACCATGTAAGAAGGTACAAGCACAACGGAGGCAGGAAAGAAAGCCAATACCAGAGGCGCTAGCTCACCACCCCAGGCTGGGACAGAGGCAGAGAGCACTAACTACGAAGGAAAAGACACGAAGTGCCTCCGTCAAACCCGCGGCTTCTCCTCACCGCGACCACCGCCGCGTCAGCAGAGCTGCGCAGCAAAGCACGGCGGCCTGACGCGCACCCGACGGGACCGTGCCGACGCGTCTCCGGAGCTTCCTCCTGAGCCCCAACAGGAGCCACGACAGGGGCGCGTCAGCACGGTCGCTGCGTGGACGCTGCGTGGATGGCGACCGGCAGCCCCGCGAGCCGGAGCGGGCTGCGGGTGGGGCGGGGCAGGCTGGGGCCGGGAGGGGCCGGGAGGGCCGCGGCCGCTGCTCTGCCAGGAGCACAGGAGCACGCCCAGGCGCAGACAGGAGTCAGGGCGCAGCGGAGAGCGAGGCCCTGCGAGGCCTCTGGGCGCCGAGTTCACGTGCCACTCAACCTCACCCTGGCCCGCTCTTGCCACATTTGCAGCGGCCGTCAAGATGGAAAGCCCCGCACCCCAGAGCCCTCCAGAGTCACGTGCTCTGCCCTTTGCAACCCACGGCCTTGGCGCTGGGCCCCGCCAGACCCTCCTTCCCCTGAGCACGGAGCTGCCCGCTCCCGCCCCCGCCGCAGCAGCACGGGGGCCCGGGGACCCAGGTGACGTGACCCCACGCGCACCAGCCTTGACGCTGCGTGGGCCCGACGGCATGAGGCCCGCCCACTCTGGGTGCCTCTGACGCAGAGCCTCTCTAAGGACTGAGCCCAAAACAAAACACGGAGCGTAGACAGACGCTCACGCTAGGCACGGAACTCACACGGTCCTGCTCCATCAGTCACCCGGGACTTGGCAGTCACCTGGCTCACATCTGCCGACCAGCCTGGCAGCACCACCGCAAAACCACCAGAGCCCGCGCCCAGGCTCCCGGGCACACCCGCCGCCCGCCACCTGCCGCACGACCCAGCGGGAGCCGCTCTCTCGAAAGCCAGACCGAGGCACCCAAAGCCCCTCAACAGGTGGCCGCGGTGCTACAAGCCCTGGACAACATCCGTAAGACTCAGGGCACAAGGGCGCCCGCAGAGGGCGGGGCAGCCAGAACCCTACGCCCGCAGACACGGGTGTATGCGGGGGCTGTGCCCCACCCCAGCGCCGGCTCAGGGTCCCGGCGGGCCAACCCCAGCCTGCCAGCGCACTGGCCAGCGGGCACCCTGGCAGCGAGATGGGGACTCGCTCCAGAAGGGCAAACCCTTGCTCCAGTGCAACCCCCTCCCTGAGGGCGGGGAGCAGCCTGTCCCCCAGAGCGGGCCAGCTCCAGGGCGGCGCAACCCAGCTGTGGGCAGCTCAGCGGGGTCCTGCGGCAGAGGACGGGCCCCAAGGGTGCCGGAACTGCCCCCGGAAGCCGCTGGCGGTCAGCGGAAGACAGCGCACTGCGCCTACGGGCCACGTGTCCACCGCTCACCCGCGGCACCAGGCGAGTCCGACGGAACACAGACCAGCGAGGGGGAGAGGCAGGCCTCACCCCGGCAGAGGGGCAGACACTCTGTCCTGACCCGGCCTGAGGGTCCTGGGGACCCAAAACCAAGCACCGGGAAGACAGACCCCGCTTCCCCTGCGACCACGCCTCTCGAGTTCTGCTCGGGGTCTCCAGTTCTCACAAGACAGCACGCCGAACACACATCACAAAGCTGCTCAAGCCTTCTTCAGCCAGCCCAGAGAGCCTCCGGAAGCTGGGACCCAGCCCCAGGTCCCAGGTGCCCGGAGGGCCGGGTGGGTGGGACTTCTAAAACAGAAGCCCTGCAGGTGAGCACGTGGGCCCACAGGTGTGGCCCGAGGTGTCCTGAACCTCAGTTTTGTTCCTCTGGCCACAGCAACCCGGTAGAGAGCAGGTGACCTGAAAAGCAGGGCAGAAAAGCCACATCGGCGCACGAGCGTCCACTTCAGGAACGCCCGGAGCAGCCAGGCGCTGGGCACCAGAGGCCAGGGCTTTGCCTGCAAGGCTGGTGCCGTCTGCTCCCCAGCATTACTCCTTGCTACCCACGAAAGTATTTTCAGACAACAGCACCCCCCAAATGCCACCAACGAGAACTGCCTGTAAAGCTGGAGGTCACGGGCACAGGCCCCTGCCCAGCCGAGCACCACACGCTTCGTTTCGTGACTCCCAGGCTAACTTCAAGCAGCTCAGCAGTTCTGGAACTCACTACGCATGCCGGTCAGCAAGGGCGTGAGTCACAGAAACTGTGGGCCCCAGGCCCCAGGCCCTGAGCATGCGTGCCCCCAGGGGCCGGCCCCAGGAGAGCTGTCCCCACTGCAGCCCCAGGGACCTCGGGCTGCACACAGCACCTGCCCGCCGGCCTTGGCACGCGGACGAAGGCCCCGAAGCACTCAGCCGCGTCCGGCCCAGGCTGACAAGCGTAATGACCGGAACCAGGCTTTGCCCGCCGATGCCACAGGGGCCCGGGGCGCGCATCATACCCCACCACTGCACAACAGCACACGTAGCATCTGATCTTTCGCTTTGCTGAAAAATGAATTTATAATAAATGGCACCCACCTGTTCTGCTCCCCACTCTCTGTGGTGAATCCTCTCACCCCCCCACATCTCTGGCCTGTACCCCAGTGCTTGTATGCATAAATAATCTTTAAAAAAATAAAAATAAATGGCACCTAAGTCAGGAGGACTTGGGGAGAACTATTTTAAACAAACACAAAGTTTGTAAGGAAACACCCCAAGTTCTCCGAAACAGACCAACGTCATGGCAACGCCACTGCTGAGTTCCCGAGGCCTTAGGCTGCTGGAGGGCGGAAACAGTGGCCCTCGGCAAAAACACACCCTCCAAAATTTTGTCTATAAACCACTTCATTATTGTTGATGCAAATCAGACTATAATTAATACCACTTGCTACAAATTCCATTTAAACTGGAAGTTGGATTATATATGTGCTTATCTCAGTTTTATTTCCATTATAAAGTCCAGCTTTTAAAACAAATAATTGTTAGACATTAGAAGGGGGGATGCATACAGCGTATCAGAAACACATGTGTGCAGTCCCCAACGATAAGATCTGGGACAAGTCCTAGAAATTAGTGCCAGAAACTAGTAGGCAGGAATTCTATTTCACTTGCACTAGGCTGCTTTTTGGTAATCACGAAACGAAGGGGGGAATTTTCCCAAACGTTGAAAAAGAAATGACGATCTCTGGTTCCCACTGCTCACTGAGTGCGAGCCGGAGCTGGCCTCGCCAGTCGGGGCCTGGCCAGCAGCTACCCCGCGTGCCCTCTGCATCATGAGCGACCAGCTCATCACCGTCGACGCACGTGATGGTGCCCAAATTTATTTTTTTTATTGTAAATGGCTTATACCAGTATCAATAAAAATTCTCAAACAATTTACAGCATTTTTTTTGCTAAATAATTGAGGGAATCCTAGCAAGGGAACACAATAATGAAACTAAGCTCTAAAATTAGAGTTTTAAGGCAAAATAAAGTACTACATAAATGAACCTTTTCTGATTTACCAGCAAAAGATTCATTTCATAAATGATAAAATAGCAGTGTTTTTTCTTTAAATGATTTTACTTATTTGTGCACACAAGAGCTGGGGTACAGGCCAGAGACATGGGGGTGAGAGTCACCAGAGACAGAGTGGGGAGCGGAGCAGGCAGATCCACTGAAACCCACTGCTGAGGGGAGCAGCGGGAAGGCAGGAGAGGTCTGCAGCGCCCTGTGGGTTAGCTCCCTGGCCAGAGATGGAACTTGCATTGCAGTGGCTGCGGATGCTTCACAGAGCGGCGCTCAACCCCTTGCGCCACAGGGAGGCCCAAAACAGCAGTAATTTTAATGCTACTTAAATTTAAAGGAAAAACTATTCCATCTAAAAATTGTCTAAGTTGAAATGTTTCATTTAAGAATTACACATTTGTACTTTGAATCTCATCTTCTATTACCTTCAGCACAATTTTTAATTATTCTCTCAACATCAAGACACCTTAAAATACAGGTAAAAGGGTTTCCATAAAAGCTTTGAAGAAGCAAGCTAAGACCCTACTTCTCTAGCACATAGTATCCAAAGAGTAATTTTCAAACCCACCTTTCACTACACTATAGAATACAGATCTATAGCTACAGAATATAATACAGGATAACAGCTTTTGTGAGAGCTTACCAATATATTTTAAAGGGGAGAGCTTTAGCAACGCAATTTTGTGACTCTTAACAATTTCTCCAACTTCCCAGCAAAAAAGTCATCTGACTAGCCGAAGAACACGGCTTTGAAAAGTGGGACATCAGATTCTGTGACTTCCAACAATGGGTGTGGAGCGTTCCAGAAACAATTCTAGTTCAAAGGGTGTAATGATCCTCGCTGCTGGCTCCAACTTCCGCTTCCCAGAGTCTTCCTCACAGCCCATTCTGGCCCTTCTCTTCTTATCAAGCGCTGCCACTCACTTCCAGGACTGCCAGCCTCCCCGCAGCCGCCCCGCCCAGCCCAAGTGTCCGGCGGCCGGGGCGCGGCGCCAAGTCGGAGCGCCCATGCCCTTATCTACCCACGGCCCTGCTTCTCGCCAAGTCACCCACCGATGATGAAGTAAAGGTCCTTCCTGCAGGTTCTTCCCTGGAGTCTTACCCGGCGGGTGGACGCCTTTAAAAAGGGGTGTGTTTTAAGTGTCTTTTCCAGGACCGCTGATGAAACTGGATTACTTGATGATGACCCAAAGGAAATCCTCTGGCGGAGAACTTGTCATTCCTGCAGGAGCCGGCGCACACCAGCACAGAGACCAGGGGCCGCCGCCTCCCTTCCCCCCAGGACAGCCCAACACTGAACAATGGACTGAGGACAGCGGAGCGCGAACTTCCTTTCAAAGTTTCGAGCTCGGCAGTCGAGGCTTTGGCGTTCACCCCGCGGCACGCTGGCCGAACACCAGCACCGTGCCCTCGGAGCAGGTGCCGCTCACACCTGCGGCCACCACCTCCCCGCGAGCCTCCGCCCGCGCTGGGGGACGCGGTCTGTCCCTGGTTCACACCGCGGCCCCCCCCCCCCCGGCAGGCGCGGCCCACAGGCGCGGGGCGAGGCGCCGGCACCGCGTCCCCCCGCAGCGCCTTTCTGCGGCCGCGGAGACGCACGTCCAGCGAGACGCCGCGGCCGGCCAGCGCCACAATGTCACCATTCTCCGGCGCCGGCGGCCAGCTGGGGGCCGCAGACGGGCTGTGGGGGGCGGCGGGGGGCGCGCGGGCGGCCGTGCGGGCCGCGGCCCGAGCGCCCGGCCCGAACGGGCCCGCGGCCCTGTCGCGCGTAGGCCCCGCGCGGAGGCCCGCCCGCCGCCCGGCCTCCCGCCGCCGCCGCCGCCGCCGCCGCCCCCGCGCCGCCGAACTTCCGGCCGCCGCGAGCGCCCACGCCCGCCCGCGCCCCGGCCCGCCGCCCGCCGCCGCCCGCCCCCGCCCCGGCGCGGCCCGGCCCGCACTCACTCGGCGGCTCGCCCGGCGCACGACGACGACGGCGACGGCGGGCGCGCGCCCGGCGCTCCCCACCCCCGCGCCCCACGCCGCGGGCGACAGCGCTCCCGGCCCGGCGGCGGCGGCGGCGGCGGCGGCGGCGGCGGCGGGCTCGCGCCCTCGGGCCCAGCTGCGTCGGCGCGTCCCGCGCGTGCGCGGCGGCCGCGGGCGCGCGTCCTGCCGCGCGCGCCAGGCCGCGCCCCCGCCCCGAGCGCCCGCCCACAGCAGCACCGGGCATGCGCGCAGCGGCCCGCGCAGGCCCAGCTCGCCGCCGGCGCCGCTCCCGGGCGCGCCGCCGCGGGCCGGGCTGGGGGCAGCCGCGGTCGCGCGCGGGCGTGGTGCGGGGCGGGCGGCGGCCCCCGGAAAGCCGGGCGGGGCGGGCCGCGGAGTGCGCCCGGGGCCCCGCCGCGCCCCACCCGGACGCCCCACACCGCCCTGGGGCCCCGAGCGCCAGCCGTGGACCCCGCGCGTCCCCTCAGGCTTCCCGGCACCCAGCGAACTCGGTGACCCGGCCCCGGCGCTAGGGAAACAGGCTCGGAGCGGGTCCGGCGCGGGGGCCGCGGGCCCTGGGCTGGCCACGCCGGCTTCGGAAGAGCCGCGGCCTGGGCCCGCAGGTGGGGCCTGGGGTGCAGCGCCGGCCTGGGCCGCCGGTCAGCAGGCCTGGGAGCGCCTCCGGTGCGGGGCAGAACGCCTGCTGGCCAGGGCCTGGGGAGCAGGAGCTCCGGAGGGGTCCCCAGAAGTGGGAACTCATCTGTGCGCTTGAAAAAATCACTGCCTTGCGGTAGGAAGTGAAACCAGACGCAGCAACTTTCATTTTCAGGGCGTCGCTCTGACCCTGACCACAAGCCAGGAGCAGAGGACTCAGAGTCCCTGGAGCCGCCCCAGCTAGGGCCCCACCTCTGTGGGGGGCTGTGATTAGGCCCCCCGGTCGGAGAGCGCTTCTCGGCGCCAGAGCGGCCACAAGTCAGTGCTGCTGAGCACGCCAGGGGTTCCAGGGGTTCGTTCCTTACCTGAGCACGTAGGCGCTGCTGGGGTCGCCCAGGCCTCAAGCTCCCTGCGTGCTCCCCCTCCTGCCCTCGCCTCTTACTCCCCTCTTCCACCTCCTCTGAGGCCCTGACCCCCTGCAGCAGGAACCACCCACACCTGCCTCCTGGCACAGGCACACCTTCTCTGCTCTGGCTCCCAAGCCCTGCTGTCCGGCCCTCCGCGGTGTCCTCCAGGGTCTCCTGCCTCCCCCACGGGCGTGAGACTCAGAGCAGGGACTTTGTGGTTCACTCGGGGCCCTGGCACATAATAAAACATTTGTTGGGGGAGTGAAAGAAGCTTTGGCGATGCGAAGTAAGGACTTGCCCTCAAAGGTATAAGAAGTGGAAGAGAGGCAGGCAGGGAGGACCCTCAGAACAAAGGGGGGGGTGGTGGAGGGGAGGCTTCAGACAGTGGAGTAAAAGTGACCACATGTGGGGCTTTCGAGGCACAGGGGTTGCGGCTGCACGGAGTGGGGGAGCTTTTGCGGCCGCTGCAGCGTGGCTCAGCCCCTGGCCAGAGCTCTCCTGCCTCCCGCTGCCCCCTCCGTAGTGTGTTCAGTCCATCTGCCTGTCCTCTCCCCACTCGTCTCTGGGGAGTCCTCCCACCCTCCTCCATTACAGGGCAGGGAGAGGGGCACCCTAGAACCTTCAAACCTGCTTTTTTAAGTGGGTTTTGTTATTTGCTGTATTAAGACAAACATAAGGCTTTTGATGGAAAGGAACTTTGATATAATTAGGGTATAATATAGAAAGGATAAAGAACATGGTTATTAAGTATTTAAAGTTACCTATCTCCTGAGGGTAAAAGTCCAGCTAAACAGGATTGGCCCAAAGCAAGGCCCAAAAGCTGCCACACATCTAAAGGACCTTTCAGTGGAGACCCATAGAAAAAGGTCAGAAAGAGTCAGACAAATCTGGGAGGAAAAGAGCACAATTAAAGTTAAGATGAAAGCTGTCATCATTAAGATTTTTACAGGTCTTTTACTTGTATTTGTTCCAACCAGCCCAAGACCAAACAGCAGGCGCATTTTCTCACGTGTCCCCTGCTCCACGTGCCTCCACCACGTCTCCGTGCTGCTCTCCATCCTGCTTCCTTCTTCCTCCCTTCTTTTTTTTCTTTTTTTTTTCGCATCTTTTTATCCCTGCTCAGCTCCACCCACCTAGGGCAGAACCGGGATCCTGGAACGACTCCTTTTTCTGGGGACCCCCCTGTTACACCCCCACCTCTGGCCTATACCCCAGCTCTTCTGTGCATATAATAAATAAAATTTTTTAAAAATAAAAGTGACCGCTCTCCCCAGCCAGAGGTGGAACCTGCTTTGTCATTCACATCTTGAGTCTGGACAGGTCTTGGTTTTGCTCTGGCCAGCGAATGCTGCTCTGTGTGACATCCTGTGACTTGAGCCCAGGCCTTGACCTTCGCCTTCCCTTCCTCCCTCCAAGCAAGTCCCGCTGCCTCCTCAGCAGTGTGTTTCAGCAGCTCTGCCTATGCTGCTCCCCGCTGTCTCTGGGGGGTCCTCTCACCCCCCGCGCCTCTGGTCCATACACCAGATCTTGTGTGCATGAATAAAAAAGTCTTCAGAAAGTCCGTGTGTCTGGGAGAGCAGGTGCAGACCTGCCTTAGGCAGGAAACAGCTCAGGTGATGCGCAGAAACCTCCACACGTAACAGCCAGGTGGGCTGCCCGCCGTGGGAAGCACGGATGCATCAGCGTTCTGGAGCTTGAGCCACCTCTCAGTGCCCAGACCGCAACTGGCACGAGAGCACAACCCCAGCACCCGTGGCTGGGCCTGACGGCGGCAGACATACCAACGGTCAGTGCAGCCCGGCCCCGGCTTGCTTCGCAGGACGGTGCTCGTGTCGGGCCTCGAGGCAGACAAGGTCGGCACACCCTTGCAGGAGGCTCGTGCAGGAGGACTTGGCCCCGGGGAAGAGTGCGGGCTTGTCTGCATGGTAGACAAGGCGTTTGGGGCTTAAATGTGGGACAGGAGAGGGTGGAGGGGGAGAACAACCAGGACTTGGCTCTGAGGCGGCTAGCAACAGGAACGAACCACACTGGTGGGGTCTTACTTGCTGAAAGGTGCAGCTATAGAAGCTGCTCAGCTGTGGCTCGTACCCACGCTCCTGCCACAGGGAAGAACATGGGGCTGTTAGGGCACGTACGCAAAGTGCAAAGGTAGGAAGGAGGGGTGGTTACGGAGGCTCCGTGCCCTCACGAAGGCTCCAGATTCTTTCCGTTTCTGTTTCACTGTACCTCACTTGCACGTTCCGGTCACCTCACGGTGTGGGACGGCCGCCAGAGCTCCAGCCATTGCTTCCACACTGCAAGCAGCAGGGAGAGGGAAGGAGGAGGGGCTTAGTGGCACACACTCCTGGAGTCCAACCCCAAGCCTGTGCGCCCCTTCCTTCTGCGGAGCCCTGCTGTGGGGGCAGGCGGGCAGAGCGCAGGGTGGCGGGCACACAGACAGGCCCCGGCCCCGTGCGTCTTCACTGGGCCCTCTGGGCTCTCTCATCGTCTCGTGGTCTCAGCTCTCCTGTAGTCATGCTGCTCGTCCCCGCCGCTGCTCTCACCCCAGCCCCGGGCTTGGCTGTGCCCCCTGCCGGGACGCCGGCACGCACACTCAAGTACAAGCGCCTCACGCCTTGCGCCTCCTGCATTAACAGGATCAAGGCCGCAGGGGATAGCCACAGGCACCGGGGGCATCAAACGCCTGATGAGCTCACTGCCCAGCAGCTACCCCTGCAGCCACACTGGCCTGAGCGGGGCTGGGACCTGAGGTCTTCCCGCCGGCAAGTCACAGGTCTGACAAGCAGCCGGCAGGCAAGAAGGAGGACCTCCTGCAGGCCCAGGGCCTCCGTGATCGGGGAGCTAGAGACGCAGCGGACACTGGGCAGGGGCCAGGGGCTCTGGGAACCAGGAGAAGGGGCAGGGGAGGACTCGGCTGCTGACCACACAGCACTAGGGATTCACCTTCCGTTCACTTTGCCACCACCAGCTCATGTCCAGAGTCCCTGGGGACGGCGCTTGTGGGGCCGGTCACATGACGGTGCTGGGTGGACAGGCGTGAGTGGCTGTCGTTTCTCTGGTGGGGGGTCCTGTCCCCTGCCCACTTGCGAGCCTGTGCTACAGGACAAGGGGCAGGACAGCCATGAACGACAAGCACCCCTACGGATTCGCTGGCCAAGTCCTCCTGGGGACATTGTCCATCTCTGCGTGTCCGGGGCCTCTGCGTCCAGGCTAGGCTTTCCCTGAAACGGGGGCAGGGAAGGAGGCCGTTCTGACTGAGACAGGAGCCAGAGGAGAGCCCGAGGCCAGAGAGCCCCCAGAAAGCCCCTAAAGGCCAAAAGGCCACAAACCAGAATCCAGGGCTATAGCAACAGGGGCTACAGTGGCCAATATAGGTCACTGTCTGGGGTTCTCACCCACGCGCACAATTGCAAGGGACCTCGGGCTACAGGAACATCAGTCATGGGGTTTATTTACAAATGGGGGAGACAAGAACCTTACTATCCACAAGAGGCTGGCTGCTTCATCCGGACAGCATCAGTGTTAGCAGTCACCGGTCACCAGTGCTGGGCAGCACTGTCCAGTAGCAATGACCACTATGGGCCTGCGGAGGTGGTGTTCAGTGTTACAGCTCTTGTGAGTTGTTGGTTTATGCCACCAACAAACAGCTCTTTGAGACACCAGGCCCAGGGCCTTTGCTGCTCCTTCCAGTCAGCGTCACAGCCAGGACCGAGTCCCAGTCTCTCTCTCCTCGGAGGGCGGCAGCTGGAGGCTTCCCTCCTTCCTTCAGAGGCTGGACCCGTCTTCTCCTCTTCCTCTGCAGGAGCTCTTCTTTCTCTGCTGCTGCTTCTCTGTCTGCTCCTCCAGGTCGCTCCGAATCCCCATTAGCTCTTTCTCCAAATGCCTCTCAACGAGTTCCTAAGACCCCTTCGACCCAGCCTTATATTCACTTTCCAGGTGCCCCCCACACAGTCTGATTGGTCCATTTTCCCCGCACCTGATTGGTCCATTTTGGCCTGTTCCATTATTCAGGAAGTGCAATTTACAAGAGGGGCTCTGCTATCACTAACTTGTGCTGATAGGCGGAGTCCTGGTGTCAATCAACCCAAGGCTCACACCCGATTGGTCCATTCCACGATCCAGGCAGCACACTGCTACATAAAAGGTCTCTGAGGTAGGACTGCCACACTAACTTGCAGGGGAGCTAGAGACCACTCCTCCTGCCGGCTGTAGCCCGGTAACACCCCCACCTTCTTTCCAATCCCCCCGTCCACCGTCTCTTCCCCTTTCCCAATTCCCTCTTACCTTTCTAGACTTTTCTATACTCTCAGTTCTTTGGAGGCAGGATGTGTCCACAAGGCAACGTCAGAACTGGAGAAAAGAGATGGACATGCCTTAACCCCGACTGTGCACTGGGTCCGGCCAGCACTGTGGACGCAGCAAGGGCCACGCCAACTTACAGTTTAGGGTTTGCTGACCCGATTGCTAAATGCAGCCATTATTAAAAGTCAGACTGTATCCACCTCTATCGAATCTAAAATGAAGCCAATAACTACGCCACACTCATCGTTCCCGGTCACTTCACGCCATCCATCTGCGGCGTCCGTTGCGGGCTGGCGCAACACCTACGTGGTGAAGAGCGGCGCATCTCTCCCCGGGTCTGGCTGGGACGTCACGTCGGAAACCTGGGGTCGGCCATGGTGGGAAACCGCACCATGGAAACTGGCAAACATGGAAAGTCCAGCTTCTGCCCTCCCCGAGAGCCTGGCACTGAACACTGACCAGTGAGCAGCGCCTGCATGTGGCCATCAGTTACCGCAGATGCCCCGGCTCGGGCACGCCGTGCAGACTGGCGAAGCGCTGCGTCTCGAGCCCCTCTCCGTCCTGCACATGCTCTCTGCTCCCCCGGCTGGATTGTGGCCACCGTTGAGTACCTGAGACGCCAGGCATCCAGGTGCTATTCTCGCACCACTGTCAAGTTTGATGCTGTCGTTTCCCATCGCACAGATAAGAACGCTGCGCGCTGGGCGGTGAGGAGACTGCCCCTAGCTCGCTGTGTGGGCCTCCTGTCGCTGCTGCGCGGCGCCTCCTTCTGGGGACAGCCAGGCCCCGTCCCCCCAGCGAACGAAGGCATGTCTTCACAGACACTCTCTGCTTCTTCTGCTATGGCCTCCAGCCTTGACTCCAGCTCTTTTATTTTTCATCTTCTCCATCTTTCGCTGCTGCCTTCAAGTGTGACGGTGATGGAACCCCTTTCTCTGAGTTACCCAGACAAAGGGAGGGTGGTTTATGACCTTCAGCCGTAGTTACCGTGTGTGACGGCCCGTGGGCACTGCACAGGCCCCGCAGCGGGGCGGGAGGAGTCGCGGCACCACAGCTGGGGGGAGCCGCAGGGGAGCCTGCAGCCTCGGACGGCATCGCCTGGCGTCCTCATCGAGAGCCTAGGCCCCGGTGGCCACCTCAGGGAGACTGAGGCTGGCACAATCGGTGACTCGCTTGGGCGTCAAGCCCACATCCGAGGTGCAGGGGACACAGGCCCCTGTCCAGAGGCCGCTGGGTCTGGCAGTCGCCTTGCGCCGATCCTGGGCCCCCGCAGCTCCACCAGCAGGCCCGAGAGCTTGGAGCTGGTCTCGGCTGGCCCCTCCGGCTGCCCGGCGGTGTGCATGCTGGAGAAGAGGCAAACACACAGCAGCCTTTGCTGCCTGCCAGGCTCACCTGGCGCGGGCCCTTCTGGGCCCGGCCTCTGTCCAAGGCTGCAGCTCTTCTCCCTGCCCTGCCCACCCCACGAACTCTCAGCTCCACCTGTTCAGACACCCAGCATCCTCTGGCCTGCCGGCCTGCACCCGAGGCCCAGCTCCCACTTCTGGCCCAGGTGCCACTTCCTCCAGGAAGGCCCTGCCCAGTCTGCCTGACCGGATTGGAGGACCGCCTGGGTCCAGCCCCCTCTCCACCCCCAGCCAGGCCTCCTGGAGACAGGGAGGCAGCGGCAAGCCTGGCACCCAGTTCCCTGGAAGGGGTGGCGCTGACAGGTGCCAGCTGCTAAGGGCTCCAGGAAGCGGCCTCCTCAGGGCCCCAGCCCGTTGCCGGCATCGGAGGCGCGCAGCAGGCGGGAGCTTGGGCAGAGCCTGGCTAAGAATGGGGCCTGCTCCACGGTGAATCGGGGTTTGTCGGGCGACTGCGTGGAAGCCCCTGCTGGCTTCTCCTCAGGACAGGCACAGAGGGCCGCCGGGGCCAGGAGACTTCATGTCACGTTCCTCGGCTTGCCCAGACTCCTCGGGGTGAGTTTGGACAGCGGTCCCTGCTTCCTGAAGTTGGGTTCCTGTGTCTTGACCCCAAGAGCATCCTGCTGCCTCACAGGGCAGTGTGAGGAGAAAGAACACTTGTGGGGTGACCAGTGCCTGTTCCGGCGGCTCCTGGTGCCGATGCTGGTGGCAGGGCCCGAGACGGCGGGGCCCAGGTATGCTCAGCGGTCAGGCCCCTTTCTCACTGACACACGCCGCGGTCTGGGCGTCACTGGCTACAGCATGAGGACCCGCACCTACGCGTGGACACTGCTTCTTGGTGGGCAGCTGGAGCCTCGCGGGGTGGGAGGACACGGCCCCACCCGGTGGGCAGTTACTGTCTCCGCCTGGGAAAACCGGCACCTGGAGGGCGGGGGGGGGACTCGGCCAGCCCGGGGGCTGCGGCAGCAGCAGGGCGGCTCTGGCGAGGTCAGTGTGGGGTCTCGTATGCCCGAGGAAGTCCCAGCTGCACTCCCCGCCCCCCACCCCCACTACCGTCCTCTGCTTGGCTCCTGCTCCACAGAGGACTAAGCTGAGCGCCGAGGCCCTTGAGCTCTGAGCCCCACGCTCCCCCGAGGCTGTGGGGCCAGAGGAGCCGGGTCTCCGGGGCACAGGGCCTGTTCTCAGCCGCGGCAAAGTGAGCAAGCACTCTGTGAAGAAGCATCCTGGGGCCTCCTGGGGGGCGCAGTGGGTTGAGTGCCTGTTCTGCTCCCCACTCTGTCTCCAGCAGATCCTCTTACCCTCCTTGCCTCTGGCCTGTACCCCAGTTCTTCTATGCATAAATAAATAAATCTCGAGAAAAAGAAAATCATCCTGCTGCTTTAACACACACACGCACACACACGCACGCGTGCACACACGTGCACACACACGCATATACACGCGCGCCACTTTCAGCAGCAGGCAGCCCCCGGGACAAGCTGCAGGGTTTGGTGTTAGGAGCGGCTGAGGTCCACAGGCCTGGGACAGCCCAGCTCGGGCCGCAAGGAGCAGCCTCCCTGGACAAGGCTGCAGGACAAGGGCCAGCAGGCCCGGGTGGCCGTGCCCGAGGCCTGTGGGAAAGGCTCCGGATCTGGACCGGCAGGCCCGGTGCGCACCACCCGGCACCCACCCATTCCGCCGCAGTGGGAGGCGGGCGCAGGTGACGGGCCTGCCTGCTTCCCAGCGGGGCAGAGGACTCGCGCTGGGAGGGGCGTGCACCCCGTGCTTCCTTTCTATTCAGCGACACGCCAAGTCCAGGATCCCCGCTCAGTAAGCACAGCCGTTGGCCTTGAAGCGCCGGGAAGCAGCCCCCAGCTCAGGGAGACGCAGTCGCTGCGCGGCCCGCTCTGCGTCACCCTGCGGGCTGCTGCCCGAGCAGCTCTGCACCGGGGCTCTCCCTCCACGAATGGAGCCGCAGGCCTGTGCGCACGAGCACTGGCTGGCGCGGGGCAGGGAAGCCTCGTCCTGGGGCTCCCGCAGTCTGGGGAGCAGGCGCCTGCAGGGCGGAGGCTGCGGACCCCAGGGGAGTGGGAGGGCCTGGGGGGCTGCTGGCTGGCTCCTCTGGGGCAGGTCCTAGGCCCAGCTCCTCTGCCCTCCTGCGGTTCCTGCTCCCCCTGGATGCTCACGCTCCACAGCCCCCCACCTGATGGCCCAGAGCTGGACCTCCGGCCTCTGTGTTCATGGGCCCATCAGGCTCCGCACCGCCCCTCCCAGCAAGCTGTGCCCGCCCCGCTCCTCCTTCGCCCAGCCCGGGGCCCTGTCCTGTCGCTGCACTGCCCCTCCCGATCCACGCCGTCTCCCGAGGCAGGCTGTCTTCATATCCGTACAGGAGGGCTGCAGAATGTCCGCCAGGCCTCCTGTGCCATGGTCGGACCTCTGACCCTCGGGGAAGCCCGCGGCTCCCGGCCTGCCCACTCGGGCATCTTCGAGTCCCCAGCTCTGAGGTTCATCCCCCATCAGTGCGTTCTTCTCGCGGTGCAGACAGCGAGAGCCCCTCTCCGTGGCCCAGCCAGACGCCCAGGAGCCTCGCCGACCTGCCCGCCAAGCACCCGCTCCAGCCGGCTCGCCCCACGCCCCGCGGGTGAGTCAGCTGTGCCGGGGCTTGAGGCCAGGAGGAGCACCAGACGAGGACACCGAGGCCAGGGCGCGGCCAGGGGCTGACTCCGGGCGCCGGCTCCGCAGGTGTCCCAGCAGACGTCCGGCCCCTGCGGCACACTGACCAGGGGGCACGTGCACCTGCTTCCTATTCAAGGCAGAGCCGGCTGGGTGGAAGCGATAGGGCACTCGGCTTCCTGGGGACGTGGGCCCTGCAGACGCTCCCACAGGACTCGTGCTCAACGCCTGTCATGGTGGGGACAGCTCTGAGCAGAAGCCGGTGGCCTCCGCGGTGTCGTGGGGGTGGGCCCGGGGCCGCAGGCGTGGGTGGGGACCACAAGCCAGACATCGGCATGCCCGGGCCACGGCAAACAGCCCAGCACACGTGGAAACACCCGCAGAGCAGCGGGGGCCGTGGCTCGGTTCCGGCGGCACCAGTGCAGGAGGCGCACCGGCCCGTACCCCCAAGCCCTCCTGCTCTGAGGCAGCCGAGGCCGGCAGCAGTGTGCCAGGAGGCAGCTGTGCTGCACACACAGGGGACGCGTCTGGGACCCTCCCGGGGCTCAGCCTTGACCGCGCCCTGGCGCGGCCCAGCTCAGACACCCACCAGCTGTGGCTGTGGCCTGCTGAAGCCCGAGCTCTCTGGGCGGGGGCAGAGGAGCAGCGGGTGTGGGGCTGGCTGGAGCCCGCCGGACGGGGCAGGAGAAAGAGGAGGTCCCCCGGGGGGGCCCGGGCTCCCGATTGCTCACCTAGGGCTGGGGCGGCCCGACGGCCAAGTGCTGGCCACCTGCAGCCGCTGGACGAGCCCTCAGCTCCTGGTGCAGCTGCTAGCCTGACGGACGGGCAGGCCCCGGCCCACCCTGTCCGGCAGACGGGGAGGAGCGCGGCCTGAGGGCAGCCTTCCTGGGCATGTGACCCTGGGACCACAGGGCCAGAGAGGGGCTTGTCACTGGACCCCAGCACTGAGGTCACCACCTTGGGACACTCCGCCACGCCGCACGGTCTGTGCTGTAGGAGAAGCACCGGGGGGTGGGGGCGGGCGGTCCCCGCAGTGACCACCAGGCCCTGCCCCCACACCCCAGCCCTCCAGCCTCACCCCCCCGCCCCGGGACTGCAGCCCCTCCTCCGCTCCGCCTTCTCAACTCGCCTGCCCACAGCGGCCTCCTGGACTGCCCGCTGGGTGCTGTGGGCCCAGGGTGAGCAGGGGCCCGGCCAGCAGCCAGGACATTCCCGGCCGCACCCCTAGTCCAGGTCGCCTCTTTGTGAATGCAAACTCGGGGGGCCACCCCTCACCGTGCAAGCACCCCCTTCTTCCAGCACCACGCAAGGCACCCCTCCTTCCAGCCCCAGGCCGGGGCCTTCATGTGCCCGAGCCAGGGCCTGCGCTTTGGGACAGCACTTCCGCTGGTGCCCACGGCCTGTCCTCGCCCAGAGCCCATGGGTTTGGCCCTGAGGCTGACAGGGTCCCGGAGCCGCCGGGAGCGGCCCTGACACACAGGAAGACCTCGCCCGCTGGCTGGTTCCAGGTGGTGAGGAGCGAGGGGGCCCCACGTGGGCAGGGCAGGCTGCGGGGTGAGGTGCGGGGAGGGGACTCGAGGCTGCGGAGCGGAGGGAGGTGACAGCAGAGCAGCGGGGCGGCTGGAGGTGCCTGCGGGCAGAGGCGGGGGCTGGGGCACCGGGCAGGAGTGCTGGGCGGTCACGGGGCCGGCGTTGTGGCGGGGCTGGCCGCCCTGGGAGGCGCCCTGCCCGGGCCTTGAGGCTGAGCTCCCACGAGCCGGTGGCCACCCCGCACACCTCTGCTCCCTGCCCGGCCCACGTCCTCAGGCTAGAGGCGGCCGAGCCATCTGGTCCCCACCCGCCCCCCGCCGCACCCACTCCGGCCCCTGTGCCGCCCGCCCGCCCGGTCTGCCACGTCCACACCCAGGCTCTGGGCACGAGTGCCCAGCAGCACCTCCGCGCCCGCCAGCAGTGCACGGCAACGCCTCCCCGTGACAACCAGAGCCAAGGCGGCCGGAGCCACGGCGGGCCGACCACCACAGGGAGCGCGGCCTGAGGGTGCCCCCAGCCAGCGCAGGGGAGCAAACTGTGGGCGCGGTGAAATCCCTTTCTCCCCGGTGCCTGCCGCAGTCCGCGGCACCTTCGGTGAGCCCGCAGCACAGGGTCAGAGAGAGCCGGGCAGTCTGGGAGGAAGAGAGCAGATCAGACCGGACGAAAGCTCCACGGCCTCCCCACGGTCGCACCGCGTGGTTCCAGCCAGCAGGGCCCAGCAGCCGGCGCAGCTTCCTCCGGCCTCTGCTGCCTGCTCCAGGGCTGCTCCCGGCTCCCCTGCTGCTTCCTTCCTCCCAGTCTCCTCTCCAGCGTCTCCTCCCTGCCCAGCTCCACCCTCCTTTGGTTGGGCCGGGGACCTGGAGCCTCCCCTTTTCCTGGGGGCCCCCAGTTACAATGTGACCGAGAAAAAGAGGCAAAAGGGCCTGGCTTTGAGCCAGCAAGAGCGGCCAGGGGAGCGACTCTCCCAGAGACCTGGCTGGGGCTGGCTTGTGCCTGTGCTCACCGCCAGCCCATCCGCCTTTCAGAATCTGACCTTCCTCGAGGCCAAGGGCACCTATCTGGCCTCAGAGTCCTCATCAGTGGACCCTCGGGCTTGTGTCCACGGCCTCGCCTTCCACTCCGAGTCTCCGGGCCTCGCGGGACAGAGCGGTGCTGCCGACCCCGCTCTGCCAGACTGGGGACGAGGCGCCCGGACCCCTGGCTGCTGCCACGGCGCTGTGCCGTGTCACTCGTGCTCTCGCTGGCGGCCGGCGGGCCGCGCCACGGACGGGCCAGCAACCCGGGGTTGGAGTCCAGCCAGCAGACCCAAGCCCAAACCACTGCAGAGGGTTGGTGCGACGTGCCGGCCGGCCAGGCGGTGGTCCGTCCACCCGGCAGCGGCCTGCCCCGGCCTGCGTGCCCGCCTGCCCTCTCCCACCTGAGCCCAGGCCAGGGGCAGGCGCAGGGCCGCAGTGGGCCGCAGTAGGCCTCGCCCTGGCTCTTTTCTCAGCTGAGTCCCGCCGCCGGTTGCCAGCTGCCGGCAGGAGGCCAGACAAGTCCAGTTGGGCGCCAAACTGTTACAGGGCAACCCTAATATAAGATGGGTTTGCCTGACTGGGTCCTCACCCGCGCTCGAGCGGCACTTATAATGCCCCGACTGCAGGCACACACAACAAAGGTTAATACAGGGTTTTATTTACAAGGGAAGGAGAAATGGCGTAGTGAATAACACAAGGGGAAGAGAGGGATACGGATCTGTAAATGTCCTACCAGTTCTTTGGAGCTGGAACCCAACGGGGCGCTGAGAGCTGACTCCCAAGGAAAAAGGACCTCCCCCAAGGCCACGTGTCTGCTTTTGTATTCAGCCTGGCTGCTCAACTCCACCCTCAGGTCCCAGTGATCCCAGTGCTCCTCGATAATGACTCTATGGGATTTGTAGTCCTTGAATCTTGTAGGTCTGGAATGGGGGTCGAAGTCCATAACCTATTTGTGTGATCCATTCAGGAGGGTCTTTCCCCCTAACAGAAGGACAGGCCCAGGCGCCGCCATCCGAGCACCCAGCGGGAGGGGAGAGCGCAGAGACAGACAGCCAGTCCGCGGCGGCGGCGTGAGCAGAGGCAGCTCTCTGGGTGGCCCCAGAGCAGGCAGGCCAGGGGAGCGGCCACGCTGGAGCCGGCCTGCAGCACCTGGGGGCTGGGAGCGCCCCGGGCTGGGCCAGGGGGCACCACTGCCTCACACATTCAGGCTGAGGAGGCCCCGGAAGCCACGGGCAGGGCCTGGGCAGGCCCTGCCCCGTGAGGACCGCAGAGCAGGCCCTGCCCCATGAGGACCGCAGAGCTGGGCGGGAGAGGCTGGGCCCGGAGGTAGGCTGGCGGCCAGACTCAGTCCCTGAGGCGCTCGCTCACAACAGAAGTTGGCCTAGGAGACAAACCCCCCCCCCCCCCCCCCCCCCCCCCCCCCCCCCCCCCCCCCCCCCCCCCCCCCCCCCCCCNCACAACAGAAGTTGGCCTAGGAGACAAACCCCCCCCCCCCCCCAGGCGCACTTCCTGCGCCCGCCGCCCGCCACCCCCCCCCCTCATTGTGAGGATGGCTGTTGGAGCCAAGGCTCGCCCTAGCCAGGATGGCCCCTCCGAAGATCCGGCTTACCCCTGCAAAGGCTTTTTCTAAATAAGACTGGGCGCCCTGACCCAGTTCACCTGCTGCTGGGCGCTGAGAGCGACGGGGCGGGGCCAGGAGCGCTGCGGGGCTGGCTGCCTAGAGCGCGCACTCTCCCCCTTTGCTCCTGACTGCAGGGGAGCATGAGCCCCTGGTGGGTGCATCCTACCCCCTCCGCACCTCCCTGCTCCCACAAGTGGGAGCCCTATGCGCCCCGCTGTGCCTCTCCCTCCCCTGCTTGCCCCCTCCCTTCTCAAACTCCTGCCCAGCCCTCCCCGCCCCCCACTCCTCCTGCTGCCTCCCTTGTTCTTGCTCCAGGCAGGGAGCGTGGCCATCTGCAGGGTGCCCCCTGGGAGGACCCCAGATGGCAGTGGAGGGTGGCAGGAAGACGCCCTCTCCGGAGCCTCAGCCTCCTGGATGGTGGCCACGCGGCTCCCAGCCCTGGGGCTCCCCGATGGGGGTGCCGCCTGGCTCACTCCAGGGTCAGCCTGCAGCTGCTGTCCTGGGGTCACGCCCCACGGCCCCGCCTGCAGGGTCCTCCAGCCCTGAGAAGCCCCCAGCACGGGCTCTGGGCCAGGCCAACAGCTGGTTGCCACCTGCTCCCTCCCAGCCTCACCTAGGGCCTCTCCCTCCCCAGGTGCCTGGAGGCGAGCAGACAGCAGATGCCACTGTCCTGACCCTCCTGCCCTCCCCAGGCAGCCAGAACCCACACACAGCCCGGGGCCTGTCTGGCCCCACAGGCCTGTCCCCTGGGTCAGTGGCCACCTGGAGCAGGGGGAGTCCCGCGCGGCCAACCCCGTGCTCCACTCCACTGTCCACCCCAGAGCGCCCCGGGCCCTCGTCTGCTGCTACCCTCTCTCTTCCTTGGCTCAGAACTGGGGGCAGGAGTCCACCAGCACCCAGCCCGTGGGCTTCGAGGTGTTAGTGGTCTGCACTGGGTGCTGCGGGGGAGGGTCAGCCGGGTGCTGGCTCTCGACTGGCTGAGCTGAGCAGGGAGACCAGCGGCCAGGCTCCCTTCCTGCCCCTCCCTCCAGCCAGGCTCCCTTCCTGCCCTCCCTCCAGGCCTCCCCCAGCTGCTCACCCCTCACCTCGGGATCTGCTTCCTGCCCAGGAAGTCTCCTTTGTGGGGGAAGTGCAAATCTGGCTGTGAGAGGGCGGCCTCTTGGGAGCCATTGTTTGCGCTTCCTTCAGGGCTGGGCTCCCCCCCCCCCCCGTTGCCCCCAGGCCAGGATTAAGCTGTGGAAGCCCCCATCAGTTAGGCAGTCAACAAGCACTCC
>JAGFMF010011709.1:1344117-1359684 GCA_019455555.1 Galemys pyrenaicus | reverse complement strand
AAAGGTTTTGTATGTTTGTCTTAATGCGGCGGATGGCAGAACCCATTCAGAGAGGGCAGGCTTGGGGCTTCTGAGTGCTCCTCTCCCTGCCCTGTAACAATATAAACATGCACGCACGCCACGCACATGCACACAAGTCTGCACGCACACGCAGGCACACAAGTCTGCATGCACACATAGGGACACATCCGCACACGCGCGCACCCAAGCACACAGCCTGCACACACGCAGGCGCACACAGGCACACACACAGTCTGCATGTATACACAGGCACACAAGTCTGCATACACGCACACACACACATAGCCTGCATGCACGCACACACAGGCACACACAGTCTGCATGCACTCACATGCAGGCACGCAAGTCTGCATGCATGCACACACAGGCACACACAGTCTGCATGCAGTCACCACAGGCACACAAGTCTGCATGTACACACAGGCACACACAGTCTGCACGCACTCACCGCAGGCACACAAGTCTGCATGCACACACACAGACACACACAGTCTGCATGCAGTCACCACAGGCACACAAGTCTGCATGCACACACACAGGCACACACAGTCTGCATGCATGCACACACAGGCACACAGTCTGCACACGCAGGGACACACACTGCAGAGTGGGGCAGCGTCAGAAGCAAGGGCCAGCAGACAGTCCCCACCCCCAGCCTCTCCCTGTTTAGAGAAACACCCCCATTTGGGATATTTGTTCTCACTGGAAAGTTTTGTGGCCCTGACAGGTCCGACTGGTTTTCCCCACTTGAGCTGGGCCCAGCCCCCAGCATCCAGGGAGCACTCCTTGACCCTCCGCCCTGCGCCCAGCCCTGTGCCCAGCCCATGTGCTCCAGCCCAGCCCCTCTCGGGCCTTGGAGGAGTTCCTCCTGGACGCCCGCCCACCAGGGCGCCTGCTGGCGGCCAGTGCTCAGTGGCAGCCCTGCCTGGGCTCCGGGTGGGCGGGCGAGCGTGGTGATGCGGCCTGTCGAGGCCCCCGGGCCTGAGAGGAGTCCACTTCCTCCTGCCCCCTCCTGCCTTCCTGCCGCCCCTGCCTTCCGTGTCCACTGAGGGACGAGGCGCGGAGCCCCCGAGAGCAGGGGCACCAGCAATGCCCCGGACAGCCCGTCCACCTGTGCTGGTCAGCTGAGCTGGGCCGGATCCTGTGACTCACTTCCTGGACCCCATCTCCTTGACCTCCACTGCCCACTGGCTGCGGGAGGAAGTGGCCTCCTAGGCCTGCACACATGGCGCCTTGACACTGGAGCAGGCGTGAGGAGGGAGGGGCCGGCTGTGTGTGCATTTCAGGGCGCAGCTTAGGAGTCTGCTCCTGCAGCTCCCTGGCAGTGGGGTGGCTGGGGCGCTTCTGGGAGCCTCAGGGGAGGTGGGGGCTCGCTGCGTGCCCTGTCCGTAGAATGGGACAGCAGCAGGAAGGGGGCACGGAGCCCATGCAGGACTGAGCTCAGCCTCCATGCTTGCTGGGAAGGTCGGGGCCGCGCCCCCTGCTGGCCATGCCCGTTACTGTGGGAGGTGGAGCCGCCATGGACTTGGCCAGCCCCCGGAGCACGGGCAGCCTCACCCGGGTGAAGTGCCCGCCTATACCCAGGCGAGGAGCAGTCCCGTGCATGCCAGGCCACTTGGCTGGAAGCAACTGGCCAGGATTCCGAACCAGGACTGTCTGCCCAGCCGGTGCCATTTCTAACACTTCGCTTTTGGGTGTGACTCCTCAAAACTACACGCAGAGTCCAGCGTGATCCGCCGGCTCACTTCAAGGTGTATGTGCAAACAGAACTAAAAGGAGACATCTGTCCAGGCCATACTCGCAGCAATGCCACTCATGAGAGCCGAGGTGGGAGCACCCGTAAGTCACGGGAGGCAGACGGTGAGGGAAGTGTGCTGCGTGCCTGTCATGGAATATTACTCAGCCCTGAAGAGGAGGGGTCCTGCCCCACGCTCCCTGAGGGGGCTCTGAAGACACAACGCTGTGACACAGATGGTTACAAGAACACGCTGATGGCTCACTTCGGAGCCCCTGGTGCCAGCAGGCCTGCAGGGACAGTAGGTGGACGGTGGGGGCAGGGGACTGCCATTTAAGTGGGTCAGAGTTTCCGGGCGAGGAGACGAGACTTGTCAAAGGCTGCCCAACAACGTGGTTGAGCTCAGTGCCCAAGCTGTGTGCTTCGAACTGGTTGAAACAGCACTGCGGACAGGCGCACGTCACCACCGCAGAGACAGAAACAAAGAAGGTGCCGAGCTTCAGAAACTGCCCTTCCGCCGACTTCTGCCGAGGTGGACAACTGCGAAGCCAGACGTGCCGGCCCCGCCAGCCTCCACCCGGGAGCCCTCGGCCTCCCTTGGCCTGCGCTGCAACCGCACATCCTGGCGGCCTGTTCCCTGGACCATCGCCCGGCAGGCTACCCGCTTTGGCCAGCAGGACCTGCAGTGGCCAGTCCTGCCTGCCGACGCCGGGGAGGCCCGCCCACCTCTGGTGCCCAGGAGGCACCGCTGCAGGAGGCGCTGCGGGTGAGCCTGAGAGTGGGCGCTGGCCCGGGGTGGCCGGGGAGGACGGCCGCAGGTGGACTTGGGCGCCACTGACCAGCCACGATCGGGCGCGCAGTTCTGGGTCTAACTGAGCTTTCTGGGCAGGCGGAGCCACGCCTGGTGGGAAGCTGACACGGGACAGAGGGGTCGCCGGGAGAGGCCGGCCAGTTGCCCTCCTTCCCCACGCGAGTCCTGGGCCGGCGCTGCTCCCGCACCCTGGCCTCTGCCCGCCGGGCGCCCCTGCACACAGCGGACCCCTCACCGCCTGCGGCAGGAACGGCTGCCCCTCCGGCCCCGGGGCTCGGGTGCTTTCTTGGCCGGAGCCTGAGTGCCAGCGTCTTCTCAGTGTGCGCGGGGCCAGAGGTGGCTGCAGCTGGTGGCCGGGGCCGCCGTGTGGCCTGGACCCCGCACGCTTCCCCGCCAGCGCCAGCCCGGTGAGCTCGCCTCGTCCAGGGGCTCTGGCGGGGTCAGGCTCCAGCCCTCTTGCGGCCCCACCTGAGGACACCCCTGCCTGCAGCCGCCTCCGTCCACCCCACCTTCCTGGCACCCCAGCCAGGAGCACAGCTGGGGCAGCGGGAGAGCTCAGCGCAGGCGCCCACCGGTCCATTGTGGCCGCCCATTATCCCCTCTTCCCATTCGGGGCACCTGGTGCCCTGAGGATGCCGCCCCCGCACACAGGTGCGGGCGTCTAGAACCTGTGTCTGCAAATGCACAAGGTCGGAGGAAGGTGCACGCGACAGCCGTGGCCAAGGCGCTGCTGGCCGGACGCCAGAGCCCCCTCAGGCAGGAGGCCCGCCCAACCCGGCCCTACTGCTAGCTCCCCCCAGGGGGCGCACACGTCCTCCGGAACAGAGGCCAGGAGGGCTGCGCCTGGACCCCAGAGCTGGAGGGTGCATGGAGGGTGCACCGTGGAAACCGAGGCACAGGGCGGGAGGGGGCTGCCGCTCGTGTTGTCCGTGTCGGGATGCGAGGCGCACAGTCCAGCTGGGGTCTCCGGAGTGCTCCCCGCCCGCCCTGCCCTCGATCTCCTCGGGGGCCTTGGGGCTGGGGTGGCTGTGCGTGCTGCAGGGGAGCAGGGCAGGGGCGGCGGGAAGGGAGGAGTCACCGGAGCCCACGAGGTCTGCTGTGAGTGGGCGAGGCAGGTGGAGCCCGCTGAGGGCCGGGCCTCGGGGCTGCAGCTCGGGGCCCCATCCCAGCCCTCGCGCTCCCTGACTGGTCACGGGGCTCTCGCTTTGCTGCTGACTGTCGTTCTGAGTCGTGAGTGCTGGCACCGTTTGGGCCGACACCGCCGCGAGACCGTCCATCTCCGCTTGTGTCACCGCAGCCGTGTGGCCCAGGCAGACCCCAGCATGGCCCACGGCTCGCTCAGCTGCTTGGCCCTGCTCGGCCAGGCAGTGGGGCCCTCGGGCGCTGCCTGCAGCCCCAGCCAGCCGGCCGCTCCCGCGCGCTGGGCTCCCGCACCAGCTTGGCCAGCCTTCTCCCTGGGCCATCACGGCACCTGCATCCAGGGGCACGGACTGGACACGCACTGCTCGGAGCTGCCCCAGCCGCTCACGCGCGGACGCGGGCCTGCAGAGAAGCTCGTGGACCCGGGGCCCCTCTGGATGTGCCTGCGGCAGCAGCGTCCACAACACCGCCCCGAAAGTGCTGCAGAAACACCAGGAGGATGTGGGCAGCCGGCCAGAGTGGAGGGCTTGGGGGTTAGACGGGGAGCTGGCACGGGCCAGCGTGTCCTGCAGCAAGTGCCCAGCCCGCAAGTGCCACCATCTACCCCACGCCCTGACCCGGCTGGCAGACAACTGATGTCCACTAAGACCCGGACGCCGCGGCCCCGGTGCCGAACTCATCTCTCCCGTGGCGCAGGCGCAGAGCTGGTGCAGCCTCTCCTGTTCCGCCTCCTGTTTGCCGGCCTCTCCCGAATCGCTAAGACCCAGAACAGGCCTGTCCCGACTGGAGCCCCGGCCTGTGGCTTTCGTGGGACGAGCACAGGGTCTGGCCGGAGGGGGCCGGCAGGGAGGACGCAGAGCGCTGCAGGGAGAGGTGCGGTCCACGCAGCAGGGGGCAGAGGGTCCCCCGGGCGTGGTCCCCGACAGCAGGGCAAGCGCATCAAGAGCCCCGGGGGCTGGGGCCGCTGTGCCCACCCACGGCCGGTCGGTGCCCCCATCCGCAGCACAGCGGGGACCGGCCACTGCCCGGGGACAAGCCCTGTTGCTGGCCGAGGGCCCCGGCTCGCTCGGGCCTCCTGCGCCGGCCGGCTCAGGTGCGTGGGGACAGCCCTGGGACGGCCAGCACGGCCGCTCTGCCCTTGCAGGTGGTGACCAGGAGCTGCAAGGTCGAGCTCAGCCTGTGGGCGGCAGGGCCGGAAGAGGAAGGAAGCGAGTGCCCAGCCCAGGGCGCGTTGCTCCACCGCCTGGGAGGGCCTGCGCCGTCACCGCTTTACAGACGGGGGGCCCGGGCTGCAGCGCGACGCGAGGGGCTCTGGACCCCCGCCGTGCGCCCACGCAGCAGCAGCTCTGCCCCCTCCTTCCTGCCCCGAGCCGGCCAGGCAGTCGAGGGGCTGAGCCGCCCAGCTCCTGCGGGCCTCCCGCCGTGGCTTGGTGCCCGCAGCCGCCTCGGCCACGGTCGAGTCATGGGGCCGCTCGGCAAAAGCCCCTTCCTGGCGTCGGCTGCCCTCGCTGGGCCGTGGCGAGGCTTTGAGTAACCTTCTTTCTCGTTAGAGGTTACAGCTGTTGCGAAAAAAGAGAAAACCAGAAACAGTCCCAGTCCCGGAGCCGCGCCCACCACCCCGGTGCCCTGGGCACCCCTGCCGGGCGTGCCAGGCCCAGCCGGCGGCCGTGGGCAGCTCCACGGCGAACTCTCACGCAGGGCCGCTCTGGGACCGAGGTGCGGCCGTCGCGCGCCACCCCGGCCCCTCGTGCCTTGTCTGCGCCCATCTCAGCACGGCGGCCCCAGCCCCTGCCCGTCCCGACGTGTCACACCCGTCCGGCTGGGCCCCGTCCTGGCTTCTGGTCACTGTGGCGGGGAGGTGCTGCCGGGCTGTCCCCGGGCTGCTGGCCAGGGCTGCTGCGCCTCGGCCCGGCCTGCCCCAGCGGCTGCAGATGTCAGAGAGCAGGAGGAGGGCCGCGGCCGGGCCGTGCTGGCAGTGCCCGGCAGAGGAGAGTGCACGCTGGAGGAAGCGGATGGGCGTGCGCTGGCACGGGGCCGGCCCTGGCTCCACGGCGGCTCTGGGGACGTGCTTTGGCCATCGGCTTCACAGACACAGGAGCTTGTCCAGGCAGCTTCCTTCCTGAGAGCCGCTCCTCTGTGCCTTGGTGAGCCGCCTGCAACCCTGGCAGGAGAACGGCCGGCTAGGGGTGCATGGCTGGGCGGCTTGGCTGGGGTGTGCATGGCTGGGTGGGTAGGTGGGCGCATGGCTGGGCAGCTGGCTGGGGTATGCATGGCTGGCTGGCTGGGGGCGCCAGCTGCTGTCTCTGGTGCCCCTGCCTCCGAGGCGCAGGAGTACAGCCAGCTTCCAGGTGTGTGCACCCTTGGACGAGGCCCTCTGGGCCTGGGCCTGGTGGACACTGGAGTCGGGTCTGTGGCCTGTGGCCCTGGTCTCGTCTCTCAACTTCGCTGGCCTTGGAGCGCAGACCCATCACGTGACTACCGTGGCCTCCTGGGTCTCAGTAAGCCACCCGAGGATGGGCACTGTGCCCACACAGCAGGTGGCCTGCCACAGCCCCTCCCAGCATCGAGGAGCTCGGTGGGGGAAGGCGAGTGCTCCCTGAGGCCAGCACCGGCGATGCCCAGGCAGTGAAGACGAAAGGACACGCTGTCGTGGGGCAGGAGCCCCAGGGACGAGCACGGCCCGGGGGCGCCTCCTCGGGGTCCCGTGCAGCCAAGGCAGGCGCTCCAGGCCCTCGGACACGGCACCCGCGCCACACCGCCACCCGTGCCCTCGCACGTACAGGAGCCGCCCGACCCACAGACGTGCACATGCTCGCACGGGCGCCGCTGCACACACAGAACACCCACACGCAAGGACACGCACATGCCAGGGCACACACGTGTGGGCGCTGGGCAGACACGCGTGAGCAACATTGATGCACACGGGTGTGCACGCGGTGTGCTCAGGCGTGCCCGGTGCACGTGCGCGTGTGCTCTGGCCAAGACACGGGTGCACTCCAGACACGCACGTGCACGCACACTACGTGCAGACACGCAGCGGGCGGCATGCACACAGGTGTGCACATATGCCCAGCGGCGGCAGCTGCTCAGGTGCAGCCCACAGCTGGCGGGGGCCACAGCCCGCGTGCAGGGGCCGCAGATGCCGTGGTCTTGGGGCGCACGGTCCCCTGCAGATGGGGGTCCGGGGCCAGGAGAGGGGAGCGGGCCACAGGCACACAGGCCGCGCTCGTCCTGACCCACCGGTGGCAGAGGGGAGCCAGCAGCACGTGGGCCCTCTGCTCACGGGCGGGGAAACTGAGGCCGAGGGCACATCTGGTGAGATCCAGAGAGACGGACCCCAGACGTCCTGCTCCTGGGGGGCATGGGGCTCCCGCGTCAAACCCGGGCCCCAGAACCAGTGCTCCTCAGTTCTGAGGCCTCTGCCAACACCTTGCTGATGCCATCGAGGCTGGCGGTGGGCTCGGGGACAAGGCTCCGGCGTGGGGCCCGGCAGTCTGGGCTGCGTCTGCCTCGCTGCCGGCCTTGCAGGGGGAGGCGAGACCCTCGCGGCCCAGCCCCCAGAGCAGGCCAGGTCCCTCCGCCACCCTGGGGCTGCGGGGTCGGGGGCTCAAGGCCCACTCACTCTACTTGGATCTGCCTAAGGTTCCATGTGAGGGGCCTCCCTGGTGGTGCAGGGGTTAGAGACAGTGCGTCAGTTCCGCAGCCACCGCAGCGCGCGTTCAATCCCGGCCAGGGAGGGACCCACAGGGCACAGCAGACTCTCCTGCCCCCGCTGCTCCCCACTCTGCCTCTGGGGAGTCCTCTCACCCCACCTCTGGTCTGTACCCAGCTCTTGTGTACGTGAATAAGTCTTTAAAAGAAAAAAAAAAAGATTTCACCTGAAACCAAGACGTCCGTTGTTCAAAAGGCAAACCTCGGCGGGCACCAGGGGGCCTGAGGCTGAGGCCGGGGTGCCTGGCAGGGACACGATCTGTGAGCGCTCCGGGCCCGGGGGATTCCGTGGGCATGAAGTCCGAGCCGGGGGTGGGGGCCGCTGCCCCCTGCAATAAAGGCTGCTGCGCCGTGTGGGCCCAGGCCCTGGCCGGGGAGGAGTGTGGCCGGGGCTCGGCACGCAGTGAGCCTGCTCTGTGGTGCCAGCAGCTGGGCCTCGGCCGGGGTCACCAGGGGCGGCGCCAGGCCAGCGGCTGCAGGCCAGGCCTGCCAGGGCCCCTTTCCTAGGCGCTGCAGCCGGCCGGATGCCTGATGCCCGGGCTTGGCCAGGACCATCGCCAGGTGCGCCTCAGCGGTGCTGGGCCCCACAGCACGGCAGGGACGCTCCTGAGTGCCCGACGGTGGCCGGCCGGCGCAGCCGTGGCCTCTGGCAGGGTGTTCATTTTGCCGGTCATGCCAGTTTCCAGGCCGCGTGGGATTTAGAGGCGTAGGGTCACCCGCCACAGGCGCGGGGCCACCCACACCCGCCACCAAGCAGCCTCCTCCACCGCCCCGCCCTCTGCGCTGCGCCCTCAGCTCTGCAGCCGGACCCCCGGCTTGCGCGGCTCAGCTTTGTTTCTTTGCCTCCCTTTACAGCCCACAGGTAGGCGGAGCCCTCTGGGATCCGCCTTGCTCCTCGCGGCTGGCAGCGCGCAGCCTCCCGCTCCTCCGTGCCGCCAGGGCCAGACGCCGCCTGTGCTCTCCCGCTGAGCCGCGCCCCGGCGCAAGCCCCCGCCCGGTCATCACGCCCGTGCCCCGCCGGGCCGTCGCGAACAGGGACCAGGGCCTGTGCGTCCGCTTCGGCCACCTTCGGGTGGCCCCAGGCGCCGGCGCGCCGGACCCCGGGCAGCCTGCTTTGTGTACTTCGAGGAAGCGCCGCCGTCTTCCGCAAGGGCCCGACCGTCCACACGCGGGGCCGCGGCGCCCTCTCTGCACGCCCGGGCGACGGGCGCTGGGCTGCCGCCCGCCCCGGGCCGTCTCTGCACAGCCTGCTGGCCGCGGCAGGGCTCTTGGGGAAGGCCCGTTCGGTCTCACCCCCTTCTGCCTGGGCTGCGCTTGTGCCGCGCCCCCGGCTGCTCATAGCCTGGGCACCCGTCCAGCGTGTCCGGTGCCTCTGGGCTCAGGGCCGCCTGTGGTTTGGTGCTGCTGTCGCGTCTGCTGCTGTCCCCTGCTGGCGCGGCTGAGTCTCAGGACCGTTTCTGAGACCACGGCCCTGGCAGTCACGTTTGTTCTGTTTTACGGCGTCATGTCTTGGCCCAGATCTTTTTTTTTTTAAGCTTTATTTATGCATATAAGAACTGGGGTGCAGGCCAGAGGTACAGAGGGTGACAGGACTCACCAGAGACAGCGGGGAGCAGAACAGGCAGATCCACTGAAACACGCTGCTGAGGGAGCAGCGGGGAGACAGGGGAGTCTGCTGCACCCTATGGGTCCCTCCCTGGCCGGGGATCAAGCTCATGCTGCTGTGCCACGGATGCTGCACAGTGCAGCCCTCAACCCCTGCACCCCCGGGAGCCCCGGCATCTTGAGTCCATTTGTGTCCGGCGAGAGGGGCTCCGTTGCAGTCTTTGGCATGGGACCGTCCAGCAGGTCACTTTAAAGAAAAAAGCCTGGAGAGGATGGCAGCCCCCACTGGTGCCTCCTGCTCTGGCCGGCTGTGGGCTGCGGAGTCCTTCTGAGCACATGAGCCTGCTCCCGGCTCGGGCGGGCCTCGGGCGCACAAAGCGAGGAAGTGCGACGTCACCAGCGGTGCAGGACCTTCCTCTTTCACTCCCGGGGGGCCCTGCCCGCCCAGGAGGCCTCAGGCTACAGGAAGATCCTCCCGCTTCAAGGGGCTGAGGCCGCTCTCCGGGGGCCCCTTGTGGGGAGGAGGGGGGCGGAGACACAGGAGGTGGGGCGTCCAGTAGGGGCGGTGTCCCGGTCAGAGGGGTCTCAGTGGGCACCAGCCCGGCCCCAGCCCACTCCGCAGGTGAGGAGACGGCGCCCAGAGGGCCGAGGCGACTCCAGAACGGGGCGCTGCCCAGGCAGACGAGTCCCTGGCACCCCTCTCGCCCAGCTTCTGTCCTGCACCTCCCGCTCAGTGTCTGCCCCTGCGAGGTCTGGGCTGGAGCAGGAAGGGGGTGCGTGAGCTCAGCCTGCTCCTCTGCCCAGCCCTGGAGCGGTGGGGGGCTCTTGGGTCCCCCCAACGAGCCGCAGTCTCTCTTCAGCAGTACACGGCAAGTTTGGGGAAAAAGACGCCTGCGCAGATGGGCACCGGCCTCGGGGCCAGCTGCCCCTCGCAGACGGCGCTCTCCGGTCCTTGCCGGGATCTGCTCCTCTGTGGAGCTGACGCTGCGGGCCCGGGGGCTTAACTTTCTGCAACAACCGTCCACCTTTCTGTCCCTGCCTCTGGGACCTTGTGGAAACGTCCACCCTAAATGCTCGCTCTAAGTGCCCATCCCCACGGGGCACCAGCGAGACAGGACGTCCAGGCGCCACGAGCCCATCAGGGCGCTGACCCTACGGAGAGAGGAGCAGGCAGTGGAGCCAGAGAGCCTCACGCAGCCGTGGCTGGCGGCAAAGTCTCGCCCACGCCGGAGGGCCCAGACCGCACGCCAGGGACAGGGACGCGAGAGACCGAGGCAGCGGGCGCAGGATGGCAGCACGGGGCGGGTGCGCTGGGGAGGGGCGTCGGTCAGCTGGCCGAGCCCTGGCGGGGTGATGCCAAGCAGGGTGCAGGCTGGGGAGGGGTACAGGAGCAGCACCCCAGCAGGGGCAGTGTGGCTAACGCCTGGGGCGCGCTGGCGGGCTGAGGAGGGCAGGCGGCCAAGGCGGGGCGAGGAGGTGGAGAGGCGCCAGGATGGGGGCCAGGGTCTGGTGGGGCTGGGGGCCCTGGGGCAGAGCCGCCAGCACGGGAGCAGTTGGGGTTCGCCTGAGGCCTGTCTGGACACAAAGGGGGCTCAGCCAGGCTGGGGGTGGCCGCTGGGAACTGCGCAGGTGGGCTGAGGCGGGTCAATGCAGGGCCGGGGCCACCTGCGCCAGCCTGGGCCACAGGGCCTCTGGGGGAGGTGGACACCTGGTGTCACTCCGCCCCCTCGGTCCGCCCTGCTGGGCTGTGAGGCAGAGGCCTGGCGCTGGCCCACACGTGGCGTAAGGTCTCAGAGCTTGCAGAGGTCCGAGCCAGGGGTCCCCTCCGCGGGGCGGCCGCTGGGCTGCCGCTGGCCCAGGCTCGCCCTGCCCCTCCCCGTGGCCAGCGGCCGTGCTGCCTCCGCCTACCGGCACACAGGCATCGCAGCGCAGCCGGGAGTGCGTGCGTGCCCGTGGAAGGCGGCGTGCATCGGTGGCCTGGCCACGCCGCCCAGGCAGCCTTCCCTGGGATGCGTGGACGGCAACGTCGCCGACCTTCACACCTGCAGGAGCCCACGCTGACATGGGCGCGGGCGCTGGCTCCTGTCCCCGGCCAGGGGCCGCAGGAAGCCGGGCCAGACCTTTCCGTCACCCGCTCGCTGCCGTGAGAAGGCCGCCAGCGCCCAGCTCCGCCCCGGGGGCCCTCCGGAGCCTGCTGAGCCAGCCCCAGAAGAGGTCGGGAGGGCAGCGCACGCCTCTCTGGAAGGAGCTCCTGCCAGTGGGTCAAGAGGACTGCGAGGAGAAAGGCCCAGAGCACGGCCACCCTGGAGTCCTCTGCTAACGCCCCACCCCACTGACTTCTATGTTGGGGCGCGTCGGGTAGTGGAAAAGGGTCAGGCTCGCCCTCCGCCTCTCGTGTGACGGTGGACACCTGCGGTCTGCACGCAGCCTGGGGGGCGCGCAGGAGGGTGTGGGCGTGCGCAGTGGGCGCACCCGGGCCGAGACACGGGCGTGTAAGGGCAGTCACGAGGGCACGAGGAGAAGAGCAAAGCGGGGAAGGGAGAGAGAAAGAGAAAGGCAGAAGCAGCGGTGGTAGCAGCGGCACGGGAGGCGAGACAGCCCAGAGAGGGCAGATGCGCCGGGGCTAGGAGCCGGCCAGCCCCCGCCCCCAGCCCCGCCTGCCAGGGACCTGGTCACCTCGGAGATAATGATGCAGTAAAAGCATAAAAAGCCACTGAGGGCCCCAGGACTCCGCCTTGACCCGTCTGCTCTGACCATGGAGAACCTCCCTGCGCTTGCTGGCACCACAGGCAGGTGGGCTGGAGCGGGGGGCACCGCCCCAGGCACAGCCCTCCCGGCTCAGGGCCCTCCTGGGGACCCACCGCCCCGCTTAGAGAACGCCATAGCACCCAGCCTCGCAGACGCGCGGCTCCCGGCCACGTGGACAGAGGGGCAGCTGGGGCCCAGCTCCCAGAGGACGGAGCGCAGTGCCTGGCCAGCCGCCAGAGGCCGGGCGGGCGCGCAGCAGCCACAGGGCCCGACCACGCAGAGTCCCTTCGCCCTGGGGCGCGGCCTGAGGTCACGAGGGCGGCCTGGCAGAGGCGGCACTCACCCTGGCCGGCAGCTGTGCACTTCCGCTGCAGAGGTCGGCGCTCGCAGGCGGGGGCAGGAGCGTCCGAGGGGGCGGCTCCCTCGAGGCTCCCGGGTCCTCCCTCCTCCTCCAGGTGCGGTCAGCAGGCACGGGCGCCAGGGCACGGGGGGGCGCGGGTCTAGCCGCTCCGCCTGCCAGGAGCCCGGGGCGCGGGGCCCTGTGCTGACGCGGGAGGCCAGCAGCGCGCCGGCTCCCTTGGGGGCCGCAGCGGATGGAGAGCGTGGAGCGGACCGGCGCAGGCGCGGAGGAGGCAGGCAACAGCCCAGCCCCACAGCCCTGGTGCTCTTGTCCGGGCTCCGGCGCCCCCGCTCACGCCGCCTGGGCTTGCTCTTCTGCGGCCCCGCCCGGCCGCACGCCGGTGCGCACACGTGCCCGCGCACAGCCCGGTGTCCCAGTCCGGCTGCGCCCGCGCCTTCCGCATGCGCGCGCCAAGCCGCCGTGGGGCCAGAGGCCAGCGGCGCGGAAGCCTGGCCAGTGCACTGACCCGCAGCGGGCGGGACTGGGGCCGCGGGCAGACAAGCCCCTGAGTCCCGGCCCCGCCAGCGCCCGCTCGCTTCACCCGCCCCTCCTGGGCCGGGCTCTCTGTCCGGCCTCTGTGCTGGCAGGGCCCGCCTGCTGGTCCTCTGCTCGCAGGTGGCTCCGCACCAGCGCCCTCACATGTGGGCAGTGAACCCGGAGGAGGCCGGACCCCAGGTGCTGGCCATAGCGCCAGGCCGACGGAGCAGACAAGCCCGAGAGCCACTTCCCCTCACCAGCTCCCCGACTCCTCCACAGCGTCTCCCCGTGCCCTCTGCTGGAGCCGCTGAATCTGAGGCCCACCCCAGCGCCCTGCCTGGCCTCTGCCCCTGCGGCCTCTGTGAGGCAGTCCCAAGTCTGCTCACGTGCCGAGGTTCTGGGGTCGTGAACTGGGCAGACCCCAGATGGCTCTGCCCCTCCGGCTCCTCCCCCCATTACCTCGCGGGGACCCTCCCGTGGGGCCTTGCTGAGCTTTGCTTTCAGCCGCCTGGGCCCTCCGCCTGGGCCCTCCGGGGCTCTGAGGCGCGGGGCAGAGACTGGGCAGTGCTGGCGGGGAGGGGCAGGGGGCTGGGCGGACGCGGAGGGGGTGCATCCAGGCGTGGGGTACTGAGTGAGCTGGGGGGCTGTGCCGGGGTTGGTTCGACCTCCTGGCCCCCCGCTGCCTGGCTGGGCCCCGAGCGTGTGCTGGCCTGGCCGAGCTGGCGGCAGCTGCCCAGGAGGGCAGGCGCTGGGCCCGCTGTGGTGAGCAAGGTCCAGGTCAGAAGCAGGAAGGGCCAGTCGGCCCAGCAGAGGAGCGGCGGGACCTCCCCGGTTCGCAGCCTGCCCTGGGGGCTGGGATGAACGGAAGGCCGGGCAGACGCCCCGCTCGCCCACGGCACCCCACTCCGGGAGGGGCGGGAGGGGCAGGAGGGGCAGGAGGGGTGAGGCCTGCGGCCCTGGGACCCTCCTCCTCTGGCTCTGGCTGCGGGCCGGGCAGGGCCGGGCAGAAGGGCACCGGGCACCGTGGCAGGAAGCGGGCTCAGGCAGTGACGCTGCTCCAAACGCAGGCACCAGCTGACCCCCCATGAGCTCACGTCCGGTCCTCCCAAGTGGACGACGTGTCGCGGGTCCCTGCGTGGCCCCAGTCTCACCCTTGCTCAGAGTTCCTCGATGCAGAGGAAGTGGGAGCAGCTCCTTCCTTCCAGGAAGACCTGTGCGCTGTTCTTGGACGGGCCCAGAGCTGGAGAGGCTGTCGGCAGGAATAAGCCTCACCCCTCCCACCCTCCACCACACAGCTCCGTCCCCCCCCCACTCCTAGATGCAGGACTGGGCGTGCACGCGCGTGTAGGCAGACACACACGGTGCACCGTGCACACGCGCAGGCTGTTGCGGACACGCACCGTGCACCGTGCACACGCGCAGGCTGGTGCGGACACGCACCGTGCACCGTGCACACGCACACCTGGAGGGAGCTGAGCGGGGCAGAGGCTGGGCAGAGAGTGGCAGGTGGGAGAGCGTGGCAGGCGGGCTGCTGGCCGAGGTGCTGAGTCAGGGCGGGCTGCGCAGTCACCTGGCAGGACCGGAGAGGCACCCCAGGGCGGGGTGGCAGGGACAAGGAAAGTCGCCTCGGGTCACCCCAGGCTCCCCTCTGGGGCCTCGACAGCAGGCGGGCCCTGCTTCCTCTTTCTCCCCGTTTATGGTCAGCGTCTATTTTTAGACGCTCGCTCCCAGCCGATGGGCTAAGAGGGGCTCGCATCTGTGCCCTTCCTCCTGCCCGAGCTCTCAGCAGTGGCAGCCAGACCGCAGCTTCCTGTGTGTCTTCACTCAGAGGAGGCTGTGTCTGGTGCCACCAGGCCAGGGCCTGAGCTGCCCCAGGGCCCAGCCCGCAGGCCACGACTCCCAGGCCCTCCCCTCCGCGCCCCTTGCTCCCTGGAGCCTTCTCCAAGGAGACCCTGGGGGGCAGCTGAGCGGGGAGCAGGCCCGTGCGGACGAGGCAGCGGGCCCCAGCCACAAGCCCTGGTGAGGGGGCGCGCTGTGGGGCGGGAGAGCCCCCTTCTCTGCGGTCACCCGCCCGTCTGCATCTGTGTGTCCCTAGCTGGTCCCCTCCAACTGCGGACGCTCTGGGGCCGGGGCCGGCACGGGGCTTGGTCGCTGAAGCTGGGAGCTGTTCTCGTGGGGGTCCCGTCGCTCTGAACACATCGGTGCCCCAGAACACCTGAGCCCGGCGCCTCTTTTTCTTCTTTTTCCTGAGAGGGCACTCCGGGCTCAAGAGGCTAAAGTCAGAGGGACTCCCCGCCCTCAGGCTGGAGGCTGAGGCCCAGAGTTCCCGCCTGCCCTGGCTCAGGACCGGCCTTGCTTGGGGCGGGCCCGGGGCGTGGCTTCCTTTACACAGCTGGGCTGGCCCCCACCCAGGCGGGGCCCAAGCGCAGGGAAGCAGCTTCGACCGCCCAGGTGCTCCTCCTGCGTGCGCCTGCTGCCGTGCCAGAGGCCGAGCTGGTGCGCAGAGCGACGCCTCGGGCCGGCAGCTGCCGGCGCCCGCTGAGTCTGACGTGCCCACGCCCAAGCAGCCCCTCACACAGCAGGGCTGCCGGGCCAGACAGCGAACGTTCTCGAGCACAGGGGCAGCCTGACTTGTGGGAGGGAGGTCCGACGACTTCCCTTTGCAACCGACACGACGCACAGCAGCCGGGTCTGAGGCCTGACTGCACCTGAGAGGCGCCCAGGGCACCCGCAGGCAGGGGCCGCGGGGAGCCTGAGTGTCCCGTGGGATCTCAGCCGCCCAGTCCAGCCTTCGAGGCCCCGTGAGGCGTGAAGAGCCAAGATGGGCCTCCCTGGTGGCGCAGTGGGTTAAGCAACGCACTGTGAAGTAAACCGCAGCCACTGCAGCACGAGTTCGATCCCTGCTGCCGGCCAGGGAGG
>JAGFMF010011709.1:1237167-1343999 GCA_019455555.1 Galemys pyrenaicus | reverse complement strand
CAGCTCTCTGTGGTGAATCCTCTCACCCCCCACACCTCTGGCCTGTACCCCAGTGCTTGTATGCATAAATAAATAAATCTTAAAAAAAAAAAAAAAAGAGCCAAGCAACCCCAGGGATGAGAGCTCCCTTCACGCCGACCAGCTGCACGCAGGGCGGCCGCCACCGCGGAGGGTGGGGCCCTGCCGTCTGCCGGTGGCCACCAGGCTGCTTCGGCCGCACGACACTACCGTGGTCGCGGGTGTCAGAGACCCCAGGGCTGCTTCCAGGGCTCAGCGTCCCAGAAGCAGAGTCACCCAGAGCCTGAAGTGCGAGACCAGCCGAGCTACTTCCCGCCACAACCACGCGGGGACACGCGCTCTGCCCGCTGGTGACTCGGGCGTCCGCCGCAGGCCTCCAGAGGCCACGCTAGGGGCGTGAGGGCCGCACCTGCGTCTCCTGGTGGGCGGTGGCACGGAGCCAGTCGCGCCTGCTGCCCCGAGCGTCCCCTCTGGAGCGTGCGGCCGCCCCGGGGCCATGCCAGTGCCGTGCAGCCCGACGCCGCTTTGCCGGTGCCGCGTGCGGGGCTCTCTGCTGCCCATGACCGCCTCTCCATGACCCTGAGCCCCAGCCACTGCCGCTGTGATTCTGACGAGTTCGCTGGCTTTTTCTGTCGTTGCCTGTGCTCCTGGCGTCACCCCGTGACACCGCGTGAGCCCCCTCATCTCCTCTTACCCCCCATCTGGCCAGAAGATGCCACTGGACCCGGCCTGCTGACCAGCCCAGTGCGGCGCGGCCCTCAAACCACCGGCGCCAGGCCCCGGCCGCATGGAATCCAGCGCGGCAGCCATGTGAGGTGGTCGATGCGGGGTCGTCGGTTCATCCTGGCGTGTGGCTCACCCCTTCTTGGGGCAGCGCTTTGTTGTTTACAAACTGTTTCCCCACGTGACCTTCAAGGGATCCGAGGGCTCGCCAGAGCGGCAAACCCACGGCAGGCCCCGAGGCCGAAGGGCACCGGGCAGGTTCTCCAGCCAGTCTGAGCTCCGGGCTCCGCTGTGGGCGTCGGGACCACTGGGCGGGGAGGCAGGCGCCATGAGCCCCCCACCGCCTCTGGGGACACTCTTGGCCGCCCCACCTCTGCTTTGCGGGGGCGCTCTGGCCCTGCTCTCTCAAGCGCAGACAAAGCGTTCCAGACACCGCGGAGCTGCTGCAGCTGGGCGCGGGGCGACAGGGGGCCCGAGCCAGGGGCCAGGGCCCTTGGAGGTCGGCGGGCGGGGCCGCCTGGCTGGGGCAGCCTGGAGAAGTGGACTCGCCTGGGTCCGCGCGTGGCTGCAGCCCCGGGCTCCGCCTCAACCCAGCCTCCTCCCGACGCCCCACTGGAGGACAGAGCAGCTGCTGTGTTACGCCCTCCGTGGTCCCCACTGGGACAGCGGCCAAGCGTCCGCCTCCCAGAGTCCTGCTCCAGCCCGCGGGGCTGCACGAACAGGAAGCAGCGGCGTGGCCGCGGAGGGGTTCGGGGCCACGCGCCCGCACGGCCGACCCCAGCCCGGGCCTGCGTGCTCCGGCTCTGGGCTCCGGCCTGGCGCCCGCTGCCTGCAGGTCCCAGGGCTCAGCCCTGCCCCGGGGCGCGGTGAGCACCAGCAAGTGCGAGCAAAGTCTGCCCTTGGGGGCCAGGGGCAGCCTGTCACGGCTCGCTGCAGGCCGTGCCAAGGCCCGAGGAGAGCCACGGCGAGGGTCTCAGGTGCAGACCAGAACCCGCCCTCCTCCCGCCAGAGCCAGGCCACAGGCTGCCAGGCCTGCAGGGTGAAGGACGCCGGGCCGACCAGGCCCACCCTGCCCGCCAGTGGACGCGGACGCTGCTGTGCAGCTACTGGCCCTCTCCTCGGGCTGGGCGAGACAGGAGTCACGGGTGCTCAACGTTGCTTTAAGCATTTATTTTAAAGCGTAGGCTGTCAGCAGGTTACCCGAACAGAAAAGTCCCCTTGGAGTCACAGACGCGTCCGTGGGGCCCACGGAGGCCCCGCCATGGCCAGCAGGGAGGCAGCGGGGCCTGGACTCCAGCTTCTGTGTCCAGGTCAGCCTCCCGGACGCTGGCGCCCCTCTCCCCGGGGCCAGCCTGGAGCTGGCTGGGCTGGGCCCGTCTGGCCTCCTCCAGCGCTTGGGGTCTCACGCTAGCGGCCGCCTGCGCCCTGTGGAATTCCACTTAACCCCCACTGGATGCGGTTATTCTTAGCTATTAACTGGCCATGGATCTTTCTGACTCCTTTCCCACAGCCCTTCCGGCTGTCCACACGGGGCCAACTCTGGCCTTGCAGGAGGACTTCCTGGAGGTGGTGGCAAGGGGCACGCAGTCCCTCCAAGCCCTGCACGCCAGGGCCAGCCAGAGCAGGGGGCCCCTTCAGGTTCAGCCCCAAGAGTTGCCTGACGCTGGCCGGCCATCTGGGAGCCCCACCCATTCCTTCCTCTGTTGCCCCTAGGGAGGTGCCGCCAAGGCTGGGGAGCTGAGCCGGCGCAGGCTCCGCGCATGCGCAGGCCCTGTAGGGCCTTTTCGGAAATGACCACGTGGGACCCCGCCCCCAGGGCTCTGCAGATCAGGCTCGGACTCAGGCCCCGCCCCCAGGCCCCGCCCCGCGGGGCGGCGCTCTCGGGACCTGCCGGCTGCCGGTGGCGGGGACGCGGGCGGGCGGCGGCTCGGCTGGGGCGCGGGGCAGGGCCGGGCGGCCCGAGGCACCCGAGCGGCTGCGCGCAGGGGCGGCGGCCGAGGAGCAGCCATGGCGGAGGCCGCGCCGCAGCACCTGTCGCCTCCCTCGGGGCTGCTGGAGCTGTGCGCGCTGCTGGGGCCCCCCCGGGAGCGCCTCCGGGGCCAGGACCAGGTGAGGCCCGGCGGGACGCTGAGGTGCGGCGCGGGTCGCAGAGCAGGGTCCGGACCTGCTGCACCCCAAGTGGGCGCCCGGGTGCCCCGCGGACCCCGCCCTCCGCGCGCTGCCTGCTGCCGGCCGGGACCGTGCCTGGGGGCCCGACCGGCTCAGCAGCTGTTCTCCAGCAGGTGGGGCGTGGAGCCACGCCCGGGGGACCCCTCCGGGTGGGCCCGCAGGAGTGGCCCCCACCTCCCAGCACCCCTCAGGACGGGGGTGGGGTGCGGTGGGGTGCGGCGCCCCGCCAAGCGGAGCCTGGCAGTCGCGGGCCCCTCGCTGTCTGCTCGGAGGGACTGCGCTGCCTTGCAGGGCTCTGCGCCCTCGTTGGTCTCCGGCGGCAGCTGCGGAGCCCCCGGGTCCTGGCCCTGTGCTGGGAACCCTCCCTTTGGCGCGGGGCATCAGGGCGTGCGTGCGCCCCCTGAGCCTGGCTGGCGCCTGTGCTGGCAGCAGCAAGGCAGGCGCTGCAGCCCAGGGCGGGCCAGGCCTTTCATCTCCCTCCAGAGCCAGCGCTGGGCGTCTGAGGCTGGAAGTGGCCACGAAGTTAAGCGTTGCTGCCGCCGGCCGGCAGACCCTGGTGTCCGGGAGGCTTGGTGGCCTGTCTCGGCTGGGCACAGAGCCAGGGAAGGAGCAGGGCCGGAGGTGCTGGAGGAGGGGCCCTGGGCTGGAGTGTCCCTCGCGCCCCCGCGGCCAGGCCCTGCTCATCCCTGCCTCTGGCCCTCGTCTCCAGGCGAGCCTCTGCCTGGAAGTCCCCAGTGGTGCTTCCTGCCCTCCGGGAGGAAGTGGCCTCTCTCGGCTCGGCCCGCAGAGGCGTCTTGCCTCTCAGGTGATGACACTGGTGCTCCCGGGTCCTGGGCCGCGGGTGAGCCCGGAGTGTGCTCAGCGTGGTTTCCTGGCGTGTGGACGCCGAGACTCCCGGGCGGCGTGGGCAGCACTGGCCCCCGCCCCTCCCAGCCTGAGGGCCGAGTCCGGGGCTGCGGCTGCAGACCCGCGTCACGTCGCGAGGACCCAGCGCCGACCGTCCCGTCAGAGCCTAAGCACGTGGCCTGGTTTCATTTTACCGCCACAGAAGTTCTGTTTTGAGTGTCCGCGCTTTACTTTTTAGAGTCACGGTTTCACTGTGACTCAGGCATCCCAGTTTGGTGACACATGGGAACAGGTGCCGGAAGAGGGAGGTGTGCCGCCGGTCTGGGCCCCGGACGAGAGCTGCCGTGGTGCGCGGCGGGGGCTTCAGGTGCCCTCCCGCCTGCCTGGCTGCGTGGGCGCGCTGCGGCCGCTCCCGGGCTGCTGCGGCCACCCAGCCCGGGCCTCTCCCAGCCTCCGGGCGCCGGCGGCCGGGCCTCTGGCTGCACCTTCCAATGTGGTAGCTGTGGTCACGAGGCCGCCGGGTGCCGGGGGGTGGCTTGTGCCGTGGCAGACGTGGGCTGTCAATCTCGTTTCACTTTTTTCATTAGGTTTAAGCGTTGCGTGCGGCTACGGCAACGTGAGGGCGCCTCGCCGTGGCGCGTCCGTCTGTGTCACAGCCTTGTGCTGGAGGCCCACAGCCGTGGCAGCGTGGTCACGGGGGCTGCTGGGAGAGCGGCCGGGCCGGGTGTGGGGCGCCGTGGCGCCGGGGAGGGCGCCCACCACGCGGCAGAGGCAGCTCGGCGCCAGCGGCAGGCGGGCCGGAGGTGTGGGGGGGAGGCCGGCAGCACCCTCTGGGCTCCCGGCGCGGGGCTGGGACAGGGCGGGCGACGGTTTGAGCAGGAGGGTGGTGTGAGCAGGCCCACGCCTCCCCTCGGCACCCGGCGATTGCTTTCTGGTGCCAGCTGCTCTGTCATTTCTGGACTTTCTTCGAGACTGCGCCGTTTACCCGCTCAGAGGAGACCCGCTCGGGGAGGGGGGGGTTCCCACGCTGAGAAGCCCTAGACTTGCAGAGAACTGCCCGCCGCGGGGCTGCATGCCAGCCCACAACTTAAAGTGGCGGGCGGGCGGGTGGTTGCTGGTCTGGGGTGCTGGCCGGTACTCGGTCCCCACGGAGGACCCTGGGTGCCGTGCTAGCGTGGGTGGACGGGGGAGCGGCAGTGTCCACTGGGGTGCAGGGCGAAGCACCTCTGGGCGCCCGTTACAGCCATGGCCATGTTTGGGGCTGCTCACGGCCCGGCGTGCTGGCAGCAGGGCCGGCCCGGCTGGCTCTTGGCTCCAGCCTGTGTCGACTGCCCAGCAGGCCGGGCAGTTGGGAGGGGCAGGGCCGAGGGTCGGCCTGGAGGGTCAGCGGGGCAACCCGGGGACTCTCAGGACGCAGCAAGCGAGCAGACTGTGGGGGGTCTCTGGGAAAGGTGCCGGCGGCGGTCACGCAGCCCCTGGCCACGGGCTGTGCGTCGTCCGGAGCGGGGCTCCTTGGCGTTCTGGACGGACAGCTTTCCACGCGCCGGAGAGACAGGGGCTCACGTTTTCCTGGTCAGTGGGGCAGAATCGCTGGGTTTGGGAGGAATGGTCCAGCCAGCTGCCACCAGCGCTGACCGCCCATGCGCTGGACGCAGCTGGTGCGGCGTCAGCACGGCGCGAGGAGCAGGTGCGTGGGCAGAGGCTGGCTGGTGGCGCTGTCGGGCTGACCCTTCAAGAGGGGCTCCCTACGGCCCGGTGCCGGCCTGACCTTGGCCCGGCGAGTCTCTCTGCGGGTCCGTTTGCGTTTCTTCTGGCAACGGCTGAGTGCTGCGGCTGCGGGTGCTCTTGGTGCCACCGCCACCCGCCCCTCGCCGTGCCCACCGCTCAGCCCGAGGACCCGACCGGACGTGCTGCCGTAGGCGGCTGGGCACCTCGCCGCTCCCTGCTCTCCTGGACTGCCCTCCGGTGCCTTCTCCGCGCTGCTACGGCCTGGCCGCTAGTGCGTGGGGGCCCTTGCCGCAGCAGCCCATGCGGGCGCGGGGGGGATGGGGTGCGGGAGACTCGAAAGGCTTAAAAATAAATCTGCGCCAAGCTCGGGCTTAACAAGTCCCGACTGAAAGACCCCGTGTGGGCCCCAGGGCCGTGGGGCCGCGGTGACCGTGCTTCTGTCTCCTGCAGGCGGCCCAGGCGAAGGCGGCCACGAGCCTGTCTCTGGAGCCGGAGGTGCTGTCCGTGTTTGTGCCTCCGTTCGTGTGCCCGGGGGCCGGCGCGGCTGGTGCCCAGGGCGCGGCGCTGGGCAAGGCCCACAGGCGCTCCTTCAGGAAGAGGAGGGAGCGGCCCAGCGCCGAGGCCGGGCAGGGCCGGCCGGGCGGCCCCCGAGGGCCAGAGTCCGAGGACGTGAGCATCCCCGACGGCGTGGACCTGCTGGCCCTGCCTCAGCTGTGCTTCCCAGGTACCTGCCTGGGGCCGCGGGCAGCGGGTCCCCGCGCCTTCAGAGCTGGAAGCGGACAGCCCCGGAGCGGCTGCGGGCCGAGTGCCGGGCTTGGGCGCTGTCCATGGCTGGCCGGCATGGGCTAGAGACTGGCCGTACCAGGTTAAAGCCCCCTCGGGTCGCCTTGGAGGCCGATCCTCACATGGCTGCTGCCCAGGCCCCAAACTCTCCTGCGTCCCCGAGGCCAGAGGCCGGTTCGGCACGTGCACGGCTTATTCCCTAGACTGCAGGTCTCTCGCTGGCCCTTGGGGTGTAAGAGTGACCGACACAGAGAACACAGGCGAGGCTGGACGCGGAAGCGTGTTGTAGTGCCCACACTGAGCCGATGGGTCTCCGGGTCTCGGGGATACCACCCCTGGATCGCTGGCCCCTTCCTCCACAGTGCTGTGTCCCAAGGAGCCCTCTGGCCGTCCAGCTCTGCCCTCGCTGTGTCTTCAGACACAGAGGGACACGGGTGCAGGGGCCTGGGGCTGGTGGAGCTGGCGCCAGAGCCACAGCTGGTGGTCAGGAGGAACGCAGGCGCGGGCACTGCCCCTGGGCTCCTGGACAGCCCAGGCTTCAAGATGCCCTGGCCCAAGGAGTTCCTTCTTCTGCCTGCAGGGGGCTTGTGCGTGACCTCTGCACCCCAGGAGGACAGTGTCCACTTCCTGGTGCTGACCGATGTCTGTGGCAACAGAACCTACGGCGTGGTTGCCCAGTACCACCGGCCCCTGCAGGTGCGTCACCCAGGCCTCCAGCCCGGGCAGTCACCTCCTCCGCCCGTGGGGCCTCTGCTCTGGCGGGGACCCCACTCCACCAGGGCCGTCCGCAGCGAGAGGCGTGTGGGGCAGGAGCGCGGGAGCTGGGAGGACGTCCTCATGGCCGTGTGCCTGAGCCGCCGAGCCGCAGGCGCGGCCGCTGACCGGGCTGTGTCCACAGGACGAACACTGCTTCTACCACGGACGTGTGCCCCGGGAGCCGGTGGGCCTGGCCGGCGGCTTTGCGCCCTTCGCCGTGTGCGTGGTCTCCCGCTTCCCCTACTACAGGGCCTTCAAGGACTGCCTGTCCTGGTGAGCCGCGCCGGGCGCCCTGACATCCGGGCGGGACAGCCGGTTGAGGCGGGGCGAGCGCGGCGAGGGGCGTCCAAAGCCCCTGTGTGCGCCCGCCGGGCCCCAGCGCTTGCCCCTGGGTGCCCATGGAGCGAGGACGTGCACGCTGTCGTCCCAGCGGCCGCTGCCGGGGCCGCCGGCTCGCGAGGAAACCACTGTCTGCAGCGTTGGCTGCGTTTTGCCGGAACGTTTACACCAGTGCAGCCAGGACGTGGGGCATTTTCACCCCTGGGGCTCCGTGCGCCCTGCAGTCACTTTCTAGCCCCTGACCCCCACACCCTGGAACCGCTGGCTCCCCTCTGGTGCCGCCCAACCCCGGACGCGGACACCCCAGTGGGCCACCGAGCTCACGCCGTGAACGTGAACAGCCCAGGTCGAGGGCAGGCGTGGCCGGCCCCCAAGCCCACTCCCCCGCCCGCCCGCCCCACAGGCTGGGTGAAGGCCGCGTCCTCTTGACCTCGTGGCGGTTTTCTGCTTTCACTTCAGTTTAGTGACTCAGCTGAAGCTCTGCAAAGACTTTGAAGTCGACAACCTCATCAAAGGCTTTACCGTGAAGCTGTCTCTAGTCCCCAGCCCACCGCCTGGACCGCTGCACTTGGTAACCAGGCGGGCAGCGCCTTCTCAGCGGCAGGCCGGGGCGGTGTCAGGGGCGTCCTTCTGCTGCTCGCCTCTCCCTCGGCGCTCCCACGCTGCGTGTCTGAGGTCGGAGGCTGGGGTAGCCCAGCAGATCCTGGAGATCCAGGATGACACGGCGCTGGCCCAGCTGCCCTGGCCCCTGCGTGGCTGAGCTTGGCGCAGTGTTGCGCGAGGCTGCTGCCAGCTGTGCCCAGGGCCCTGGCTCGTGGTGCGAGGCCCCTGCGCTGGCTGCGTGATGCAGGGCGCTGCGCCCGACCCCGCATGTCTTCTCCGGCCTGGAGGGATGGACGGGAAATGACAGCTCCCACGCCCCGTCATGCACCGCACTGGGGGTCATTTGCCTGTCGGACTCGCACCCCGAGCCGAGACCGGGGCGCATGGGTCGTGTGATGGCGGGTGCTGGACCGCTGAGCTGGGGCGGCGGGAGGGCGCAGCCGCCCCGGTTTCCAAGCCTGTCAGTGCTGGCGCGCGAGGCGCCCATTCGCTACGTTACCCACCAGGTGCTCCCTTTCTGGAAAGACACCCGTTAAATACCCGTCGTGGGGCGCAGTGTGCGCGTCACCTCGTTCCGCTGCCAGCCCTCGGAGGCTGTGCTGGCGCTGGCCCCGGGTGGCGGGTGGCGGGGCCCGGGCCGGAGACCAGCGTGGGGGCGGGGCCGCGCCCACCTGTGCTTGTGGCAGCGGGCGTCGGTCCCGCGCCGTCCCGGAGGTGCGGGGGCTGCGGACGGCGGGGGGCCACGCCGGGCGCTCCAGTGACGCGGGCCTGGTCGTGGCAGGTGCTCAGCATGAAGCCCCTGCAGGTCGTGTTCCCCTCCCGGGCGGACCCCGAGAGCCCCCTCATCGACCTGGACCTACACCTGCCCTTCCTGTGCTTCCGGCCCGAGAAGGTGCTCCAGGTAGGCCCCGGCCCCGGCTCAACGGCACCCGAGTCCCGATCGCCGCCGCGCGCAGGACGGGGCTCTGGGCGCGCCCTGCCGGGCGGGTGGCTGTGGCTTGGCGGGCGGCCGGGGCAGGCGTCTGGGCGGCGTGCCCGAGGGGCCGCGTGTGCTGTCGCCCCCAGGTGCTGACGTGCCTCCTTACGGAGCAGCGCGTGGTGCTCTTCTCCTCCAGCTGGGCCCTGCTGACGCTGGTGGCCGAGTGCTTCCTGACCTACCTGCACCCGCTGCAGTGGCGGCACACCTTCGTGCCCGTCCTGTCGGGCCGGATGCTGGACTTCCTCATGGCCCCCACCTCCTTCCTCATGGGCTGCCACCTCGACCACTTCGAAGAAGTCAGCAAGGTCAGGGGCCAGCGTCCAGCCCCGTGGCCAGTGCCGCTGGATGCCGCCTTCAGTGCCGGGGTCCAGGCCAGGGGCTGCCTGGGGGGCTCGGTGCTCCCGCCTCCTCGGGCCTCGGTGTGCTCTGGCGCCTGGCCGCCCCCGCTGCTGACCGCGCAGGCGCCCGGCCCTTCTGTGGGAGGGGCGCGCCAGGTCGGGTGGGGCCGGCCGCTGTCCAGCCACTGCGGCCCTTTCCAGTCCTAGGGCCCGAGGGAGCCGCTCCCCGCGTGACTGTTTCCCAGGAAGGGGCCGGGGCGCTCCCAGGCAGGCGCTGCCCAGGGGCTCCCCGCACCCCACCTGCGCTGGCTCGGGGCTCCCCTTGTATTCGCGCTCTGTGGGCGCCTGTGTTCTCTGCGCCGTGTCCGCGCTCCGGGGCCTGGCTGAGGCGGCGCTGCGCCTACATCTGACCCGTGGGAAGCGTGGCCCTGCGGCCCGGGGGGCTGGGACAGAGGCCTGGGCACGTCTGGCCGAGGCGCGGGAGGCGACACTGGCCCCCTGCGGCCCAGGTGCTTCCTGTGGGCCCTGAGCCTCAGCTCCTCCCTCGGGGACACACTGGCGCGGGCCGGCCACTGGCTCAGGGCTTGGAGGACGCCTGTCTCGCCACAGATGAGCCGCACAAGCACTCCACCGCCCGATTCAAGAATCCTAAGTGCGTGTGCACCCCGCCCGCTGCAGTCCTGCTGGCACGGCCGGCGGGCGCCTGCACCAGGTCCTGAGTGTGCTCTCCGGGCCCTCGAGGGGCTTGTGCAGGGCGGCGGCGCGGTGTGACGAGGCACGGGCGCCCGCTTGCCGGACAGGCTGGTCTGCTGGTGGGCGGCGCTCACGGCCCGGCCTGGGGTCGGCGTCCCGGCGTCCTTGGGCCCTGCCACCTCTCACGCCAGCCCGCCAACCGCAGGAGGCGGACGGCTTGGTCCTGGTCAGCATCGACAGCGGGAGCGTCACCTACTCCGGCGACAAGGCCGCGGCCGGCCCTGGCCTGCCCCTCCTGGAGGCGCAGACGTTCATCCAGAGGTGAGGGAGTCTGAGCCGCCAGCCCCGCCCCCGCCCCGCCGTTCCCTCCCGGTCTTGCCCGGAGACGCGTTCGTGGACTTAGAGTCTGGACGTTCGTGTTTCAAAATAAAAAAGTGCGGTCCCTTTACCCTGACCTGCCTCCAGGCTGCCGGGCCTGAGAGCCAAGGGCAGCCCCGGCCCCAGGAGCGGGCCCCGGGTCCGGCCTGCGGCCTGCAGCTGTCGCTTGAGGCCGTGCGGCTCAGGGCAGGGTCCGCGCCCCCCAGGTGGCCAGACCGGAGCGGGGCCTGCGGCGGCCTCAGCCACGGGGTCCTGGCCTCCCGCCCGCGAAGGCGCTGTACTTCTGCAGGGTGGCGCGGCTCCTCTCGTCCAGCTCGTGGGCGTCGGCCGGAGCGTGCCTCGGGCCTGGCGCCGGGCTGCGGGGCTGGTGGTGCTGCAGGCGAGGGCAGGAGGTGGTCTCTGGTGGCGGCAGGATGCGGCCCTGCCCCTGGGGCATCCTCGGCCCGCCCAGAGTGTCCCCTGGGGCATCCTCGGCCCGCCCAGAGGCCCTGCCCCTGGGGCATCCTCGGCCCGCCCAGAGGCCCTGCCCCTGGGGCATCCTCGGCCCGCCCAGAGGCCCTGCCCCTGGGGGCATCCTCGGCCCGCCCAGAGTGTCCCCCTGGCGGCACGCTGCTTCTGGCCGTCCGGGCGCCGTGTCCTGGGAGGCCGTGTGCCCAGCGCGGCCGAGGCGTCCAGGCGAACGTGGGCGCCCTCCAGCGCCTCCCATGTCTGCGGCGCCCCCGGCCTGAGGCTCGAGGCCCCGGGCCGCCCCGGCCTCCCGAGCTCGCTGTGGGCCCTGGGCCCCGGCGTCTGCGAGCGTGCCGTGGGCTGGGTGCACACGGCTCTGGCCGCCCCTCACGCCCGAGCCGCTGCGTCCGCCTCCCTGCCCCGCCCCGACGTGTGCCAGGCTCCTCCAGCGTCTCGCCCGCCGTGTGGGGAGCAGCTCCCGCCTCGCTGCCTTTCGGCTCCTCCTGCGTCTGCGGCCAGTCGGCCGCGGTCTGCGCCCGGGACCCGGTGCCCACTGCAGCCCGTGCTGCCGGGGGCCGAGAGCCGCCCCGCCTGGCTTCCCGGGGCGCAGACGGTGTGCTCGGGCCCTGCCGGCCAGCCCGTGCACCTGGCGGCCCCCTTGGGAGGCTCCCTGAAGCCTGGGGTGATCAGTGCGCCTCAGCCCAAGTGGGGGTGCCTGCTGGGTCTCTGGACTTGGCCCTGCCCACCCCGCTGCCGTGCTGGAGCCTCGCTGGCCCCATCCCGCCCTCTCCCGAGGAGCCAGGGCGGCCCTCCACGCCCTGCTGTCCACCTGCAGCCCCAGTGCTCGCCAAGGCGGCCCTCCACGCCCTGCTGTCCACCTGCAGCCCCAGTGCTCGCCAAGGGCCCCCAGCCCGGCCCCCGCTGCCCGACCTTGTGCCGCCCCCTCCTCCCATGTCGGCTGCGGGGCCGTGCCCGGCCCCCTGCTTGGCCGGGGCCGAGGCGGGTCTGCTCTGCGCCCTCAGCCAGGTGCCTGGGGCTGGGCCAGTGCTGCGCCCATGTCCGCTGCGGCCACCCCTCTGAACCCCCTCCGTGGGGAAGCGGTGACCCCTGGTGGCCGAACGGGGCCTCACCGGCTGCGCAGGCCCAGCCAGCCAGGCTTGGGCCAGAGCCCCCTGCCGGCCCAGAGGGGCGTGGTGTGGGGTTGGGGAGCAGTGGCTGGTGGCCTCGGCTAGGGCCAGCCAGGGGTGTGGTCGGGCCGGCCGCGAGTCAGGGTGAACGACCTGGGTGTGCCCAGCGTGTCCCCGCCTGCTGACTGCAGCGGTGGGGAGCGTGGGCCTCAGCCGCCGTCCGCCCCAGGGCCCAGGGCCTGCGGCTGCACCACGAGCTGGACCGCGCGCACCTGGCCGCCAGCACGGACCTGAACGAGGGGCGCGCCCGCAGGCGGGCCTGGCAGCAGGCCCTCAACAGCCAGATCCAGCACATGGCCCTGCAGCTGCTGGTCGGCGTCTTCAGGTACCAGCCCCACCCCTCCGGGAGCCCCTCCGCGCCGTGCTCCCGCGGCCGCCTGCGGTGCCGTGGGGGCGGCGGCCGCGGGAGGGCAGCTAGTGGCCTGGCCCGGCAAAGGGCCTCCTCCTCCTCCAGTGGCCCTGGGCGCCCCCTGGTGGCGGCGCTCGGGCTCGCAGGCCGCCACCTCCTTCCCGAGGCCACCCCTGCAGCGCGGGGTCCCGGGCACCCCGCCCTCCTGCAGGACCCTGCCGGGGGCTTTACAGCAGAGCTGGCCCGCCGGACAAGCCCGAGCGCGAGGGCGGGCGGTGTGCCCTGCGCAGGGCTGTCTGCAGACGGCGGCTGCGGGGCGTCTGCCCCAGGCCAAGGCACGCGGGCGGGAGCCGCGCCCCCCCTGCACCGCACAGTCCTCCCGCGCGCCCCCCCGCGCAGACCCCGTGCACTGCACAGCCCCCCCGCGTGCAGACTGTGCTCCCGCAGCCCCGCGCCGTCAGGGGCGCGCGTTGTTCGCGCGGCTCCAGGCCCCGGGCCAGTCGCCGCCCCTGCAAGCAGCGCCCTCGAGCGTCCCAGCTGCCGGCGCGCGCAGGACGCACGGCGGGGGTCGCCTTCCTGGGCAGCGTCCTGGCTCTGCTGACCGGCCCGCCCGCGCAGGGACGTGAAGAACCACCTCAACTACGAGCACCGCGTGTTCAACAGCGCAGAGTTCCTCAAGTCCAGGGCCCCCGGCGACCAGCACTTCTACCGGCAGGTGTGTCCGGGCGCGAGGCCACGGAGGATGCGCTGTGCGCTTCTGGGCGTGCTGCCCGCCAGACCCCGGCTCCTGCGGCCAGCCTGGCCCCTGGCCGCCCGGGCGTCCTGCGCTGGCCTCTAGAGCCGTGCGGGACAGGCCTGTCAGGTGGAGGGCGCGGCTGGCCGTGGGCGCGGTCTGACCTGGGCCGGCCCACCCGCCACCTTGGGGGCTGCCGCGTGGGCTGCCCCTTTCCCGCCTTGGGCTCGTTAGCCCCGCCCACCTCGGGTCCACCTGGCAGGGCCAGCGCCAGCTCGTCCTGACCGGTCCGGGGCTGTGGGCAGCCTGGCCTGCACCGATGCCCTGCCCAGAGGGAGGACGCTGGCCACGGGCACAAGGCCGAGGGGAGCCCGGTGCTGGGCACCCAACACGGACCCCAAGCTGCCGTGGCTCCCTCTGGGCAGGGAGCTTGGGGCTTCCGAGTCCTGTGACTCTGGGACGCAGAGGCGGCGGCTCTGAGTGGGATGCGGGGCGATGCGGGGCGATGCGGGGCGATGCGGGGCGCGGCGGCTGCCAGCCCAGTGAACGCGCGCTCTGCCCAGGTCCTGGACACGTACATGTTTCACGCTTTCCTCAAAGCCCGGCTCAGCAGGGTCATGGACGCCTTTGCGCAGATGGACCTCAGCACGCAGCCCGAGGAGGACAGGTGCGCCCGAGGGCCACAGATGGCAGGGAGGCGCCTCGGCCGCATGGCAGGCTGGGCAGGCCGCTCTTGCCCTGCACCTCCCCGCTCTGCTCCCGTCAGCTTCCTCCTCTCCCCTCCACGTGCCCCGCTCCCCCCGCCCCCCAGCAGCACCTGCAGACGGCGCCTCGCGCGCCCCCACCCCGTGCCCTGTCCCCGGTACAGCCTTGGCCTCCACGGGAGCTGGCGATGCGTGAGCCCCGCTGGGGAGGGCCCTCGCGGCCGGCGTCCCGTCCTAAGGCCCGGGCTCCCCAGGATGAACGGGGCGCTCATCAGCCCGCGGAGGCCGACCGTCGAGAAGCTGGCGTGGCGGAAGCAGCCGGGCCTGCAGGCGGCGCACCGGCGCATGGTGGTCAGCATGCCCGACCTGCAGGCCATCACCGGCCCCGAGCTGCTGCCCCGCAACTCTTCGCTGCGGACGCCGGGCACCCTGGACCGCGGGGGCGGCCCCACCGGTGGGTGGCGCCGGAGACGCTGGGGGGAGGGGTGCTCTGCCGCGCGGCTGGCTTGACTGGACACTGCACTGCAGCGTCCCCGCCCTCCCGCTGCGGCGCGGCTGTCTGCACGTGTGACGCCCCGGGTCGCGGGGCGGCAGCCCCCAGTCCCCACTCCCTCTGGTGAACGCCCCGAGGGCCGCAAGGCCGAGTCCAGGAGGGCGCTGGACAGAGCCGCCTTTTGGGCCGCAGGGCTGGCCCTGGGCAGGGCTCCTGTCCTGCCCTCTGCCCGCTGGTACCCCCTGCCCCTGCGCCCCTCCTCCTCCCGCTTCTGGCTGACCCCCGGCCGGGAGCGCGCACCTGCTGGCCGCCGCGCCCGGAGGTGGTTCTCGCAGAAGGGGCAGAAGGGGCAGGCGGAGACGCGCTGGTTTAGGTCTGGCTCGTGGCAGCCGAGTGTCCGGACAGCGGGACCTCGGGCTCCACGTCCGCGGGTGCAAGGAGCCCCGGCCGAGCCGTCCTGCGGATGCTGTCGTCGCCTCGCGGCAGGGCCGGCCTGACTCCCAGCGCGGCCGCAGGACGCCGCTTCGCTTGAGGCTGCCCGCTCCGCGGCCACAGCAGCGGCCCACACGCCATGCGGGGTGGGCTCCCCGCGGAGGTGCTGCCGGCTCTGGGGCTGGGCGGAAAGAGGCCGGGCGGGTCGTGCTGAGTGCCCTTCGTCTGCTCCTCAGTGTGGCACGGGACCCCCAGAGCGACGCACACCTTCAAGCTCCCCGAGGTCCACTCCCCGCTGGTGGGCCAGTGCGTGCAGGCCTACTACAGTGACTGCGTGGCCCTGCTGACCCAGGCCATGAGCCTGCTGGCTCCCGAGCACTCAGCGCTGCGGGCCAGGTACCTCTACCTGCGGGGGCTGGTGCGTCTGATGTGGGGCCAGCTGCTGGCTGCCCTGCTCGACTTCCAGAGCCTCTACAAGACGGACGTGCGGATCTTCCCCACTGCGCTCGTGCGGAGGACGGTGGCGTCCATGGCGGCCCCCGAGCGGGCGCAGGCCGAGGGCACGCCCGAGCTCCGGCGACTCATCAGCACGGTCACGGACCAGCCCGGCAAGGCCCCCAAGGCCGACGAGCGCGTCAAGCGCTTCGAGCTGCCCAGGCAGCACCTGCCGCTGGACGAGTTCGTGCAGAGGGTCCAGGAGTCGGGCATCGTGCGTGACACCAGCACCATCCGCCGGCTGTTCGAGGCGCTGACTGTGGGTAAGCGGGCGGGCGGCAGGACAGGCCGCTTCCCTCCGGGGCCGGCGCTTTGCTGGAGGAAAGCAGTGTGCGGTGGGCACAGGCCCACGGAGACGCGGCCTGGAGGCCTTGTCTGGCCGGCTGGGCTGGGAGCAGAGGCGGCCCGGCGTGCAGAGAAGCCGCCTCGGGCGCTGGCGCGCCCGCCCACCCCGCTCCTGCCCGCAGACGGGGGCTCTCGCTGACCGCCAGCCTGGCCTGACCAGTCGGGCCTCAGACGCCTGTGCGCCGTGGAGCGGGCGCGGGGCGGGCCATGTGCCAGGAGCACCGTCCGGGCCGCCCCCGCCCGAGGCCTGCTCTGCAGTGGAGGTGCGGGGATCTGTGGGCGCTGTACGACCTGGCCTGGGCTGGGCGAGCCGCAGGGGCGCAGGCAGACCAAGGTGGCGCCGGCCAGCGAGGGGGAGGCCCGTCCGGAGTCTCCCAGGTCCCGCCGCCACCTGCCGCCGCCTGAGGGTCTCTCCCGACGAAGGGCACCAGAAGCTCGTGGACCCGGAGACCTTCAAGGACTTCTACACCTGCTGGAAGCAGACGGAGGCCGAGGCGCAGGAGGTCAGCCTGCCCGCGCCGGTGCTGGAGCTCCTGGACAAGGATGAGTGCGTGTACAAGCTGTCCGGCCCCGTCAAGACCAGCCGCGGCGTGGGCCGGGTCGCTATGACGCAGAAGCGCCTGCTCCTGCTGACGGAGGGGCGGCCGGGCTTCGTGGACGTCGCCGCCTTCAGGGACATCCAGGTGGGCCGGCGCCCGGGGCCGCGAGGCTGGGTGTGCCCTGGGGTCCCGGGAGCGGGCCCGAGCGGAGCCCCCCTGCCCCTTCCCTGCCGCACCGACCTCTGGGAGCTGTCCTGGTGCAGGAGGGGGATGGAGCAGCCCCTTGGGGGCAGGACGGCCGTCTGCGGGCCAGGGTGCCCGGCCCCGCCCGGCCTGTGGCCAGACCCTGCCCCGCAAGACCCGGCCGGCTGGGTTCCCATGTGGCCGCGGCCGGCCGCGCCTCCGCCCGCACCCGACTCCGCTCCCCGCCAGGAGGTGCGGAGCAGCACGGTGGCCTTCCTGGTGCTGCGCATCCCCACCCTGAAGATCAAGGTGGCGTCCAGGAGGGACGTGTTCGAGGCGAACCTGAAGGCGGAGTGTGAGCTGTGGCGCCTCATGGTGAAGGAGATGTGGGCGGGCAGGCAGCTGGCCGACGACCACAAGGTGGGCGCCCGCAGGCCTGGGGGGGGCCCTGGCCCTCCGGCAGCGGGGCCGGCTCGGCCGGCGCCCCCATCCAGCTCGGGTGCGGCTCCTCCCACCGCCCCGCGTGCCCGGGCTCCGGGTTTTTGCCACCAGGGCTGGGCAGCCGCCTCTGTCCCCACCAATCCAGACCACTGCCCTGGGCCAGGGCCGGGCCAGTGGCGGGCGCGTGGGTTCTGTCTGGGGCGGGCCCGGGCCCTTCCCAGTCCTGGTGTCCGGTGGTCGCGGGCCAGGACCTTTGGGTTTCTCAGCTGCTGGCCGCGTCCGTGGCGGCTCTGAGCCACTGCGCTGCTGGGGACACGTGGGCAGCAGCCTCCGGGGCGCCCGGCTGACCCCTGTGCCCCTGCCCCAGGATCCCCAGTACATCCAGCAGGCGCTCACCCACGCCCTGCTGATGGACGCGGTCGTTGGCACGCTGCAGTCGCCCAGCGCCAGCTACGCGGCCTCCAAGCTGGCCGTGTTTGACAAGATGAAGAAGGAGAGTGAGTGACCCTGCGGCCCTGCCCCCAGCCCAGAGGCGCCGGTGGCCGACCTGGGTGCCCCGGGAGCTGAGCCCGGGCGGAGGCTGGCCAGCACGGCCGGGATGCAGCAGGCCCTCTGGGCTCACCCGGGAGCACCTCGGCCTGCAGGAGGGCTGAGGCCGGGCACCCGCGGCCTCTTGCCTCCCGACGCGGAGGCCGCGTGTGGGCAGGGGCTGCGCGTCCAGCCGGGAAGGGCGGTGGGGGCCCCTTCGGGCCGGGTCCACGCTCGTCTGAAAGCGAGGCCGGGCTTCCACCCCGTGCGGACCATCGGGACAGCAGTGTGTGGCCGTCAGGTGACCGCTCACCTGCTCGCGCCGCAGTGCCCCTGGCCGTCCCCAAGACCACCGCAGAGACGCTGAAGCACAAAATCAACCCGTCGGCCGGAGAGACGCTGCCGCAGGCCGTGGACGTGCTGCTGTACACGCCAGGTGAGGCCGGGCGAGGGGGGCCCGTTGAGGCCGCTTCGTGGCCTGGCCTCCTGAGGGCCGTGAGAACCGACCGGGCGCTGGTCCTCGCGTTCCAGGCGGCCTCGGCGCCTCCCCTCACGGTCACCAGTGAGACCGCATGGCGGAGGCAAAGCCACTGCCCCTTCATGCGGTCTGCAGCCGGGAACCCCAGTGATGGCAGCCCGCCCGGCCACGGCCGGGGTAGGGGCAGGGGCCGCGTGGGGAGGCAGGGGTGGAGACCGCTCTGACCGCAGGCTTCGGCCGTGGGAGCGCCCACCTCACACCCCTCCTGGGGCTGGGCCAGGGTGCGGGGAGCACGGGGCTCTGCTCTGGGCAGAGGGGCGCCCGGCCTGGCGGCCTCCCTTCAGGCTCCTGTGCGCGTAAGCCTCGGTCCAGGATGCGCTGCCACGCGGCCAGCTCCTGGCGGGAGCGCCCTCTGCCGAGCACCAGGAGGGCCCGGGAGGGAGCTCGGCTGGCCCGTCCCCACCAGGCCCTGGCCCGCTGTGGACGTCTCCAGGGGTGCCGCGGCGACCGGGCGTGACCGAGTCTCCGGTCCGAGTGCGTGTCCTTTAGGGTTGGGGTGCTTGGGGCCCCGCGCCGCGCCTGAGCAGCCGAGAAGATTCTGGGCCTTCCGGGGGACCCAGTGGGCCCCGTGGTGGGACGCGGACCCCAGGAGCCTCGGGCAGCGCTCGGGCCGCGGCCAGGCCAAGGGCCCCGTGTCTGGTGGGCGAAGGCCACAGCAGTGGCAGCACCTGCCCCTGGGGGCTGAGTGGGAGCCGGAGAGGCCTCAGCCCGCACCACGGCCGGTGGCCGGCGCACGCGGGGGCGGGCAGCGGCCGGGGCAGGAGCACGAGGGCCCAGCCCCCAGGCGCCTGCAGAACGACGGCCCGGGCCGGTGCGGAGGCGGGAGCAGCACCACCCTGCGCGCACCCGGGCTCCCTCCTAACGGTGCTGGGGTGCTTTCCTCTAGGGCACCTCGACCCCGCGGAGAAGGCGGAGGATGCGCACCCCAAGCTGTGGTGTGCCCTCAGCGAGGGCCGCATGGTCGTGTTCAACGCCTCCTCCTGGACCGTCCAGCAGCACTGCTTCAGAGTGAGCGCTGCGCGGCTGGTGAGTGCGGGCACGGCCACGGGTCGCCTCCAGGCGGCCTGCAGGCTGCTCGGCCAACCCCAGCTGGGGCTTCCCTCCCGGTGACCCGGCCGCCCCACCCCGGGGGTGGTTCCAGGGAGGGGGCGGGGGCTCGCGCCAGCACCCCACGCCAGGCACCAACTGCGTCACGTCCTCCAAGTTTTGTTCCGGTCTTTGAATGTGGACGCGGGCTTTGCCTGACACGTGTGGGGAGAGGCGGACGGCCCTGCGTGGTGGGGTGGGCGTCCGCGGCTGGGGCCCCTGTGTCTGCGCAGCGGGCTGGCCGCTTCCCTTCCGTGCAGTTTGCTTTTTGGAGTCGTTCCGATGGTGCCAGGAAGCTGTGCGCTGCGGGGGCCGCGCCCATCTCTGCCTGTTGCCGCGTGGCCATGGCGCTGGCGGCATGGCACCCTCTGGCTCAGGGCCCGCCGGGACCGTGTCTCGGGCCCCCACTCGCATGGACGACACGGTTTGGGGTTCTGCGAGGGGCGGCAGGGAGGCCGGCTGCCCCGCTCGCGTCCTGCCTGTGGTGCCGGGGTCCCCGTGCCGAGCCGGCCCCATCCCACAGGGCCGTGCCTTGCTGCTCCGCCCCCTTGGGAAGGTTAGTGCAGGCCGCGGGGAGGCGGTACACGGGGCCCGCTGCCGGGGGTCTCTGACGATGGCAGCCCCCGCGCGCCCGTCCCCTCCTCACCCGTGGCCGCGTGCGGCTTTCCTGGCGCCTCGAGAGCTCCTGGCGCAGCCGTGTCCTCCCTGCCCCTCAGCACTTCTCCCCGGTCCGGAGAAGGCCCCCCGGCCTCCGGACCAGCTCCCGAGAGTCGCGGGTGGCGACTGGTCTTACTTCAGCTCTCGAAACGACGGCTGGGGTGTGCGGCTGTCTTCGCAAGCACCAGTGAAGTCGGGGTCCTTGTCGGGGCCGACCTGGCTGAGCCCGCTGCGTGGGGCCTGTGGGCCCGGCCTGAGCCTGCTGCTCTCCCGCGGCTGACTCGAGGCCCTTCAGCCTCCCCGCCCAGGCCTGTCCTCCCCGAGGAAGCCGGCAGCCTGCAGGGCTTGCCAGCGAGGCTCACCCGGCCAGAGGCCAGTGCCGCCAGGGCCCAGCTCGCTGGCCTCTTGACGCGCGTCGTCCACGCCCCGCGAGTCACTGCGACTCCAGGCAGCCCAGGGCAGCCCACCCTCCTTCCCGGCCGGCGCCTCCAGGCTGCCCTGGGCGTCTGTGAGGGAAAGCCTGGGGCCTACGCCCAGGAGCCCGGGCCCAGGGGCCAGGAGGTCCTCCCTTCAACGAGATGCCCCGAGCGCCCGCCCGGGGGCCCCGGGGCCGCGCAGAGAGGTGCAGCCTCTGACCCTGACTGGGGGCCGGCTAGTGGGGCCCGGGCTTTGTCTGCCTGTGGCGTGTACAGGCCTCTCGGAGACGCAGGCCACGGCCGTGGCCAAGCCCCAGGAGCCTGGGTCCGCAGGCTGCGTTTTGCGGCCCCATGAGCCGTGTTCGGAGCTGTGAGGGCCCGCGGGGCGGCCAAGCAGGTGGGCGCTCGTGCGGGGCCGCGGAGGCGCCCCGCTCAGGCCCGAACGGCTCCCTCCGCTGGCGCCTGCCGCGTGGGGACGGGCTCTGACGGCTCTGGGCCGTCCGCCGGGGCACTCCAGGGGACAGACGGGGTCAGGCGGGAGCTGAGGCCGGGCGCTGGCCGGCAGGGTGCAGCCGTCCGGCAGGCTGCGCGGGGCTCACCTGGGGACCTGGCCATGCGCGTCCGTGTCTGAGCTCGTCCGACCCGGCCCGGGCCCGCGCTGCTGTCACCGTCGTGCTCGGGTCTGCGCCTTGCAGCGCCGCGGGCCTCGTCCACGCGGTGGCCGGCGCGCACGCGCACGGGGCGGGCGTGGGCCTGGGCGTGACCAAGCGTGCGTGGGTGTGGGCGTGGCCGGGACGCTCTGAGAGCCCGGGGCGGGCGTGGGCGTGGCGGACGTGGGCGTGGCTGAAGTGTGGGCGTGGCTTGCAGGTGTGGGCGTGGCGCCTTGTGTGGAGGTGACCAGGGTGCTTGCAGAGCGCGTGTCAGATGCTCAGGGTCTGGGAGCTCCTGGCTGTCCGCGGATGGCAGCACCGAGGGTGTGACCACAGCTCCAGGAGGCTGGCCCGCCCACCAGTGACCCGCATGCCCACCTCCCTGCCCTGCAGACCTGCATGGCCATGGTGCAGCAGAACCAGGTGTGGGTGGGCTCCGAGGACTCGGTCATCTACATCATCAGCGTCCACAGTATGTCCTGCAACAAGCAGCTCACAGACCACCGCCACAGTGTCACCCACCTGGCCGTGCGCGCCGCCACCGCCTCGGAGCCCAGGTGAGGCTGGCCCCCCTGCGGGGTGCTCCTGGGGGCTGGAGGGTGGTGTCGCCCATGAGACCTGCTCGGGTGAGCGCCACAGGCGGCCGGGCAGCGTGCTGAGGAGGGCGGCCCACCACAGTGGTGCCGGCCGGCGCCGGTTCCCGCCGTGCGCTGGCCAGAGACCCAGGCTTCTGTGTGCGGCCTTAATTCTCAGAGTTGGCTCCGCTTGTGTGTCGGAAGCCCCACCCCTAGGAAGGTGCCGGGCGATGGGTGGTGGGCCCCGAGGAGCCGCCAGGCTAAGCCCGCTGCCTGCAGAACCGGTCCAGTTTAAGTCAGCCCGTCCTGGCCCGGGCCGTCTGTCGCCGCCTCGGCCCGAGGCGCGGGCCCGGCTGAGTGGGGGTCTGCGCGCAGCGAGGTGTACTCCTGCAGCGTGGACGGCACGGTCCTGGCCTGGAACGCAAGCACGCTGCAGGTGACCAGCAGTTTCCAGGTGCCCGGCGGCAGGCTCTCGTCCATCAGCCCCCACGACGGCCACCTGTGGTGCTGTAAGTGGCCGCCCCGTGGCAGCGCTGAAGCAGCCCCCTGCCCCGCCCGCTCTGTGCCCGCTGCCCTCCCGAGCTGTGCTTTGGGGCCGCCTTCCGCACGCGCTGCCCTGCCGCTTGCCGTGCCCGCTGGCGGGGGAGCGGGCTGTGGCCGCAGAGCGCGCGGACCCCAGGCCTGGGCTGGTGGCGAGGGCCAGCACGTGGGGCCCTGCCCTTCGGGCGGCATGGGCAGCGTCCCCCGCTCTGAACTCTCCTGGCGCACCCTCACGGGAGCTGAGCTCACAGAGCAGCAGAGACAGGGTGGGGCCGAGCTGAGACCGCACCACAGCCGTCCAGCGTGCACCCAGCCCCCGCGGCCGCCCCACGGGTGCCCCGTTACTGGGCCCCTGGGCCGGTCCAGTGAGCATCTCGCCTCCTGTGCCCGGGAGGGCCGGGGGGGGCGGTCTGCTGTGTGGACACTGGCTTGCTGGCCACTCCCAGGTCAAATTGGGTCTTGGCCAGCCATCGGGGCCGCCAGTCTTTCCGGGCCTGCCGTGGGGCTCTTCCTGCCTCCGCACCCCACGTGCTGCACGCTCCTGGCTGGCGTGGGGGCGGTTCCCACTGTGCTGGTGGGGCCGGGGCTAGAGGCCGCGCCTGCCCTGTGTGGCCGAGCGGTGGCCGGTGCACTGCTGAGCTGGGCGGGGCCTGTCCCTCCTGTCCACCCCGCCCTGTTTGCACCATGTGAGTGTGGTTGTCCTCACATCCTCATCTCCCAGCTTGGCATCGGCCTCGCTTTCAGAGGCTGCGCTGAGGGCCGGGCCAGTGCCCACACCGCCGCCCCAGCTGGCCGTCTGGAGCCCGCCCAAAGCTGGGTGCCCGCCCGGCAGCGTCTCACCGGACAGCGGCTGTGGGCGTGGCTGAGTCTCCCTGGGCTCCCGCAGCAGCTCGGGAAGACCTGCCTTTGCCCGCAGACGTCCTGACAACACCCTCCTCTGGGCCGTCACGCCCTCACCCTCCCTGACCTCGGGGGTCTCCCTGACCTCGGGCGTCCTTCACGACTGAGTCTGCCGGCCACCTTCACTCCGCAGCCTCTAGGACCGGCGTCCTGTGCTGTCTCTCCTGCTTCTGGCACGCTGGCGCCAGTCACTTGCTCCCACGTCTGGAGCTCCGCCCCTGGCACAGCCCGGAGGGTGACGGCAGGCAGCAGCCGCTCTCCTTTCTCGCCCCCTCTCACCGGTGCAGTCCTGGCTGCCCCCCGGGGTGGACGCAGCTGCCCGCAGGCCCCATGCTGCTGCGTAGGCCAGCCGTGGGGGCACCCCGCCAGACCCAGACCTGCGCTGCCCCTGGGTGCAGGCCGAGGCCTGCTTGTGCACGGTCCAGACCCGGGTGTGAGCCGACGGCCGGTCACTTTGGGCAGGGCCCTCGTGCATTTGGTCTCTTGTTCTGGCTGTGGGGTGAACCCACCTTCCACGGTGACGGCTCATGGAGAAGCGCTGCGGGAGGCGACAGTGGCTGTAAGTGCCCCCGACCTGGGGCCGAGCCCACACGTCCAATTGGCCGATGTGAAGGGGTGCCCTCGCCGCAGTGCCGTGACCCCAGAAGGAAGCCCCCGCTGCTCCCCGCGTCCACCCCGTGTCTCTGCTTGTCCAGCCTTAGGCCCCAGCTGGGGTCACTTCCTGGACAAAGTCCCCTACTCTCCGCCATGGGAGCTCCCGCATTGTGCACCTGGCCCTCCTGGGCAGGAGCAGCCTGGCCACACCTGCCGCCTGCCCCACTCCCGGAGCCCGGCTGTGCAGGGCGCACATGCCTGGCCACAGGTGGTGCCTGCTGCGGCCTGCGAGCACGCGGGCAGCAGGGCAGTGCTGAGGGTGTGCAGGCCGGCGCAGGCCAGTTCCTTAACCCCGTGGGGAGCGCGGTTCTGGACGACAGGCTGGCAGGCTGCTGCTGCCCGGTGGCTCAGGACAGGGCACAGCGGCTGGGGCAGGCCCAGGGTCTCGGCACCAGCGGGGCAGCTGTCGCCCAGGGGAGCCGGCCGCTGGCCCCGGCCTGGCAGCCCCTCCTGCGCGGCTCTTAAGACGCGGTAACTTGGTTAGTACAGACGTTTCCGCACGGTCCAAGCGCATGGACCCGCGCACGGCCTCGGTGCCGCAGAGCGCTGCGGGGGCGGGGCAGGGCGCTGTGCGGGGCGCTGTGCGGGGCGCTGTGCGGGGCGCTGTGCGGGGCGCTGTGCGGGGGCGCTGTGCGGGGCGCTGTGCGGGGGCGCGGGGCATGTGCGGCCCTGCTACCTGACCTCGCTCCACAGGCACGGGGAGCAGCATCGTGGTGGTGACCCCCAGCGGCTTTCTTCGCCAAGAACTGAAGATCCATGAGAACTTCAAAGAGGCAGGCACCGCCTTCCTGGGCTTCCAGCTCCTGCCAGAGGTACCGCGCCGGGGTCCCCCCTCCCCAGCCCTGCGCGGCGCCCGCTCACTGCGTCTCTGCCGCAGCGGGAGCAGCTGTGGGCGGCCTACAGCGGCCGCCCCGAGGTCTACATCTGGAGCCTGACGGACCTGGCCCGGCCCCCGGAGAGGATCAGCCTCCAGGACTGCGCGGCCGTCACGTGCATGATCCGGGTGAAGAGCCAGGTGCGGCGCGGGCGGGTGGGGCTGGGGCGGCCCGTGGGGTGCTGCTCCCTCGCCTGACGCCCCTCCCCTGCAGATCTGGGTGGGCGGCACCGGGCTGTCGCAGGAGACGGCCAAGGGGAAGATCTACGTGATCGATGCCAAGACGAAGACGGTGGAGAAGGAGCTGGCGGCGCATGCGGACGCGGTGAGGACGCTGTGCTCGGCCGAGGGCAGATACGTGCTGAGCGGCTCCGGCCAGCAGGAGGGCAAGATCGCCATCTGGACGGTGGAGTGATGTGGGGACACCAGATCCCCGCCCAGCGCCTGCTCTCGGGCCTCCTGGGGCTCCCGGCCCCGCAGCTTCCAGGCCAGGTGTCTCGCGGCCGCCAGCGCCCGTGATGCCCTCGCCGTGTAGTCCCGAAAGCTCCGCGCCCGTGAGCAGCCAGCCCCGGGCCAGCGTGGCGGTCAGTCGAGGCGCGGGGACTGCAGCCCTGGCGCTGGCTGAGCCCGCCCTCCTGCTCACACTCCGGCGCTCGAGGCCTGCGCCAGCCTCCAGCCAGGGGCCTTGCAAGCGACCACTCCGAGTGGGCAGTGCGCCTGCCCGGCGGGCCACTCAGTGCAGGTGGCCAGGCTGGGGGCCCCGGGGAGGGTGCCCGGACGGAGTGGGGCGGCCGGCTGGGCTCTGTCCTAAGCAACGCAGCGGCTCCGTCTGAGGAGGCCGGCCCGCTCACGAAGCCCGAGGCTCAAGCCGCGCGTGGGCGTCCGGCGGAGCCCGCCCACCGGCGGCGGGGTCTGCGCCTGCCTGCCCTTGGGCTTCTGAGGCTCACGAACGCCGGCGCCAAGTGTGTGCCCCGCGGTGCCTGCAGGTTGGTACCGCGACGCTCCATTCTCGTCTGGGCCCACGGGGACGCTTGTCCGCATGAGCAGGCCAGAAGCCTGCCGCGCCGGCCGGCCCCCCTTCCGTAATAAAGAGCTCGTGCGGCCAGCGCGGCCAGTGTCCTTCCCTCCCCCAGCACTGACCAGACACCGGCCTCTGGGGCCAGCCGTGACGCCTTGGCTGTCGGCTGCTCGGCGAGTCTGCCCACCCCTCCACGTGTCGTTCCGAGCTCCTGCCGACGCGTGTGCCTGAGGCGGGCGGGCAGATAAGGGGCGCGCCGGGAGCGCCTCCACCGAGCGGGCGGTCTGCTGCGGCTGGCCGGCACTGGCCGTGGCTGAGCCCGGCTCTGGGCGAGGGGCCGTCTCCGCAAGGCCAGGACGAGCCGCAACCCATGCGGTGACCCCGCCCAGGCGTCAGAGACCAGGAGGAAGTGGGAGGCTGAACACCAGGCCCTGCCCCGCAGCGGGAGAGAGGCCGGCCAGCTGCGGGGCCGGCCCCGGGGGAGAGGAGGCGGCACCAGCCACTCCCCGTGACAGGCCTCGTGCTTGGGAGCGGCTGCGGGTTGGAGCTGGAAGTGCAAGCCCGCCCTCCGTCTGATTCTAGAAGCCTCCGCGGGAGGGGCGGGGGCGTGGTTGGGGGGCCCGTCGCCCGCTCGGCCTGCGGGTCCCTGCGTTTCTCCCGCGGACCACGGGCACTGGGCAGGCCGAGGCTCCTGACCGCAGAGCTGGCACCTCTCGTCCTCTCACCCCACGGCCCCCGCGGCTGGAGGTGGTTGGGTCTACACAACACGCATCCAAGAGGAGGGAGAGACCGCAGGTCTGCCTGCACCCACAGAGCTCGGAGGCAGAACCACAGCGGTGGGGGCAAGAGGCGAGTGCGAGCCGGAGGGGTGCGGCCAGGGGTGCCCAGCTGGGCACTGCGGCGGGGCGGTCCACGTGGACGCACCCCTGGGAGCCCCGTGGTGCCCTGCTGCGGTCAGCCTGCACGTGTGCGGGGGCCGGCCCAGCCGCACGCCCAGACGCGGCCCCATGGTCGCGTCTCCAGAGAGCCGCTGTCAATGCAAAAGCTGGACTCACACAGGCCGGCAGCAGACCACGCTGGCCCCGAACGAACCCCTGCCCCGCAGTGCACCACAGGCGGCCCACCTGGCGCTGTGCAGCTGGTTTCCATGCTCAGTTTGCTGGGGCGCTCCCCCAGGCCCCCCGCCCCCCGCCCCCCGAGCCTGCGCAGCTGTGCCACGCCTCGGGCCAGGGGTTCCCCATGCAGCTCGCTGTCCGCACCCCCGTGACCGGGGTCTAGCGGCTCCTGCTCCAGCGCAGACTCCCGGTGTGGGGTGCCCCAGGCGTGCATGCACGGGGGTCCCTGCTGAGCCTCTGGAACAGAACGTGAGCTCGGCCGACCTCCCAATGTGACCGCAAGGGCCTTCTGGGCCTCGGGGGAGCCGCTGACATGTCAGCACCTCGAGCCCGAGGCGCGGCCTCAGGAACGGGGCGCTCTCCTCTGGCCCCTGCCAGCCTCGGGGATGCTCCAGGTCTCCCTGGGTTCCCGGGAAGGCGTGTTCTTCCCCGGAAGGCCAACTAGTGTTGCGTTTTCAGACCCGGGGACGGGGGTGCACGCACATGTTTGTTTTTTAGTAAAAACAAACCCCCGCACCCAGAGAACGCAGCCACGTGTGCTCCGGGGCGGGGCTGCTCTCTCCCCAGGCGGGAGGCCTGGCCTCTGGCGCGGCTGTCTGGTGCAGGCTGTCACCAGGGACAGCAGGGGGCGCCAGGCTCTCACACAAGCAGGGGCCGGTCCCGGCAGCGGGGTCCCAGGCCTGGCCCACTCCCCAGGCGGCATGTGCTTGGCAGGTGAGGACGCAGCACTCCTTCTTCTGGGAGGGAGCCGGGCCCCCACCCCTGGCCGTCCCCCGCCCCATACTTGGGCTGCACCAGGGAGCCAGGGCCCTGGCACCCTCATGTCCCTGCCCTGAGGTCCTAGTGACCTTTCCCCGACTTGGCATCCTGCTGGGCACCCCATTCAGCCTCCTGCACCCCTGCCCAGGGTCTGGGAGCCTTTTAAGAGGCCCACACACCCTGGGCCACGTCCCAGCAGCCGAGAGGCCTTGGGAAGCCCCAGCCCCTTACACACCCTCTGTAGCCTCCTGGGGGATGGGGGACAGGTGCCCAAGGCCCACCCCCACTCTTCCCTACACCCCTTTCCAGGGCTGTGACCCCGAAGTGTGCTCTGGAGGCACCAGGATCCCGGGTCAGGCCCCAGGTGCCAAGTGGCGGGGCTGTAGCCACACGGACCGGGCCCCAGAGTCAGTCTGCGGCACCCCTGGGGGACCGCCCCGAGCCCGCGGCCCACGCCCAGCTGGCCGCCCTGCCGCGGCCTGGCCAGGCTCCGGCGGCACCACCTCCCGAAGCCCCTCCCTGTGAGCAGCGGTCCAGCCCGCCTGCTGGGTCGGCAGAGCAGACCTGTGGCCAGACGCAGGGTCTCGGCCACAGCAGCCCCTGCAGACCGGGCACTGCCCGGCGCGTGCTTGTGCGCAGCGGCTGCTCGGGCTCGGCCCGGCGGGGAGCGGCTCGTGGAGGGGCGGGGCCGCAGGCTGCAGACGCCAAGCCCGGAGGCAGCTGGGAGGCTGGTGGACCTGCGTGGACAGGCCTGCAGCGTCGGCGGCAGCTGCAGGGGACGGGGCCCGGCCGGACCAGGCAGGCGTGGGCAACTGCTCCAAAGCTCCCACCCGCCGCGGAGGGAGCTCTGGCATCGAACAGGCCGCGCTGTCAGGCCCCAGGTGGCAGGCTGCTGGAGGCCCGGGCTCAGGGGCCACGTGCGCATCGGCCACCCGGGAGGCCTCGGCCAGCAGAGCTGGGATAGGCTGACGCCGTGGCCCCGTGCCCCAGCCACCAGCTCCGACCGCAGGGGCCGGGCTCCCGCTCGCGTGCTTGCTGGCATCTCGAGGGCCGTCACAGGGGCTGGGGTCCAGGCCCGGCCTGAGCCCTCCAAGATGTGGGGGGCCTGGTGCCTGGCCGCCGGGGCTTCTCCACTGGGGTCCGAGCCGCTCCGCCCTGAACGCCCCCTGCCCGGTTCCCGGCACAGCACGGTGGCGAAGGGGCTGCCCGCCCTCGCCCTGGGAGCCAGAGCCGGGACAGGACTCTGCTCTTGTGCCCGGGGGGCCGGCGGCTCCTGGGGGCCACACGGGGGCTCGGAGCTGAGGGCCGCGGTGCGCTGGGCGCCGCCGGGCCAAGCGCAGTCAGAGGCCTGCCCGCTGAGCTGGGGGGTCGCGCCCGTCGGGTCGGCCGCAGCCAGAGGGAGGACCCCAGCCCCGGGCGGCACAGCCGTGCACCGCAGCACCAGACCAGCACAGTGCGGCCGCTCCGTCAAATACACAGAAAATTCAAGTAATTTATTTAAAAACGGTTTCGCTTCATCCTGAAACACGCATGTGCACCGGCCCGCGCACACCAGTCCAGCCTGCCGCGGGGGCAGCAGAGGCCCCTGCAGAGGTCCGTCCGGCATCCGGCGGGAGCAGGCCGAGCGGTCACCCGAGTGCAGGGGCGTCGCATCGGGCCAGGGACGGCGGCACATGCCGGCGGGGAGAGTCCGCCGCCCCGGGGGCTTCGGAAAGCGGCAGGGCAGCTGGCCACGGCGCCCCCTCCAGGCCGGCCTGCATGGCTCTGGGGCGCAGGGGCGGCCCCTCCCAGCACGAGGAGGGCCGTGCTAGGGAAAGCAGTTCCGAAAAAATACTTTCCCCTAAAACAATCACAAAGAAAAGTAACGTCTGCCCGCTGGGCCCGACGGGAGCCAGACTCAGGTCGGGCGGCTGTGCCGTAGTGGCCGGATGTGGGAGCAGCTGCCGCGGCCGCCGGCAGGGCCAGAGACCGGCGGTCTGCGGTGGGTCAGGCTACAAGGTCACGTGCAGCGTGACTCCCCTGCGGGAGGGGAGGCAGCATCGGAATCAGAAGGTCTTGTTCAATTTTAAAAAACTAAGTGATTTTTAATGTGGAAAAGCAGCGCGTGAGGCTCGGTGCAGCGCAGACCACAGCGGCCGAGCCGGCACCGGCCGCCCGGGGCCTGGACGCGCGGTGCCGCCCGCCTGCCTGCCTGGCGCCCGGCCTGGCTCACACCATGGACTCCGTGCCCGCTGGCGCCGGCGGGCCCTCCTTGCGGGAGAGCTGCAGGACGGTGGGCTTCTCGCTGCCGCCTTCGCCCGCGGGCTGGGGGGACAGGCCCTTCTGCTCTTCCCTGGCCGCCTCCGACACCTCGGGGTAGACCACCAGGAACGTGGCCGTCAGGAAGCCCAGGAAGGAGCCCACCGAGGCCACCATGGGGATGACACGCACGGTCCCCACGGCGTCGACCACGCCGCCCAGGGCGGAGGCCACCAGGATCTGGGAGATGTAGACTTGGCAGGACAGGATGGCGCAGTCGATGCCAAAGCCACGCTTGGAGCTGCCCGGGCTGTGGTGGACGTACTGGCGGAGCAGAGGGCGGGCGCAGCGTCAGCGCGAGCCGCCGGCGGGGGCGCCGACTCCGCGCCCTCCAGGAGACCCTCCCCTGCGGAGCCAGGCCGGGGCGGCCCCTCCAGGCACGCACCTCCTTGATGTCGTGGTACTGCCCCAGCAGGGCGTAGGGGCAGTAGGAGATGCTCATGGACACGACGCCCATGGTGCTGATCATCACCATGGCCACGTAGACGTTGGCGAACATGGCCATGACGGCCGTGCCGATGGAGAAGCCCAGCGTGCCCAGCACGTAGATCACCCGGATGCTGAGGTCGTAGTTGTCCAGGTACTTCTGCAGCAGGGCTGCGGGGACGGCGCCACAGCACCGTGAGGACGCCTGGGCCCGCGGCAGGAGCCCCCGCCCCCGCCCCCAGCAGGCCATCCACTCTGCAGCCCTGCTGCCCGCAGTTGCCCGGCCGTGCAGCCGCCACTGCCCTGAGCAGGCCTCGGCCCAGCAAGCCACCACAGCAAGCCAGGGCCGGCGGGCTCCGGGACCCATGGGGGCAGCTCCCTGCCGCCTGCCCGGCCTGACCCCTCTGCCAACCCCAATGGGGCAACCCCTCCAGCTTCACGCCGGGGAGGGGCGGCCTGGCCGGCCCCTCACAGGCACCCGGGCCTGAGCCATGGGCAGCGCCCTCCGACTGGCCCCTCCCGGGCTGCTCCCGCCAGCAGGAAGGGGACAGCGCCTCCTGCCGGGCCAGAGAACAGGCAGGGGCTGCCCAGACAGCTCAGTCCCACTCCCTGAGGTGAGACTGGGCGCGGCAGCCCAAGGGTGGACCCCGACGCACCCTCCAGGAGTGCCTTTGGGGAGGCCTGCTCCGGTGGGCAGTGCCCAGGCACCCACTCCCCTGCCCACCACCTCTCCCGGCCCTCCCAGCTGAGGCGCCAGGACCTCTCCAGGCCCGGCAGCGCTGCCCGGCGGGGGCTGCCCTCCCACCGGTGTACCGGGCCGCCTACCTGAGCAGACGGCACCAGTGGTGGCGTAGATGACCAGGCCCCAGCAGCCCATCTTCACCCCGGCGTTGTAGGCCTGCCAGGCTGTGGAGTTGGAGGGGGCCTGTCCCAGAGAGAGGGGGCTCAGGGCGGGACCACGTGCCTCGCCCTGTGGCCGAGCGCCTGGCCCGGCCTGGCCACGGGCCGGCCGTTCTCAACCGGGGCGTTGCTGTGGGGAGCTGGCCTGGCCCGCCGGGCCTTCGGCACGTGGGGCGGCAGCCCCTGGCCCCGCGTCTCCGGATGAGGCCAGCCAGCCTCCGGCTCTTGCCTCTGCCCTGCTGGAGCCCAGACGCCGGAGCAGCCCGGGCCAGCAGACGGGCCCCCGTGGGGGCCAGCCTGACCCGGCCCTGCGACCACCGGCGCCGGCCATGGACGGCCACGGACAGCCTGGGCGCGGCGTGGCGGCGCCGGGCACGGCCCAGGGACACGCGCGCGCCTGGAGCCCGTCCCGGGCCGGCCAGGGGGCGCCTCGGGCCCAGCGTCGCCCAGGGTGGGCGCCCCTCGGCGGCCCGGCGCTCACCTTGGGGTCGCCCTCGAAGATGACCTGGCCCATGAAGTCGGTGTAGAACACGGCCTCGGCGATGACGGAGAACCAGGTGAGCAGGTGGCACAGGCAGAGCCGCATGAGTGCCCGCGGCATCTTGAGCATGGACAGCCAGAGCAGCCGCACCGTGGTCTCGGCCTCGCCCTCCTCACTGTCCGTGTCCCCGCTGGAGGTGGTGGCCCCGCTGGGGCTGCGGTGCCGGCAGCGCTGCCGCTGCTGCAGGTCGTACAGCTCGCTCATGCTGCGCGAGGGCTTGATGAGCACCACCGCGTGGGCCCGCCGGTGCCGGCAGCGGTGCGGGCCGATCTTGCCGTAGTAGGAGAAGGTGCCGGAGGGCTGCCGCCGGAAGACGTGGTGCCGCCGCCGCACCGAGCCCGGGGGCTTGGCGTCCGCCCTGGGGCCGCCGCCCGGAGCGTCCCTCGGGCTGGAGCCGCTGCCATTGGGCAGCTTCGCCGCGTCCAGGTGGTTCTCCAGCAGCGTCTCGTCCTCTGCGGGGTGGTCCCTGCGCAGGGCAGGCAGGCGGGGCGGCCTGGCCGGGGCCAGCTCCTGGCTGGTGCTGCGGGGCGTGCCGGGGCCGGAGGCGTCGTGGAAGATGGAGGGCTCGATGTCGCGCAGGAAGAGCTCGGGCTCCAGGTCCAGGGCGGCGTCGGGCACGTGCAGCACCGAGTCGCTCTTGCTCCGCACCATGTCCACGTCCAGGTAGTCCAGGGCCAGCTCGTGCTCCGACTGGACCTCGTCGGGGAACAGGGCGGGGCCGTCCCGCGTGGGGGGGCGGGCCGGGGCCGGGGCGGGGGGCTGGGCCGGGCCCGCGCTGCGCTCCTGCTGGGGGCAGTACTGCTCCTCCTCGATGCTGCACAGGTGCAGGCCCACCGACACGGTGAAGACCACGGCCGCGAAGAAGAACAGCACCTGGTTCTGCGTCCGGAACCAGGAGCCCAGGAAGGTCTGGGTCCAGTCCAGGCCCCCCAGCACGTAGCCGATGGCCCCGCCGAGGCCTGCGGGCAGGAGACAGAGCGTGGCCAGGGGTGGACAGGCCGGCGCGGAGGCCCTGCGCACGTCGCAGCGGGCGCCGGGGCAGGGCAGACGCAGACGGCACGGCGACCGCAGCGGGCGTCCAGCCCGGCCTCCTCTCAAGCGGGGCTCACGCTGAGGTGACGGGCTGGGGTGAGCCGCGGCACCCGTGCTGACAGGGCACCCTGCCGGCCGGCAGGGCACGGAGGCTCCTGGTGGGGTGTGGGCAGCCCGGGGCCAAGGCCACCACGGGCTGGCCCACCCCATGGCCCGGAGGCCCCTGCCGCCCGCTTGCCCCCTCGCCACGAGGGGTCTGCAGGGCCGCGGGGCGCCCTGGGGAGGGGCAGCCGGGAGAGGCCCCGTGGGCCGGGGTGGGTGGGGGCGGGCTCACCAGCAGAGAAGGCGTGGATGTTGAGAGCCATGTCCTGCTCCTCACTGTCCACCACGTCCAGCAGATAGGCGCGGATGGGCCCCTCGGTGGCGTCGGCGTTGAAGTCCAGCACCACCACGCCCAGCACCGTGAGGACGATGCCGATGGGCTGCCGGTTGGGGACATCGCCGAGGGCCAGGCCTGGACAGGGCACAGGGCCAAGCCGGGCTGCAGGGGGCAGGAGCGGGCGCCTGGCCCTAGGGAGACCGTCCCCCGCAGCAGTGCGCAGCACGGGCGGGGCCGCCCGGGCTCCTCAGTCGCGCCTGGGGAAGCCGCCTCAGTGGCGCCACGGCCGCTGGTCCTGGTCATCTCCACTTGTGACCAAAGAGCCTGGCGAGGCCGCCTGGGCGTCTTCTCGCGAGCCTGAGGCCTCGTCCAGACCCGCGCTGACAGCTGTGCGCGGGGGAGCCGCCTGGGCCACCTGCGCCTCCGTTGGGTCTCCAGCCAAGGCCCGGGCGGCCAGCACCTGGAGAGCCGGCCGCCCACAGCCGCCTACAGCCGCCCACAGCCGCCACACTGCCCGGCCCGGCCCCGCACAGGGAGCCCTCTCGTGCGGGGCGAGGTGCCGCCGGCCGTGAACACGGGGCCGTGGGCAGGTGAGCAGCGCCCGCGCCGGGGCCCCCACACCCAGGGCGCCTCCAGCAAGTGGAGTGCCGGGGTGCGGCCGGGGTGCGCCCACCCAAGGGACTGGGGCCCGCGGGCTCTCTGGGCCTCACGGGCCCAGGGGGAGGGCAGTGGCCCTGGACACTGAGGAGGCACCCTGGGGGCGCAGCTGGGAGGGCGCGGCTTGGCTCGGCCACTCTTGAAAAGGGAGGTGCCCACGGCCCCACGCGGCCCGAGGCCAGAGGGCCTTGCCTCGGACAGCTGCTGCCAGAAAGCAGGTTGTTTTCACAGTTCTGCGGCGCCCCGGAGGCCAGAACTGTTTTCCCATGTACAGAGCTGGACCGAAAACAAAACCACCCACGGAAGCACAAGCCCCAAGCAGGTGAAGCGAGCAGCGAGTCTCAGCGGCCTGGGCCCCTTGGGCCCGGGTCTGGAGCCGGGGCAGCGGCAGGCGGGGCACTCACCGATGGCAGAGCCGTTGAGGAAGAGTGCCACGCCGCAGAGCACGCCCACGCAGAGCGCCAGGATGAAGGGCCGGCGGCGGCCCCAGCTCAGGGTGCAGCGGTCGCTGGCCGAGCCGATGAGGGGCGTGAAGATGAGGCCGAGGATGGGGCTCAGGAACCAGGTGAGGCTGTAGTACTGCTCCGGGAGGCCTGTGAGACACCGCCGTCACGCCGCCGCCCCACGCCCCTGCGCCGGCCGGCCGCGCCCACCGGCCCGACACCTCCAGGCGCGGCGCCGGCCCTTCACCCCCAAGCAGACTCGCGCGCCGTTCGCACGTGGCACCCCGTCTCCAAGGACGGGGCTCCTCGCAGAGGGTGGCTGTGCTCGGGCCGCCTGGTCACGGCGCCCGCCGCCCGCCCGCCCACCCCAGGGTCCCCAGCTGTCGCGGTCCGGCCCCCTCCACACGCCCGCTACCGAGACGGGGCGCGAGGCTGGCCAGCCTGCTGACTGCCGACCCTTCCCTGGGGCTGTGCGGCCCGTGCCCAGCGGGCACCAGGAGGCCTGAGCGGCGATGAGCGGTGGCCTGCCCCGGGCTCTCCCCAGCACGCGCCGAGCTGGGCTTGGCCTGCGCCCGGCCCACCCCTTGCCCAGAGGCCACGTCGAGCCGGGGCGGCAGCAGCAGTGCGGTGTCAGCTTGGCCCACAGCGGGCCCTCTCGGGAAGAGGAGCGCGATCAAGTGGCTGCCCCCTGCGAGCTGCGTGGCTCCGGCGGCCTCGGGCCGGCACTGGCCGGCCACACAGAGGGCAGCGGTGGAGGGGCGGCCACGCGGGCACCAGGTGCATGGGCTGCGGGGTCACCGGCCCAGAGCGCCTCTGCCCACACCCACCGGTTGCTGGGCGGGCGGCGCCTCGGTGCAGTCCTTGCCGCCGCAGCTGGCCCCACCGCGCTCCGAGCGGCCTCTGGGCGCCGCCGACCTGCCAACCTGGCGGGCCCACCCTCGTTAGTACCCTTGGCCGAGAGGCCCGGCGGGCAAAGGAGGCCGCCACCGTGCCCGCTCCCCACCGTGCGCCAGGCGCCGAGGGTGTGAAGAGGGTGCCGGAGGCAGACACGGGCAGCCCTGGGCAGAGGTGCCCGACCCCCACCCCTCCCGGGGACGGCCCGCCCGGCCCCGCTCTGCGGGGAAGCCTGAGCCTGCTGCCGAGCCGGCCAGGCCACAGCAGGCTGGCGCGCGGGACCACGCCAGCCGGCCTCCCGCTTGCCCAGCTGCCCGCAGGCCAGCTCCCAGACAGAGGCCGCCGCACCTGAGCCAGGCGCCCGTGGCCCCAGGGCCGGCTTTCCTGGTCTCAGCAGGTTGGCGAGACCAACCAGGACGTCCTCCCGCTGCAGCCGCCGCAAGCCGCCGGAAGCCCAGGCGGCCAGCACCCTCCGCGGGCTCCCTCGGGCCGGGCTGCGCTGGGACGCCAGGGACGGCACATTTCCCAGCAAGGCCCTGCACAGACGCCACCCAGGCCCCACCAGCGAGTCTTGTTTTCTTCCAGGCAAAGCTGAACAACAATGGTGGGACAGGAAGGCGCCCCGTCCCCAGGAAACGCCGCGTGTGTCACGCCGGCAGGGCTGGCGCGGTCACAGGCCACAGCGGCCACGCTCGGTCACACACAGAGGCCTCGTCCAGTGCCCGTCTGTCCCGATGCTGGGGCTGGTGGGGCGGGGCCGGGGAGCCGGGGAACGGGAAAGCTGCCTGTAAACGCCTAACAAAAGATCTGAGGTGGGAATAGGAACTCACGTTCCTTCCTTCGATAGACAAAGCGGCCGCGTCAGACACGTTTGTGTTCTCAGTGAGACACTCACGGCAGCGCCACGCGCACCAGGCCAGGTCTCTGTGGGAACCTTGGTGGCCTCGCGTGACCCCAAGGACCTAGGACAACGGGCCCTGGGGGGCACCCAGGAGTCCCACGGAGGGCGAGAGGCGAAGCGGAAAGGCCCCGTGGGCAGATACAGGCTGGCACGGGGCGGCCCCAGCAGAAGCTCCCTGCGCGGGGCAGGTGGGCCCTGGGCTCAGGGGCAGACACCTCCCCCAGCTGGGCAGAGGCCACAGAGCTGTGAGAAGGTCCCAGAATCCCGGGGCTCCGGGGAGGGGTGGGACGACAGAAAGGGAAAGTGAGCTGGGTCTTGTGCCTGGAGCGGCCGTGAGGGGCCAGGACAAGGCCTGCGTGCCCAGCCCTGCCTGGGGCAGGCGTCCTTGGGGTTGGGCTGGTGGGAGGCCACCCGTGTCCCCCCCAGCCCAGCAGTCCTTACCTCCTGGAGGCCAAGGGCGGTGGTGACGAGGCCAGACGAGGCCCAGGAGCCCAGTCGGCCTGCAGGGAGAGGGACGCCACCCAGTAACAAGTGGGGCAGCCGTGGCCACCAATGGTGTCCGGCCCCCAGCCGGTGCCGCCACCGCCCCGGCTCGGGTACCCCCAGGCTGAGCATTGAGCAGCGCAACCCCGGACACCCGGCAGCTGCGTGAGCGAGAGTAGGGCGGGCTCACGGAGGCTGAGGGCCCTTGGGTGCCCCGCCCGGCAGCTGGGCTGCAGCCTCCGTCAGGCCCACCCGCAGGCCGTGGCTGGCACGGCCTCCTGCAGGGCGCACTCCGGAGCTGGCGGGGGCCGGGAGGGCGGGGGCAGCGACGGACGCGAGAGGGCCAGCGAGGCAGCGCAGGCCGGGGCAGAGGGTAGGAGACGCCTGGGAGGGGTGGCGGGTGTGGCCTGGCTGCTGGTGCCACTCAGCCTGCCGCCCGGGGCGCAGGAGAGGAAGGGGCACCCCAGACACCCACCGAGACCCTGAGGCCCCGGGGCGTGGTCACGGCAGCACGGGCGCCTGCGGGTCGCACGCCCGGCTGCCGGCAGGGACAGCCGCTCCCCTCAGGGTCTCCGGCCCCCCCAGGAACCCGCCCTCCTAGCCACGCTGCTCAGCGAAACGCCACCACCAAGCACAGCGCCCTGACGGCGAGGACACCCGGCTTCCCGCCCTGCGCCGGCTCTTCCCAGTTAGTTGGGGATTCAGGCGTCAAAACTCAGGCGGCTGCGACGGGCTCCTGCCTGACACGGGTGACCTGGGGGATGCGGCTGGCCCTGCCGCCCGGGCTGCGAGGGCCTGTCCAGGTAGGCGTCCCCGCCGCACCAGACACACCGCACTCTGCCCTGGACCGGGCCGTGTCGCCCCGAACGCCCTGAGTTCCAGCTGACAGGAAGCCCCACTTTTGGGGGACACTGCAGGGCCCCGTCATCTTTCGCTCATGTTCTCAAGGGCAGCACGGCACACGTGGGTGACGCCGGCCTTCGGGCCCCTCCCCAGCACTCCCTGCGCTGGGCAGCCGGGGCAGGAGCTGTCCCACTGACACCCCCGCGGAGCAAGAGCCAGGAGGGGCGGGCCCTGAGACACGGGTCCTGTTGTGCACCCCTGGCCTGCGGCGCGGCGGCCCTGCTGGCGGGAAGGCGCAACCAAGAACCTCGGGCGGCTAGGAGGCCCAGCCGGGCCCCGCGCGCTTGCTGCGTAGGAAAACGGAAGTGTCGAAAGCAGAACTGAAATCCAGAACCGCCACCTGGTCCCGGCCTCTGCAGAAGTTCCCGCAGGACAGACCCAGCGCCGAACTTCCTGCTGGCGGAGAGCAAGTTTGTCGCCGCCCCGGGTGGCGCCTGTTGGAAAGTGGCTGCCAGGGCTGGGGCCTCCCCCAGGGCTGCAGAGCTGGCTGGAAAGAGGGTCTCCCACCCAGGCCCGTCCTCCAGGGTCAGCGCACGGCCACCCAGGCATCTGAGCGCCTCTCGCGGGTGCTGCTTCCCTCCAGCCTGGGCACGCCCGGGCTGCTGACCACTTGACAGGCGCAGGGACGGGGCCAGTGGGCCTGGGCGGCAGCAGCGCTGGGAGGCTCCCGTCTCCGGGCCACGAGCAGCGTGGGGCCCGCGTGACCCCAGCGGCGGGCCTGAGCACCCGTGCACTAAGGGGACCCCGGGGTGCTGCCTGCAGCCTTCTGGCCCTCACTTGCAGTGGCAGACTGGGGCCACCCAGATGTCTGCACGCTGGCGCACCCCCAAACAGTGCTGCCTCCTGGGGCGGGCGCCCACAGCGTCTGGCGGGCTCCAGACGAGCTGGGAGGCGCCAGGTCAGGCAGTGCTGCTGAGGGAGGGGCCGCGCGAGCACAGTGCCCCCGGCGCGGGGCCAGGCCCCACGCAGCGAGCATGAGGCAGTGCCCTGGACGCCCGGGCCCCGCGTGCCGCCGCCTGTTAAGGGCAGCAGGTGCGCAGGGGCTCAGGCGCGTGGCCCCCAGGCCTCACACGCAGAGGGCTGCCGCCCAGCAGCCCCGTGGCTCCCTCGCCTCCCGCTTCCCTGGGCAGGCTTCCAGCTGGGGTCTTCCTGAGCAAGGCGGCCGCAGGAGCCCGAGCACACCCCAGCTCCTGCTCCGGCCTCGCGTGGGAAAGCCTGGCGCTCCTCAGAGCAGGCGGCGGACAAAAGGACAGCAGGGCGGAGTGCGGACGCCCACACGCCCGCGGCTGGGCAGGGCAGCCAGGGGCTTCGGAGAGAGCTGGCCTCGCGCAGAGCTGGGCTGCCCCGCTCCTCACCAGAGAGCTTCCCCTTCCTCCAGGGCACTTCCTGCAGCCCAGCAAACAATAATGAGAGGGAGAGGCTGGATTCTTCCCCAGGGAACCTCTGTGGGGACAAGCTCCCTCAGGGCCAGGAGGGCGGGGCAGGCCTCGGGCAAGGCTCCTGGGCAGTCTGTGACCAGCCCTGAAGAGCAGCCGTGCCTCCGGCCCACTTGGAGACAGCAGAGCCCGCTGCGTCCACTCATGCACGCCCACATGGGCCCTGCGTTCAGCTGCGACGGCCTCGGGCCTTGGAGGGGAGGGCTGGGGGCGAGCTGTTCCACCTGGGCTGGAGGCCCCATGCGTGGCAGGTGCAGTCTCAGTGGGCGGCAGGAAGGGCCAAGGAGGGGGCCGGTGCACGGGCGGGGCCCGCCACCAGAAGCCGGACAGCTGGGCTCAGCCCCACACGTGGGTCGGGCCCCGCGCTGGGCGGTGAGCACTGTGGCTGCTGCTGCTGCGGGCTGGACGTGGCGGCCCAGACGCCCTCCAGCAGGAGGTGCTGCAGCGATGGTGCAGCTCAGGCCAGCGATGGACAGCAGGCTCTGCCGCCCTGCCCCACGCCCGGTGTGCCTGCCCACTTCTGAGGGCCCCAGAAGCCGCCAACTCTGGAGAGCAGAGGGAGCCCCAGGCCCGCCCAGGCCCCCGGCTGCGGGACAAGCAGGGCAGGGTGAAGGCTGAGCCCCGTCGCCTGAGCCTGCTCCCTCTGCAGCCGTCCTGGCACCAAAACCACCCGCGTCCAGCCAGAGGCCCCTTTGGGAAACGGGTCTGACCCCGGCTGGCTCAGTGGGGGGACGCCGGGCCGAGCTTCCTGGGGCGCAGGCCGGGCCGGGAGAGCGGCGGGGCGGGGTGGGCTCTTCTCGACCGGTGTCCACGGTGCCCGTCGCAGCGCCAGAGCCAGGCCGCGGCCCAGAGCCAGGCAGACCAGCGGGGAGCACAGACCGCCAGAGCCGCCTCGCCCGCTGCCGGCTGCGGCTGCGGCCAGTCAGCGGTGGGAGCGGCCTGGGCCCGGCCGTCCTGTGAGGCCCCGGCCCACAGGGGCACCACAGGGCGGGGCCACGCCAGGACCCGGGCACACCTGAGCCCGCAGACAGCCCACAGGACGGGAGCCCTGAACTGCAGTCAGGGGCTTCTCCCACACGGTGACAGAGGTTCCCGATGACCTGCCCATCACCGTGAGGCCCAGAGACGGCGCACGCGCCCTGCTGGCCCTGCCCTCCCGGCCCTCAGCTGCCCTCGGTGCTCCCGTGGCAAGATGGACGTCACTGCCAGCCTCCCTCCCTCCAGGGGCCCGGCCCTCTTTCCTGGGGACTGTCCCCCACACTGGCGCGAGGACCAGCAAACACGGAGCCAGAGTCAGAGGTGGAGAGCGGAGTGGCCAGGCGCCCTGCCCGAGACCCGTTCGCCTGCACCGGCCTCTGGGCCGCCCACGCTCCTGGGGACAACAGTCTGAGGGGGCCGGCGCCGGGAGAGCAGCTGATGCACAGCCGGCCGCCAGGGCCGCGGCACGCCCCGGGACCACTGCCCGCCAGGGAAGGGCAGGCCGCGCGAGCCCCCCACGGCCACGCACAAGAGGCGGGAAATGCGGTGCTCAGCCCGCCCTGCTAGGCGTGGGGCAGGGCCTGCGGTGGACCGGCACGGACGCCGTGCAGACTTCCAGAGGGAGGCATGGGCTCTGGGCAGCTCGGCCCAGCCCTGAGCGCCCGAGCGGGGAGACCAGTCCGAACAAGCCTCACGCAACAAGCCCGGCCGAGGGCCTGGTGGCGCCCCGGAGGCCTGGCCCAGCAGGCCCAGGCTGACCTGAGCATGGCGCGATGGCCCGGGCGGGGCAGCCTGAGGACGGCGCTGACGCAACCACGGCGAGCACGGCCCGTGTCCCCGGGCGGACCGAGTGGGCCGCCACAGCCCCGCCTCGCAGGCCAGGGCCTCCAGCTCCCCACGGTCCGGCTGGCACCCGAGCCACGTCTGGGAGGGCTGCGGAGCCCCGGCAGGCGCCCAGGGAGAGCTCCAGGGCCTGGCGCGGCCTCCCAGACCCCCGCTGCCCGCGGGGACAGGAGCAGGAGGGCGGGCGGACACTTACCGATCTGCAGCAGCACCGGCGTGACCAGCGCCGTCTCCATGGCGTAGCAGAACTCCCTGCCGAACATCACCGCGCCGTGCATCACCCAGAGGCGCACGGGGGTGCGGTCGGCAGAGCCCTCGCTGCCGGTCTCCTCGCGGGGCTCGGCCGCCCGGCCGCCCGGCTTCTGCGTGTCCGGCAGGGGCACAGGCAGCTCCTGGACTTGCATAGACTCTGAGTCGGCATTCTGCGGAGCCATTTTCATTACCGACAAAATATATATAGAATATATATATTTACTCTATCTATATAAATAAACTATCGTATATCTTCAGGATAAATTAAGACGTCTTCTCTCCCGCTTCGGTGTTTCTCGAGCGAGTGGCACTTGTACCCTCTTTGAACAAACACTCCAACGTCTCACACTCGTCGGGACACGCAGCAGAACAAGGATTTTTGGTTGGATTTTAAGCACATGGCTTGCTGGTTCACTGTGCATTAGAGTTAAAAATCCATAATTGCCATTCAGTTAATACCAGCTCCATCATCATCGTGGCCGCGGAGGTGCTGGAGGTGCGGGCCTGGCTGCGGGGGGGCGGGGCGGCGACTCGGAGAGGCGGTCCGCGCGTGCTCCCCATCGAGCGACTGGGCGGCCTGCAAGAGAGCACGCTGTCAGCGGCCAGCCGCGCTGGCTGTCTCCCGAGGCCCTGTCCGCGTGGACTCGGTCCTGGGGGAGAGGCGCCGGCCCCGAGCCCCAGCCTGGGCACCTGCCCCACGTGGGGAGGCGGGGGCTGGAGAGGCGCTGCCCAAGGGCCGCATGAGCGGGCCGGACCTGGCGGAGCCTGAAGGCCAGGTGGTGGGGGCTGCAGAGGGCAGTCCAGAGCACAGGCCCTTGAGGTGATCAGGCATGAACAAAAGGAAGCCACAGCCCCTCTGGGCGCAGCACCTCCCCCCCCCCCCCCCCCCCCCCCCCCCCCGGCCCNCCCCCCCCCCCCCCCCCCCCCGCCCACCGCTCCGGGCCGTGGACCCTCACAGGCCTGAGTCTCCAGGGCCCTGGTGCTGGCGGCCGCGCACAGGAGGTCATCCCTGCGTGCCAGGTCAGCCCGTGCTCCTGGGCGGGGCCGCTGGACACTGGGCCCAGAGGGCGCACGGGTGTTGGTGAAGCCAGGACTGTGGGCTCTGACTGGAGATTCGCAAGGAGGCTTAAGGACTGCCTCGTCAACACCCACTCAGCCAGAGGCGGCCGACGCAGCACCGTCTCCCTGGGGGGCCACAGTGGAGGGGTGCAGGACCCAGCAGGAAGGGGCGAGGTGGGCGCATGGTGGGGGGGGCAGGCCAGCCTCCCTCACGTCTGGCTGCTGCTCTGGCGCCCCCCTGGGGGTCCCGACGCCTAAGCCTTCCCGCCCGCCCCCTCCCGCCTTGGGCTCAGGGTGGCCGCTCAGCAGCGCTCTCCCGGCACCCGCAGCCAGTGTCCTCGCGCGCGGCGAACCTCTCTGTGAAAGCCAGCACTCCCACCGCCGCCCGCACGCACCTTTCGAGACTGCCTTAAGAAATGATTTACGTTTTTATGCACACAGAAGCTGGGGTGCAGGCCAGAGGCGGGTGGGTGAGAGGGGTCCCCAGAGACAGTGGGGCACAGAGCAGGTGGAGCCACTGAAGTACACTGCTGGGGAGAGCAGCGGGCCCTAAGGACACTCTGAAACTGTGTGCAACATGAAGAACACACAGCAGCATTCAGACCCCACGCCTCCCCCGAGGTCGACTGCCCTCCCGCCGACCTCGCACCGAACTGCCGGACACTCGGCTGTGTCCTGCGAGGACCACCCCAAGGCCAGCAAGCCCGCCGCCGGGGCCTGCTGCCGCGCAGCTCCGGCGCGCTCTCGGGCGGACTGCCACCGCCGCAGGACAGCAGCGGGCTTCGGCGGCCCTGCCCTTCTGGCAGATGCGCCCGGGCAGTGTCTCCAGGCCCGGGCTGCGGGCTTCGGCAGCCAGCTCCAGCTCCTGCCGTGACCCGGTGCCGGGCGGCAGAGGGAGGGCGGCTTCTAGGGGCGGCGCCCGCTCCGCTTCCCCAGCGCTCGCACTGAGCCGCTGCCCGGCCTCCGCCCGCCCCGCGCCCGCTCTGTGCCTGCGGGCCGCCTCCACAGGCCTCGCGAGCCACACACCCCAGGCCCAGCCCCGGCCCCCAGAGCCGGCTCCCTGTGCACAGCGCCCGGCAGGGGCGCCCCCACCGCGGGCCGGGCGCTGCCTGCACCTGGCCCACCTGGCCCATGGCCACGGCCACAGAGCGGGAGGGGCTGGCGGGTGGAGGAAGGAACGAGCGGCCGATGGCCACGACGGCCAGCCGGCCCCACGAGGGCGGCCCCAGCAGCAGGTGCTTCCCAGGCAGGACTCCGCAAGGCTCGGCGAGGACAGCACCGGCTCCCCAACAGCGCTGGGCGGCCGCACACCGTGACAGACCCGCAGCAGCACGCACAGAGCCCGCAGGGGCCGCGCCTCATCCAGGAGCTGTGCAGTGGCCCAGGAGAGCACAGGCTGCTGCTAGGGGAGGAGCCGCGTCCAGCCGGGCACCAGAGGGGCCTGGACGGAGCCCAGGCTGTGCTGGACGAACGACACTCACGACTGTCACCCGGCGGGCACCCAGCGCAGCCCGGCGGCACCAGAGGCCAGCGGGCGGGGGCGTCCCTGGCTTGCCACACCCGCCCAGGGCCGGCACGAGGGGCCCTGTGCAGGACGCCGAGGAGCCTGAGCCCCTCCCTCTGGACCTGCCCCACTTCCTCTCTCTGTAGGGCCCCACGCATCTGATACCACGAGAAACGGCCAGCAAAGAAGCTGGGGCAGGACGGGGGGAGCGAGTGGCCAGGGGCTGTGGGGCCACGCCCACTGCCCAGACTGGGCGGGGCAGTGTCGGCACAGGTGGGACAGACCCCTCACGCCGCGCCCGTGAGGCAGGGTCCTCGAAGCGTCCCGAGCGCGGACCAGGCCCTCTGGGCCACCGACGCTCCTTCCGAAGACCCAACCCAGGGCCCGCGCGAGCCGCATGCAACTGAGCACGAGCTGTCCTGCCCGCCGCCCTGCCCCGGCCTGGAAGCGGCGAGCTCTGTGCCGACGCCAGTGTCCTCCAGTCACGGGGCCAGAGGGCCCCTCCCGAGGGGCTGGCCGGGGTGCGGGCCCAGAGGCCAGCCGCGGGCGGGCGCCGGGTCAGGCTCGCAGATGCAGGTCGACGAGGACAGGACGTGGCTCCGGCCAACGACTTCCTCTATTGTCCTGTTTCTAATTTAAGGGGGACGGATGCCAAGACACATGGCTTCCTAGTCTGCTGTGGGGGACGCTGGCTGTCAACCTGGCGGCAGCGGCAGCTAGCGGAGGCCTCTCTGGACAGGTCCCGCCCGCGGGCTGGGCTGAGGCGCACGAAGCGGCAGCCCATGCGAGCCAGGCGCTTCCAGGCTCCCAGAGCACGCGCTTCCTGGAGAGTGGGCCCCGCGTGCGAGTGCTGTGCCGACACGCGATGCACCCCGCAGGGCACCCGGCAAGCCGCACTGCAGGGTGAGGCCCCGCCGCGCAGCGCTGCACCTGTGTGCTGCACCTGTGTGCGACGCAGGCTGAGCAGGCCGATGGGGCCTGCGGGGGCCTCCCCTGGCTGCCGCAAGTCCGCAGCTCAAGCGTCTCCCCAGGACCAGTCGCCCGGGCTGGGGCCGCTCCGCCGCCTCCTGGACTTCTCTGCTGTGGATTCTGGCGCGGGCCCCGGCCATCCCCTCCCCTCGCCGGCCGCCCAGAGCCGGGCGCCCCCCACAGTGCCCTTGACGCCACGATGCACACACACCAAGGGAGAGGGCCAGCCGAGCCCCCGCGCCACCAAGCAGGAAGCCGGGGCCGGCACCGCTCCCGAGGAGAGGACGCTAAGCACACAGCGCGCAGGGCAGAGCAGAGGCTGTGCTCATGCCGCGGACGGGGCGGGGGGGGGCCGGGCCGCGGCAGCCCCAGTGGGTTCGGAGCACACCCCGGGACAGCCAGAGCCTCGCACCGCAGGCGCGCCCGGCGGGAACAGACCCTGGGCCCCAGGCCTCGAGGATCCTGGAGACCACAGATGGAGCAGTGGGAGCGCTGCGTGTCCTGGGGAGGGCCGCCCGGAAAGCCAACAGGCCGCACCCTTACCCCTGCGGGAGCCGGGGGGGCAGACCGGCCTTCGGCCCCGCCCCCCGTGTCCCACGCGCCCCTCCTGCGTCCTGAAGCCCGGGGTAGCCGGCGACGTGGGACAGCTCCTGAGACCGAGCCCTCTCCGCCGGAAGGCCCGCCGGAGCCCAGAGCGCGGCCCGGCTGGGGGGAGAGCCCTGCAGGTGGGACACGCCAAGACAGGACGGCGCAGTGGGCTGCCCTTGCTCCTGCCCGCAGAGCTGCGCGCCCTGCACGGTCGGCGGGGGAGGGGCGCTGTGGGCTTGACCAGGGCCGGTGTTCCTGCCCTGGGCCTGCCGGTCCAGCCAGCCAGCAGAGGGAGACAGCAGGAGACCCCAGCAGTGAGGCCCTGGCGTCCAGGCCGGCCCGAGACAGTGGCCGGCACGCCCTGCCCTCCAGGCGGCCCGGGGCATAGCCGCTCCTCCCGATCGTGCGGGCAGAGAGGGCAGGCGGCCTCTGCCTCAGAACTGGTCACAGCAGTGGCGGCGAAGAGTGACCCATCGTCACTCTGCAGACACATAATCGAGACCGCCCAAGACAGGGCGTGGTGACGGGCACGGCCTGGGACGTGGGTGGGCTCTGTGGGTAGACCCGTGGCCGCAGGCGCCGAGTTGGTCCGAGTGGACAGCAGGCAGGATGCGGGCGGCAGGCAGCAGCCGGCGGCGACTCCACCACCCGAGACAGGCAGCGACCCTGTGGGGTGCCCGGAGCAGGGTCCAGGCGCCTGCAGAGGCAACGCGGAAGGGGCACTGAGCGCTCTCCCAGCCCAACTGGCTCTTCAAAGGGGTAATGATTTGGAGAAAGAAGAGAACTTGGAAACGGCTCTCACCTCAGGTTGATCCTGTACTTAATTTCTAAGGCCATAAAAACAAAGCCAAGGGCCTCCCTGGTGGCGCAGTGGGGTGAGCACGCACTGTGAGGCATCCTCAGCACAGCAGCGCGAGTCCGATCCCCAGCCAGGGAGGGACCCCCAGGGCGCAGCAGACTCTCCCTGCCTCCCCGCTGCCCCCTCAGCAGTGTGTTTCGGTCGATCTGCCTGTCCTGCTCCCCACTCTGTCTCTGGGGAATCTGCTCACCTCTCGCGCCTCTGGCCTGCACCCCAGCCCATGTGCATAAATAAATAAATCTTTAATAAACGAGCCCTGAAGCCCAGCCCGTGACCCCTGCCCTGCCAGGGGCAGGCGGGTGCCCAGACCTCAGGGTGGCCGCAGGGGAGGGGCCACGCAGGAGCACCCCACAGGTCTCCTCCAAGCTTCCCCTCCTCCTGCCTCGGGGACCCCTTCTGTTACAGGGTAGGGAGGGGGCACCCCAGAAGCCCAGACCCGCCGCTCTCAGCGGCTCTGCCCTCCGCTGCATACACACAGGCTGCTCTGGCGCCGAGAACTTCAGTGGGAAGGAGCTTTACCGGCTGGCCAACAAAGACGAGAGAGACAAAGATGTTTCCAGAGCGAGTGCCGAAGTCACCCCCATCGTGGCGAAATGTCCAGCCAAACAGGGCGGCCAGAGCCGGGCCTCTGAGGCCCGAGAGCCGCCACGGTCAGAGGCCGTTCCGCTGGGACTCACAGCAAGGGGCAGGAGCGGCCGGGCACCAGAAGAGCAGCCTCTGACCAAGCGCGGCGTGGCCGGCATGCCCGCGGCTCTCCCGCTGCTTCACACCAGACCGGAAGCCGCGTAGCTTCTCGCACGTCTCTGCCCCGCGTGCCCTGCGCCCTCATCCTCCTCCCTCTGGCCTCTGCTCTGCTTCCTCCTGCCCCAGCCCCNCCCCCCCCCCCCCCCCCCCGGGGCGGGCAGGAGCCTGGAACTCCCCTTTCCTGGGCCCGTCTCATGTCAAGGGCTCTGGTCGGCCCAACCCGTGGCTCCCAGGCGCCCCCAGGGAGCCCTTCCCTCGGCTGGCCCCGCTGCAGGGAGGGGACCGGAGGGCACACAGACAGCCCTTCTCCGGCCCTCCTGTCTGGGAAGACTGGGGTAGGTGGGGCCGCTGGAGCTTCCTGGCAGCATGAGCGGACCACATGCCCTCAGGCGCCTTCTCCCCTCCCCAGGACCCTCCCCTGGAGCAACCCGCTCAGCAGCCACCGCCCTGCCAGGAGCCCGCCAGGAGCCCGCCTCTCGCCTCTCTCGGGGAGCGTCCCCGGCCACAGGGCGCCCTGACCAGAGCGGCGCCGCCCTGTGGAGTCACGGCCCACAGTCCCCGTGTGGCCAGTGGCGCCGCCTCGGACCTGGCGCCTGGCCCTGGTGCAGGAGGCCTGACACCATACACCGGCCACGCCGGGACCCGGAGGCCACACGGCCCGACGGCCCGCTGCCAGACACCCCGGCAGGCGGAAGTGGGACCTGCGAGCGTCGCCTTCCCGGAGCGAGACCTCACATCACAGCGCGCCGGCTCGCAACTCGCCCCCACCTGGCTGCAGGCGCGGGCACAGCACAGGCCTCACGCCCAGCGCGGCCTGGCCCACGAGCCTGGGCCCGCCTCGGGGAGTGCGGCAAGGTGCGCCTTCCCGCAGGGAGGGGCGGGCCAGCGACCAGACGCACACGGGAGCCCCCGCGGAGACCCGGGCGCCCAGCAGTTCCACCAGCGTGGAACGGGACTCTTCATGCGGGCTGAGACCGCAGGACACTGCGGCCGGGCAGGGCGGGCGCTGGTGGCCACGTGGGGACAGCAGAGGCCGGGGCGCTGCTCAGGAGGAAGCGCACGGGGGGGAGGGGGGACGGAGGCTGAGACAGTTCGAGAGGAAAGCAGACCGAAGGACAGCCGACGGCCAGTCAGCAGGGCAGTCAGCTGACCTCAGGGGAAGTGCAGGGCCTGACCGAGGTCTCTGAGGGTGAGACGCATCCCCACAGGCCGAGCCGGCCGGGCGCGCAGGGAGCCGTGCACAGGCAGGGCCACCGCGGCACCCGCAGCGCCCCTCCGGCGGACACGCCAGCCAGTCTGACACTGCGGCCTGGCCGGGCTGGGCAGCGTCCAGCCCCGCTGCCCGCCACGGCTGGAGTCTGCACAGCCTCCGCTGCCCCGCAGGCCGGGCCCGGGTGGACGGCCGCACCGCAGACCAGCGGCGCTCAGGACGAGGCCCCGGCCCGGCGTCCCAGGGCCGCAGCCCACCCGAGGACTCCGAGCAGCCGGCAAAGCCCCAAAGCAGGCCCGCGGCCGGGCCCAGGCCTCTCCCCACGAGTAGCCGGAACAATCCCGCTGTTCATAGGACGCGTCGCGGGAGGCTGCGGCTCAGACAACCCGGCCGTTGTCGACAGCGCCTCAGTTTATCAGCCTGACAACGGTCTCTTTCAGAGGCTGGTCAAGCGCTCCGCAAACACGCCACTCCAGCACTTCTGAGATACTCCGCCGGATAAATATTAGCTTGGGACTGGCCTCCGAGAAGTGAAAGCTGCCAGAGCAGCTGTTTTAAAAAGGGGGAAAGGCAGTGCGGCGGCAGGGCGGGCCACGGCCGGGAGCCCCGCCAGCACCAGGGGCTGCAGCTGTGTGCTCATCGGGTGCAGCGCCAGATGCCCCACTACCGACCCAGCCCCGCTGGCAGCAAGTGCTAGAAGCGGGTTTCACGAGAAGGCAGGGCTGAGGACGCTGGGGAGAGGACGAGGCCCCTCTGGCTCGTGTGACACAGGTTCCCCTCTGGGCGACAGTTTGGCTTCCAGGTGGCCAAGCGCAGAGAGGCGGAGGCCCCCCTGAACCTGGACTTCCCTTGAGGGCCTTCCAGGCCCAAGACCACTACCGGCCACTGCCAGGCGTGGCCAGCCCGGAACGGGCGCAGCAGCCCAGGGCGCCAGGAGCCAAGCGAGGGCTCTCCTGCCCGGAGGCGCAGGGCTGAGCCGCAGGGCTGGCCCGGGACCGGTGGGGCAGGCTCGGCAGCAGTCCCACGAGACGGGGTTCAGGCCGAGTCCGACTGCCCTCCTCCTGGGCTCGCGGGCATCCACAGCAGGCGGCGGCGACGCACGCATCAGGGGTCCCGAGGTGAGACAAGCGTGTGCTGAGAGGCGGCACCGGCCCGGGCCTCGCGTCAGCCCTGGCCATCACCGCGGGCGGTGCCGCGCGGTGCTCGGAGAAGGGGCGGCAGCCTGCGCTCGAAACCAGTTCCATTCAGAGGGCGTGGGGCGCGCCAGGGCTGCGGAGACCGCTGACGAGGAACGGCAGAAACGCCAGACCCAAGTGACTGCCGGGCCCGGCTTTGCACAGAGGCCCAGGAGCCCGGACTTGAGCGCCAGCCATGCCACGGCTTTGCCAGGCCCCCAGAGCCGTCCCTGGAAGAGGTCAGCTCATCGTGGCACAAAGCCCGACAGCGCCTGTCCAGTGCTCACGTGCTCAGAGGCTCGCCCGACGGTCCCCCCGGCTGTGGCTCTGAGGGCGCTGCCAGTGGCAGCGGCACTGTGACACAGGCCCAGGACAGGGTCCCCCTGGAGGCACCTAAGCGGGCGGCCCAGGGCCCGGGGTGCCAAGGGGCAGCGCTGACCAGCTGCGGAGGCGCGGCCAGCAGGTCCCTCTGGGGCTGACAGCATTCTGCAGCAGATGGCAGGAGCCGGCGCCCCTCACAGAGGCGCTCGGGAAGGGCCAGGAGGCGGGCCGTGCGCCTGGGGCGGGGCTTGCCCAGGAGGGGCCTGCTGCAGATAAGGGGGCCAGGCACACTGCAAGGGGGACCCAGGGGCTCGAGCGCACCCACAGCAAACGGAAGGAAGAGGGGAGCTGGCCCAAGCGCCTCGGCCTCGCCCGCGATGACTTGGTGCAGGGGCTCGCTGAGCCAAGTCCTGCCACGGCCACGCGGTGCCGCCCCCGCAGACCGCCCCCCACATGAGGGCCTGCGCGTGTGCTGGGCTGGAGGGCGCCGGCCGCCGGGCAGCGGCCGGCCCACAGCCGAGTGGGGGGCGGCCCGCAGCACCTCCGAAGCGTACTGGGCCCGCAGCCCGGGACGTGGCGAGGCCGCCAGCCCCACACCCACGCCCGGGCAGCCCGCGGGGCCAGGCCTGACGCGGCGGCGGCAGCGGCGGGAGGGGAGGTGCGGGGCAGCCGGGCCTGCACAGGGGCCGCGCAGCGGGAAGCGGGCCCCGCACAGAGCCCCGCATCACAGCCTCTGCGTGCGCACCCCGGCACACCGGCTAAGCCAGCCGGCCGAGTGCACGGGCAGCAGCCGGTACACACCTGCTCGGACAGTGCCGAGGGAGACGCTCCCGGCCTCACGCCACGTGCAGAAGCGCCCGCTCTGCCCGGAGCCGGCCCGGAGCCGGAGGATGTGCTCCGGGGCCCCCACGCCGGCGTGTCACGGGGAGGCTGGGTGGGCACGGAGCTGGGCCCCACGCCAGGGCCGGCTTGCCACACACGACAGGCGGCCGGCGGGCTGGCCGGAGCCTCAGAGGACGCCGGCGTCTAAGAACACACCCTCCCCGGGGAGCACTGGGAGCAGGCTGGGGATGCTTTCATTCTTTTCCTTATTAGCTGCTCTGAACGATACTCTGTTCCTCCCGGTCGGGGCTGGAGGTCAGGGGAACCTACGGGCACACTGACCCCGAGAAGAGGTCGTGGGATCCGAAATATTTCTCCTGCTTCTCTGGTTTCAGCAGGACTCCCTGGGGTCCGAGGCCCCAGCTTGGGAGCCGGCGGGTGCCCGTCTCGGCCTGGAGACAGCCTAGGGTGCCACTGCTGGGGTCGCCCCAGACCAACCCTCTTGCCAAGAGCCTCCTCCGGCGCCCCTCCTGAGCCCGGCGCCAGGGGCCGAGCTCACAGTCCCGGTGCTTCCCTCCCGTGGAAACTGGACGCCGTGGGGGGTGGGCGGGCCTCGTCTGGCCGCTCTGGGGCATATTCCCAGCCACCCCGCGAGCAGGGAGCAAGGCCCGACAGCTGAGCCTCACAGCCGGTCCCGCGGGCGCCTGTGCTGGGGGCTTCCAGGCGGCGCGGCCCCTCTCTGGGGCCTGGACAGCCTCCTGGCAGCCAGCCACACCGACGCTGGGGGCTCGCGACCCGGGAGGAGGCCCCTGCCCCCGCAGGCCTCCCGGCAGCCAGAGCTTGCGCGGGGCATGTGGGCCCGCCGGGTCACCAGGGGGTAGTGTGGGCCAGGCCCGCGGCAGCAGGCGGCAGCAGGGAAGGACACCCGGAGGAAACTCGCCACCACCTCAACACCCTGCTCCCCGAGACCGACGTGGACGGGAGAGGACGTCCCCACAGCTCGTGTACCTCTGCTCACGGGCACGGCCGTGACTCCGCGGCCCGCGGCCCAGCAGGTACAGTCCCCTGGCACTGGCTTTTCAGGACACCGGGCAGGGCCAGGTGAGGTGCCTCCCAAGACCACCTTCCCGCTGCCTCCAGGGCCAGGCCCTCGCTCACCCTCAGAGCATCTGGAGCCCGCACCCCTCCTAGGAACATCCCTGGAGTGGGAGCCGGCTCGGGCCTGACCACCGCACGAGGACGATCCCCCCTCGGTCAGGGCCGCTCCTCTGGACACCCTGAGGCTCTAGGAAAAGCCAGTCGGCGCTGTGGGCAGTGCGGGCAAGGCGCAGGGGCCCTGGGTATGTGGGGGACATGGCGCAGTGAGGGGGAGTGGGGAGGGGCTCAGACTGCGCTCGCAATGCTGCAGACGGGCCCCAGGGTGCTGAGAACTACCAGGGGCTGCCCAAACCCGAAGTATGCTCTTAGCGCACTACCGTGGAGAGGAGATGTCGTCAGTGGCTGGGGTCTGGGCTTTTCTGGCTCAAAAATGGCCGGCGGGGGACCTCCCTGATGGTGCAAGGGGTTGAGCTCTGCATGGTGAAGCATCCGCAGCCACTGCAGTGTGAGTGTGCTCCCCGGCCAGGGAGGGGACCCCCAGGGCGCAGCAGACCTCTCCTGCCTCCCGCTGCTCCCCGCAGCAGTGTGTTTCAGTGGATCCGCCTGTTCTGCTCCCCGCTCTGTCTCTGGGGAGTCCTCTCAACCCCCGGCCTCTGGCCTGTACCCCAGTTCTTGTGTGCAGAAATAAAATCTAAAAAACAAAGGCGCCTGACTGGCCCAAGGCCAGCTGCCGCGAGACTCGCTGGGCCAGGCGTCCTGACTCAGAGGAGCCAAGGGCCAGGAGACCACGCTGCCCCCAAGGCTGTGGCTCTGCAGACAGGCCGGCACGGGAGCGGACAGCAGCTCCTCCAGCTGTCCCGGGAAACACACTCGGGCAACAGACAGCCCGGCCCCGCCAGGCCCCAGCCCTCCAGGCCAGGAGTCAGCCGCCTGCGGCCCGGGGACCGCAGCTCCGGAGGCTGCATCACGACCTCCCCTCAGGACCCACGTCCCCGCCCACCGGTGAGGGTGCGCGGGCACTTGGCCCAACAGCAGAGCCCACCCAGCAGCAGACGGGCAGCCACAGGCCGCCCACAGCGCGTCGCACGTGATGGGGGCAGCTGCGGCCGCTGTCCTGCCCACCGTGTGCGCACGCCTGCGGCCACGCCACCCCGCCCGCGGCAGGCATCCTCACCCAGCCGAGGAGCACGCCTGCACAGCAGGGACCGCGGGGGCGGCCCAGAGCCCCCGGGATGGACGCACCGTGACCCGCCGCCTCGGCCGGGGTCCGTCAGGACGCGCCCTGCTGCCCAGGCACTCATCTCCTGGACAACTTTGACTTCCCCGAGCCTGGCTCCTGCTGCTCACGTTAGCTGCTGCACACGTGCCGCGGTGAAGGGAGCGCCGATGTTGCTGCCACAACGGGGCTCTCCAATCATCGATGGCACCCGCCACACCCAGCCACACTCCCGCCCCTCTCCCCGGGGCCCGCCCAGGCCGGCCCCGGCGCCTGCTGCTGCCCAAGGCCCAGGTTTGCGGGGCCTGGGCTGCGGCCCTGGGGCTCCGGAGGCAGGCTGTGCGGCCCACCGTGCGGTGCCAGCAGCCTCGGCTCCAGGAGGAGGGTCCCGGTGGGCCACCCCAGCGTGCGCGAGCCGGGAGTGCTGCCCACGCACACGGATGGCGTCTGTGTGTTCTGGGCCGAGGGAGCACAGGCCCATGGCCGGAGAGGCCAAGAACTCCCCCGCTGGGGGCGTGGGGTACACGGCACCAGCCGGCTAAGGGTTTCTGTCGCGAGCGGGCAAGCATGTAATCTTTTCCTAATTGCTAAAAGCCAGTCCCTCCTTCCGCGTTTCCTTCAACAGAGTCGAGCAACTTGGGCCCCATGGCGAACAAGAGCGCACAAAGGCCAAACGCCGGCCGGCCGAGCCCAGGGACGCGGCAAGGTGCCCAGACTCCCGGGGCGCCGTCCGGAAGGCAGGGGCTGCCGGGCCCCCAGACCCGGGCCTGAAGGGTGCAGCCCCGCGGTGGTGGTGTCCAGAGTCGGTGGCACCACGGCCCGGCTCGCCAGGGTGATAATGAGCCTGCTTTGCCCCTGCGCTATGCGGTACTAGCTCATTCATTTTGAAAAGTAACCGGGACAGACGAGCTGAAGAAAGACTGAGCCAGAAAAAACAGGTCAGCAAAACACCAGCTTCACATTTCATAACCACAGCACGGGCCAGGCTCCAGATAAGACCTAAATCCGATCTGCATGCTGCAAGGAAGTGGGGTGGCACGGCTGCGCCCCCAGGTCCTGCTCTGAGGTCCAGAGAGCGGCTGAGCTGGATCTAGAGGGAGCATGTGGGCAGGGTGGTGACAGCCACTCACCCAGCCCCTGCGCCCCTGTACCCCAGGCCTCTGACGGCCTCAGGGTGTTTCCACGATGCCCCAGAGAAACGCTACCCCCTGCCCCCGGCACACAGCTGTGCCCTGGACCTGCCAGGTCTGGGTTTCCCAGCACCCTGGCCAACCCAGGGCTTTTTCCTTCTGCCACCTCTCAAGACCCCGCCACTGCAAACCCACAGCCGTCAGCGCCCACCACACGGGACCCGTGCCAGGCAGCGGGGCACCCAGGCACACATGCGGCTGGGCAGGAGAGAAGCAGGCCTGGCCCCACACCCCCAGCCCGACAGGTCACCACCCCTCGCCCAGCACTCCACGAAGGCCAGCCCTCACCGACAGCCCCCTCAATGGCCCCTGCAACTGGCCCTCCCAGGCGCCCCCACATGCCCATGCCGGTTCCCCACTGCAGCCGGCCCAGGTGGGATGTCACCCTGCTGAGGTCCCTCAGACCTGCACACCCCTTCCTGACCCTTTCTACTTGCAGGTGCCGTTTGCCTCCTGAGCCACCAGCGTGACGGAGCCAGTGACCACGCTCCCCGTGGCACCCGTGGACAGGCGGGGTGGGAACACTCGAGGGGCCCGCCTGAGGCGCTCCGCTCCACTGCAGGAGCAGAGCCAGCGGCCTCGGGACAGGGCCTCAGCGCAGGCCAGTGGCCTCTCCCAGGCTTGGCGCATCTCAGAAGGGGACTGTGAGCCCTCAGGCCCGGACGCAAGCACTCTCACAGCCGCCCACAGCCAGCCACCGGTGCCACAGGAAGACGGCTTGGGGCGCGGCCGGGGTGCAGGGCTGGGTGGAGCTGCCGACACTAGAGGCGGGTGGGGCCCCAGAGCCTCGCGTGGACACCTGCAGCCCTGCAGGCCGCGGGATCACCCTTCAGGCTCAGCAGGGACCGGGAGGTGAAGAAAGGTAAGTCTAGATAAGATCTTGGGGTGAAAGTCTGCAGAAAGACAGGACAGCCTGGAAAGGCCGAGAAGTCTGCCTTGGGCGCAAGCCAGCCCGTGGCACAGAGGAAGTGGGTGCGGCACCAGAGCTGCAGGGCGGGCAGGGCCCAGCCAGCTGCAGGGCCAGGCTCTGCCCTGGAAGCACAGGGCTCGGTCAGGGGCCGGCGGCCAAGGCCGCGAGGGCAGGAGCTGGGCGCGCCTGCCGGACCTCCGCCGAACCCCCGCACACAGCACAGGCCCGGGAAGAGTGGGAGGGGCGCGGGGCGCGAGCCTCGGGCAGGCTGGAGACGCCCGGTCCTGAGGGCGGAGGGGGTGTCAGGACGCCGTGGGCGTGCAGAACATCCAGGCCTGGGCGGACCTTTCTGCACGGAGCTGGCACGGGCTCAGGCGCGAGGGCTGACACCCACACAGCATGCTCAAGGCCAGCAGGTGCCCTGCAGGCCCTGGCGTGAGAAGCTGGGGGAGTAGGGAGTTTCCACAAAGATCCTGAGGCCACCTGGGAGTCTTCGGGGTGCCGGACGATGCCTGGGGCTGGGCGGCAGTGAACAAGCCGACTCCACCACCCTGCACCAGTCACCCTGCACCGAGGGCCTCTCAGGGGCCAGGTGCGCCCCAGGCAGGGGCCAGGCGAGCCCCAGGCCTCTCTGCTTAATCCCATGACACGCAGCCTCAGGCTGCTGAGGAGAAAGCCAGAGAGGGCAGGCCAGGGACGCAGGTCACTTGGCAGGGCAGGGCCCTGGGCTGCTCTCCGCGCCAGCCGTGTGTGCAGCATGGCTTCCGCTGGCCGGGGTCTTGGCAGGGCCCTTTCCAGACGCCCCGGGCCGGTGTAACCAGGCCAGCCCGACGGTCAGTCCAGACCTGACGGTCTGCTCCCAGGGCCGGTAACTCACGGCCTGTTGTGAGGTGTGAGCCGTGGCACCCAGCAGACGACGGGCTGAGGGGCTCCCAGTCCCCTCCCACCGGCCTTTGTGAGCTGGCACCAGCACAGAGGGCTGTCTGGAGCACCCAGGGGTGTCCAGAAGTGGGGTGCCGACACGGGCGGCGCTGCTGAAGCAGAGCGGCGGGAGAGGCACCCCCGCCCATGGCACACAGCTTCCTCCTGAGCCCAGGGCCCGGCAGCGACAGGACGCTGCCGCGAGCACCGGGCGTCCGAAGCCTTCGCTGGCTGCGCAGGCCGGACAGCTCCGCCCACCTGGCTCTGGAGGGGCCCCACTTCTCATTGATAAAATGGAGATAGCAGTGCTGCGCACATGGCTGGCACCCACAGCCCCCAGAAGCTAGACCCATGGGTGACAAGGTCCCACAGACACTCGGGGGGCAGGACCCCAGCACTCCATGGCACCAGCCTGCGCTAACAGTGGCCGATCCATCGGGACCCCAGAGCTAGAACCCCCAAGGTCACCACACTCCTCCAGGAGCATGCCCAGCTCGCACGGCCACGCAAAAGCCCCCAGGCTCCGCCGGCACCCCCCAGGGGACAGCACAGCTGCGGGCCAGGTGGCTGCTGCCGGAGCACGTGGCACCCCACAGGTGTGGGAGGAGCACCACAGCCGGGCAGGCCCCGGGCCACATCCGTGGCGCGTCCAGACGCTGCAGACACGGGACTTAATCAGACGCCCGCTGAGCCCCACAGCCACAACCGACACCATCCCGGCACTTATCAGCGCCCAGCCCGCTGCGGCCTGGCGCCTCAAACCGTCAGGATCGGCCAGGACAGATAACCAGCGGCTGGCGGCCAGGCCAGGGCCCGGCCCGCGGCAGTCTAGCCTCAGGCCCAGCGGCAGCTCGGGCAGTGGAACCGGCACCGGCCAGCTTGCGTGCTGAGAAAAGCTCCTGCTTTCTTTAACATTTGATGAGCGTTAAACATCCCTTCATTTTGTGGAAAACTACTGGTATCTTCCACACCCGCACACGGTCAGTCCCGCAGAGAAAAGCGACACCCAACGCTGCTGAAACACGTATGTGCTCAATGCCCCTGCACCCCAGCTTCGCACACGGAGACGCCCCACCCCGGGCCCCGCAGTCACCCCCAGACACGGCCCTGCCTCCCACCCTGCAGACCTGGGCCCACCGCCCTGTCCTCACTCCCCAGCTTCTGGAACACGCTCCCGTTCTTGGTCCTGCGGGCCCTCCCCAAGTCGCTTCAGAGACTGACAAGATTCCACCCGCTGCAGAAGTGGGTGCTGGGTACCAGGGAGAGGAGTCAAGGGGCGCAGGGCCACTGTACTACTCGCTTCTTTTCTTCTGGGGTTCGAAAACACCCACAACGAATCCTTGTAAATCGCCGCATGCCAGGTCCCCAGTCCCTGCCCTGGACACACCCAGACCCACAAGTCCAGGTGCCTGCAGGCCTCGTCACGCCTCCTGCGGGGCCAGCGCCTGTGCTGTCGTCCAGACTGGCCCGTCCTTCTCTGGCCACTCTCAGCCGAAGGACGTCGACGGATGCCAAGATCGAAGTGGGCGCCACAGAACACCACGTGAGCCCAAGGGCCGCACCGAGCACCGAGCAGGCCCGGGGTGCTGCCCCCCACTCGCCGCTTGGACGCAGGGTGTGTGTGCAGGCCACTCCCTTCCCAGCAACGCGCACGGGGGCAGGCACCACAGATGCCCCGAAGCTGGCCACTTCCCAGCTCTCAGCAGGGGGGCCCAGAGCTGTACACTGGATGTACACCCAGGCTTGGCCACTGGACGGTGGCCTTGGACAAGTTGCTGGGGCCTCCCTGGGCTGCCTTTCCACGGCCGAGGCCCCGAGGGCTGGGCAAGGCCCCGCCCTGCGACGTCCCCTGGCCTGCTCAGTGCCAGGGCCGAGCCAGGATGCCGCCAGGTCAGAATGGCCGGCGCAGGGCCAGGCGTGGGCGGCTTCCCGGTCAGGTCTGAGCGCTAGGGGCCCAGCAGGGCAGAAAACGGCCCTGTTCAGTTGCGGGCCACGGTCCCTCCCTTCCGCTGAGAAATCAGACACACTTCAGACAGCGGGGTAACTCGGGATGGCTGGACAAGCGCTGAACAGCCTGCGTCTGTCCGCTCCCCGCCGTCCTGGGGGCGCCAGGACCTGTGGCAGAGCTGGAACAAGACCGCCCAGCAGGCAAGGCCACAGAGCCCCAGGGCGCTGCTCCTGCTCCAGACCCCGCCAGGGTGGGGTGCGCAGGGCCGAGGGGAGGGTTCCCACAGACAGCCTCTGACCGAGCAGCACTCCCGGGCTTCTCTCGGGGAGATCTGCATGCCGGACTGAAGCCCAGGCAAGGACTGGGACTTCACGACCCTGGATCCCGGTGGCTGCTGAGTGCTAAGAGCTGCCAGCTGGGGCTCCGGGATCATCGCCCAAGCGGCAAGAAGGCGCAGACAAGACGGTGTCTGAATGGGCGGAGCCGCCCTGCCGCAGGGCCAGGCTGCCCCGGGATCCCCAGTCCAGGAGCCTGGACGGCGCTGGGCTTGGCCAAGGCCGCCTGTCCCCAAACCCAAGAAGCGGGTCTTAAGGGACCCTGTCTGGGGATGGCGGGGCAGGGGTGGCGGCTGCCGCAGGCTCCAGCACCCAGACCGCCGGGGCCTCACTCTCGCTCCGCATAAAGTCAGACCACGCCCAGACTACTTAGAATTCCCAGGGGTGCCACACGACGTCCCCCTAACACCCACCTGAGCATTTTCTATTCCTGGGTGAGCGTGAAGCGCTGTTGTTTTTCAATCGCTGCTTATTTTCAATCACATTGCAGTGGCCTTTCGGACGAGCAGTAGCAGCTTTACACCCTGAGAGCGCCTGTCTTCACCTCACCTGCCAGGACCAGACACGACGTCCAGGCAGGTTCTTGGGACCTGCACCACCTCTACGTGCACACGCACACGCACGTGCACACACGCACCCACCCGCCCCCACCCCGCCAGGCAGGGCTGTCTGCTCGCTCGGCGTGGCCGCTGGCCGCGTTCCTGGGGGGTGGACCTCACAGCACGGAAAGCCCACTCTGCTTCTAGTACCTCTTCCTGGAAAATTAAAATTTAACTCAAGGCACCATTCCACAGGCTTACATTTTAACCCAACCAAATAAAAACACATCGCCACTGCCCTGCGCCTTTAAGAAGCATCTCCCCTTTAACATGGCGCCTCTGAGAAAGTCCGAGCCTGATGAAGCGCAGAGGCTTCCCTGGAACCTCCACCGCCCAGCTTGGCACATGCGGGAAGAGGCCCCCAAGTGCGCGGGCAACCACAGCGGGTCCCGGGGCTCTCGGTGGGTGGCCGGAAGACCACGCTCAGGCACCAGTGCCCGCCTGCACCTGTGACACCAGTAAGGCGCGCTGGCAGAGGGGTGCCCGAAAGAAGTCCCAGCCCACAGTACCCCCACAAGCTCTCCTACACCTTCTCCCTTCCCCCCAGACCGGGAGGCACACCCCTCAAGGAATGTTCTAGTGGCAAGACCATACCTGCCTCCGAGGACAGTCCAATGATTCCTTTAACTGAGGCACCTGAAATGGCCCCCACCCAGCTCCCTGACACACCTTCGCACTGTGCTTCTATTTCGTGCATTTGGTAATGACTTATTAAGATCAATGACGCAATCGTCCGTGTTTGATTTTGAGTTGACAATCACAATGACAGAAAAAAAGTTCCTTGGGAGTGACCTCACACGGCCTTTGATCGCCGGGAGGTGTCCGCAGTCTGTGCGCTCCGGCAGAGATGCGGGGCAGGTCAGTGACACTCAGCACAAGCGCCGCGGTGGGGACTCCCTGGGCGCAGGGCTCAGCGCCGCACCACGAAGCAGCCATAGCCACGGCAGGCGAGCCCGATCGCCGGCCAGGAGTGGACCCCAGGGTGCAGCAGACCCCTCCTGTCTCCCGCTGCCCCCTCACAGTGTGTTTCGGGGATCCGCTTGCTCTGCTCCCCACTGTCTCTGGGGAGTCCTCTCATGTCCCGCACCTCTGGCCTGCACCCCAGTCCTTGTGTGCACAAATACATCTTTAAAATTAAAAAAAGCACGTGGCGTTAGAGCACAAGTCCGCGAGGGGTGGGCCTCCCACCGGCGAGGAAGACGCGACTCCGCGCGAAGCAGCTCCGCGCACTCGCAGGCCGGCCCCGCAGCGCCCCAGCAGCGACAGGCGGCGTGCAAGCCGGACACCTTTACGAGCGTGTGTAACAGCTAGTCTCAGCGCAGCCGGAATGACGCCCCTTCCAGTTACTCAAAACTAAACGGAAGTTTCACCGTCAACTTAAAAATGTGCCCACGGTTTTTCAAAGCTCCTTTACGAAGCACAAACATGCTTTCAGAAGGCAGTGAAACCGGAACACGTAAGTCCACGGCCCGCCCGGGTCCGAGGCATCCAGACAGACAAGCTCGTCGTTCGCGGAGCTGTCAGAGTAACTCAAAGCAGCGATGAGACTACCGCCTTCCCCTCCGAACCGAGAACTCGCCGCAGCATGTCCCTGAAGCAGCGGCTGAGGTGGGGTCGTAGGTGCTGTCTCGGCCTCGCAGAGCCCACGTGATGGCTTCCACGCCACGGGGCTACGCCTGCGGGCCTGGCCCTGCCGGCCGAGCCCCCCTCATCTGCTTAAAGGGCTAGCGCCGCCCCCGGCCTTCCTTCCCCTTACTGGATGGGCAGCAGCAGGCTGGCAGCCAACCTGCGTCCGTGGACTCCCTGGTAGCGCGCAGAGAGCCCCTCGGGTCACGCCCCACGCCTGCGACCGGCCCAGGTGGGAAGGCCCTCTCCGCACAGCAGAAAGCAGCGCCTCTGGGGCGGCACTGGCCCTGGCGCGGGCTCAGGAATGCAGCTTTCCTCACTGCCAGCAAAATCCTTCAACAGGTTTGGGAGGATGAAAACACCAACGACCTCGGCCTAAACAATGCTTCCCTCACCTGGGCAGCAGCCAAGAGGAGGTAGGAGGGCAAGGGAGCTAGGCTTCTGAGTCGGAGCAGCCCTGCTGAGCCTCTGCGGGAGGGGACCCCGCCTCTGGGCAGCTGGCAGCCCCTTTCCTGCACCTGGGGGCACGTGCCCAGCAGAACGAGCGTGCTATGGGGGCGCCCCAGACTCGCTGCATGAGAAAGTGGGCCTGCCACACGGCTGGAGCCCCTTGGAAGAGGAGAGTCCCGTTCTCACCCCAGGTTCCGAAGTGGCCACACAGAGCTGGGAGCGGGACCCCTACCTCAGGGCTCTGCTTCACCCCGACACCTCGCTAAGTGCCTCCCAGCCTCCCAGCACGCCGTCCTGGTGCAAAGGTGGCGCGGCCCACGCACCGCAGCCACAGCCCCGTGTGAACAGACGCGCAGCAGAGAGGAAAACCCAGTGGCAGGAGAACAATAGTGGATGACGCCACAGCAGCAGTCTGCGGACGTCTGGGTCTCCTCGATGTGCCTCCCTTAGAAGTCACTTGCCACGGAAGCAAACTCCCATCCCATCAGGCCCCTGAAGCTCAGTGTCGGGGCCCAGGTGCGAAGGGGCTGAAGCACTGCGGAGACCGGCAGACGGGCCTGGGCCAGCCTCCTCCCGACTCTCAGACAGGCCCTTCCCCATGCACACTGAAAGGCCCGCCCGCCCAGAGTGCCCGCTTCACCAGACTCGGTACCTTGAACAAAAATGAAAAGAGGCCACTCGAAGCGCATTTTTAAAGTTCCACATTTAAAAAGGTCCTTGCCCATTGATTTCGGTGGGGTAATTAAGCTAATCTAAACAAGGGGACCTTGTCTGGGGGCCAGCGGGGGAGGGGCGGTGGGGCCTCTCTGGGGCCCCAGACACAGCAGCAGCCCCCCGGCCCCTGCCTGGGCTCGCTCACCCCTTCCCTCCCGGGGCCCCTCTTCTCCTGGGAGGCTTCTCCTCTCAGGCTCAGCTAAACACTACGTTTCCTGGCCCGGACGGGCGAGCCCCGGGGTCTTTCACGGAGCTGTCCTGGGACTGTGCTGTGATTAAAGGAAGGGACCTGCGGAGCCAGAGGGAGCCAGCCTAGAGCAGCCCTTGCCCTAGCCGCGCTCCAGACACTCAGCTCCCGGCCAGACCAGCCTCTGCCGGCGCTGCTCCGGGGAGGGCTCCGGCCCTTCAGGTCGCCTGCCGGCCCTTGCGCAGGCCCTTGCGCAGCGCCAGGAGACAGGCTGCCGGTAGGGGACCAGCCTGCAGCCACACAGGGCTGGCCGGGAGAGGCAGAGGTACAGCCCAGCACAGCGACCCACGGGCACCGGGTCGGGAAAGCACAGCCACAGCCGAGATCTCCGCGGGCCCAGCCCGTCCTCACTGCCTTGGACGAGGCATCACAGCACCAGGCAGCCTGGCCGCGCTCAGATACCTGCCTGCCCCTCTCAGGAGAGGAGGAGTTTGCCTGTGCCGCAGCCTCTCCTCCCCTGCAGACCTGCAGGGCGGGCGGGGGCGGGGTCTCGGCTCTCAGGAGGGCAGTGCCAGCCTCCTCCTGCCCTGCCCACCTCCCCTCCTCTCCAATAAGCAAAGGTGCAAGGCAGAGAGCCCCAGGACGGTCCTCCCAAGAGCCACCTTGGAAACCGCAGGTCCAGTCTCTGCCCGCTTCTGGAGGTGGCATCCAGAAGCGACGGGCAAGGCCGCAGCAAGGGAGGCAGCAGGAGCCTCAGCCAGCCGGGGCCCTGGGCAGCCTGGGGCCCTGCACTAAACACCTGATATGCATTTCAGATGCTTCTCCAATGAGCCGTGGCTTTTCTTTACAGCGGCTGCCCATAAAATGATTAGCCAGAACGGTCTGAAATTCTGGATTTTTGAGGCAACCCGTCTCCCACCTTCTCTCAAGCAGAAGCCCAGGGGTGCCTGAGGAAGCCCGGGTCTTCCCACCTGGGGCCTACAGGGCTCTAGGCTGCCTTCTCCGCTGGCCTAGCGGCTCCGCGACACCTCCCCCAGGTGCTCACAAACTCTTACTCTTCCTTTTAGGACAAGCTGCAGCCCCAGCAGAAAAGTGAGAGCCTGACCCACGCTCCCAGAGGAGGCGAGTGGTCCTGCCTCTGGCGCCCACCCGTCCGTCTCACCTCCCCACCTAGACCAAACCTCCCGGGCTCTTGTACTACGAGCTCAGAACAGAAGCGACGCCCACCTGTCCGGACGCGGACAGAGGGGTGCGCACACGGGGAGTGGGGTCCTTCTGAGGAGAGCCACGGGTCCTCCCACAGAAACGCGGACCCGGACAACAGCTGCAAGGGCAGGTCTCCCAAGCCCCCTCCCTGCCCAGGCCCAGGCTGGGAGCCGCCCCAGTAACCGCGAGGGGGCCCTTCTGCAGGAGTCGCTGAGACATGCGACTCTGGCCCAGTGTGGCCCAGTGTGACCCATCGCGCCCCCACTGGAAGGGCAATCTGCAGCCCCCAGGCGCTCAAGGGCCCCTCCAAGCCTCCCCACCTTCTAGAATCACTGACCCAGCTAACCAAGGGCTCCTGCTTTTTTCAACCCTTCCCCCACCTCAGTCTTCTCCCCCAAAGCCCTGGGCTGGACCTGCTGCCCAGGCAGCCTGCAAGAACAGCACACCTTGGGGAGGAACGGGTTAAGCGCCAGGGCTCTGGGAGGCCGACGCAGCTCGGAAAGAGAAGCCGGCAAGGGCAGGGGCAGGGGCAGGCAGGGGTCTGGACCCGGCAAGGAGGCACCCGCCTCCCCTGGACAAGCTCGGAGCAGGAGAACGGGCTCCGGGGCAAGGCGGGGGCCAGTGCAGGCTGCAAGCAGCCGCGGGCGAGGGGCAGCTCGGGCACACTGGCCGGGCGCGGGCGAGCTGGCCGAGGCAGGGTCCGCGGAGGGCCGGAGGCCACACTCTCCGAAGTTGAGGGGCGGGACGAGGCAGGGCAGGGTCAACGAGGGGCAGAGGCGCCGGGCTGCTCCCCGCCGCACTAAGTCGAGGAAACGGGCGGGGGGCAGGGTCCGCGGGCCGGCGCCCCGGGGCTCAGGCGCCCGGGGCGGCCGGGCCGGGCCGGGCCGGGAGGGGCGCCGAGCGGGGCTGGCCCGGCCCCCGGGCCCCGGGCGGGCGGGGGGCGGCGCCCCGAGTGGGCCCGGCGCGCGGAGGCAGGGCGGGCCGCGGCAGGTGCGGGCGCCAGGTGCGGGCCGGCGGGGCGGCGCGGCCGCTCACCTGTCTCCGGGCCGGGGCCGCGGGGCGGCGGCGCGGCGGGGCGGCCGGCCGGGCCGGCGGGGGCGGCGGCGGGGGCGCGGGGCCCCGGGCGCTCCGGGGCGGCGGGCGGGGGCCCGCGGCGGCTGCTCCTCGGCCGGCCGGCCGGGCGGTCAGTCAGGCGGCGGCGCGGCGCGGAGGGAGCGCTGCGAGGCTGCGGCCGGCGCGCGGGGACAACGCCGCTTTATCGGGTCGGAAACAGCCGCTGCGCGCCGCTTCCGCTGACGCAGCGCCGGCCCGGCGCTCATGACTATGCAGCAGCCGCGCCGCGGGGGGCGGGGCGGGGCCGCGCCGCGCGCGCCCATTGGCCGCCGCGCGCCCCGCCCCGCTCCCCGCCCACCGCCGAGGCCCCGCCCCAGCCCGCCTCCCTCGGGGCCGGGCGCTCCGCACCCCCGCCCCCGCCCGCGGGCTGCGGCGCGCGCCCCTCGCGGAGGGCCGTGGCCCGGGTCCAGCCGAGCGAGGGAGGGCCTGGCGGCCCCGCCGCCGAGTCGTCACCTCCTCGTCCTCCTCCGTAACGCCCGGCACGCGGAGGGACCCGGGGAGTCTCGTTGCCCTGCGGGGCAGGCCGCTCAGCAAGCACCCGCCCCTCGCTCAGCCCCAGCTGCACCTGGCCGGGTCGCCGCGCCCGCGGGTGCTGCAGCAGATACCCCAGCCTCGACCCTTGCCGACGCTCTGCCTCCCGCTCAGACCCCAGGCTCTGCGCCCACCTTCCAGCTCGCGGGCGGCCCCCAGACTGAGCTCCTGCTGTCCCCACGAAAGCAGAATGGCTGTTACTCCTGGGGTGGGGCAACTGGGTACTGAAGGACCAGGCCGAGATGACAGCGCGGCTGAAGGAGAAACATGATGGACTAGGCCGGTCGCTAGCCAGGCTTTAGTGGTCATTTCTGAGTCTTGGTTTCTCCACCATAAAAAGGAGCTCACGAGACCCACCCGGAGTTGCTGGAGGGATTTACAGGTGGAGCGTGTGCAGCACAGCCTGCAGAGCTGCTCAGCGGGAGATCTGACAGCATCAAGTGCTGTCTCAGAAGTGGAGCAGCTGGAACGCTCACTACTGGTGGCATGCTGAGGGGTGCGCCCGTGGGAACCTGTTCGAAGCCGGTGCGTTGGAGCTAGCCGTGTCCTCCTCACAGCTTCTGTGACCTGTTCAGTCCCAGCACGGAGGCGTGTGCGTGGGTGGACCGGCGGTGATGGCACAGGCGTCTGCAGCAGCGCTCCGCGCGAGTGACGGCACAAACTGTTCCGCAGGAAAAAGTGCCAGATGCAAAAGCACGCGGGACCCCCCCCTCCCCCCCGCCCCGTGAAGTCGGGCGAAGCGTCTATATGGTAGTGGACATCAGGGAGGGCTGGCCTTGGAGGGAGGGGTGTCAGAGCCAGGAAGGGGACGCCAGGGATGGGGGGTGCTGCCAGGTGACTTCTTGGGTGAGGTGCCGGTAAACAGGTGTGTTCCATTATGGTAGTTGCTCTGGGTTTGCACTCGATGTGTGTGTGCAGGGTCAGAGAAAAGTATCTGGCTTTTCCGCCCTCCCACCACCGGTGTGACGGTGGACACCTGCGGTCTGCACGCAGCCTGGGGGGGCGTGCGCAGTGGGCACGTCTGGGCTGGGACTCGGGTGTATAAGGGCGGGTCACGAGGACGCCAGCAGAACAAGAACAGGAGAATGAGAGCAGCAGCAGCAACAGAAGCAGAAGCAGCCCCAAAAGGGCAGATGCACCAGGGGCTACGAGCCCGCCAGCCTCCTGGCCCCCCAGCCCCGCCTGCCGTGTGCCTGGTCGCCTCTGCTATAATAAAAGCACAAAAAGCCACCGAGGGCTCCAGGACTCCTTCCTTTACCCCGTCTGCCTGGATCAAGGAAAACCTGCTCTGGGCCCTTCCTGCCACGACAGTGTGCTGTCCAGTGTGTGAGGCTCCCAGGTGAGTGTGCACCAAGGGGTCGAAGGCGTGTGCACCAGAAGCCAGGCGCAGGGCTGCGGGAGAGCCTGCTGCCTGCCCTGCGGGGCTCGGCTCCCCTGGCCTGGGGACAGAGACAGAGTCCATTCGGTCCTGCTGTGTGCCAGGTGCGTGACCTTGGCAGCTTGACCTTTCGTAGCCCTCATCTGCAGATCTCCAGCAGCGCCTGCCCGCAGGCGCTGCGAGGGTCACATGCCTGTCCTCGCACTGTCGGGAGCACGGGTCAGGGCCTCCCGGCCTCAGCCACCAGACGCTCGGTGCAGGCATTCACGAGCCCTCCTCGTTGTCACCCGGCAGCAGCGCTGCGTGCCCACGTGGCTGCGTTGCTGCGGGGTCTTGGGCGGCTAGAGAGAGGTCCGTCCTCCCGAGGGCTGTGGCGCGGGGTGAGGAGCGTGCCGAGAAGGGAACCCGGGCTAGCCGCTGCCGCCCTGGGCCAGCGCAGGCTGGCTCCCACGGGTGTCCCAGACGTGCTCCGGAAAGATGAATAAGGGCAGGACTCTGGCGACAGGCGCGTCTCCGTGTGTGTGAAATTTAAAAGTTCTAAGTCTGCTGCGGAAATACCAGATTAATTTACTTCTGTAATCTGGAGCGGGACACAAATTGGCAGAGAGCAAAGTGAAGGAAAGATGTGGCCTGAGGGGCACGCACCCTCACACCGCCGTGCGCCCGTGCATGCGCAGACGCGCAGACGTGTACGTGCATGTGCGTGCCCGCGTGTGCCAGGCCCAGGGCCACGGCCTGTCTGCAGCGGCCCGTCCAGCCCAGACAGCCGGGGCCACACCAAGGGGCCGCCCCACATGTGCTGAAGCCCCTGCTCCTGACAGCCAGCGGAGCAATGGGGAGGGGGAGCTTTGGAGGAGTCCGGGTGCCAGAACTGGGCCCTGCGCTGGGCGAGTGCTTCCCCTCTCTCGATGCCCACCCACCAGGGAAGGCAATGGGGCATAGCAGAGAGAGGACACGCCAAGCCTGTCGTGCCGGCAGCCTGATGGCGGCCTCTGGAATGCCAGAGGAAGTGCTGTTCGAGCTGCCAGTCCAGGCTGTTCCGCTAGAGCAGCCCGAGGGCTGGCTGTGCCTGTGGCCGGGGGCCCCACTGTCCAGCTGGCCGCCCAGAGCAGCCTCGGAGCGGGGCCGCGCAGCCTCCACGCGGCTTCTCCTCTGCATCCCCGAGTGGCTGGGCCCCCAGTGCTGGCCGGAGAGACCCTGGCACAGGGGAAGGCCTCTGGCCCTGGAGCCAGAAACATGTGCACTCTGGTGTGGCTCCAGGGCAGGTGTGCAGGCGTGCAGACTGGACATCACACAGGCGGTGTCCCGAAGTCTCCAGCTGGCGTCCCGCTCGCTGCCACTGCCTCTGAAACAGCAGTCGTGCCTAACTAGCAGGGGCCGAGGGTGGTGCTCCTCTGGCAGATGTCAGCCTCCAGGGGAGCTAGGGGGACCCAGGGGCGGCCACCTGTCCTTGACTTGCTCTCCCCCCTCACCTGCGGGCCCCTGGAGTGAGGCCCTTGGGCAGGGTGGTGACACCGTCCTTCTCGGGGTCCATGGTCTCAGCAACCACCATAAAACTTGGCCACTTCTGGGGACTCTCAGGAAACACCTCCTCCAAGAAGCCCTCCAGCGTGCTGTCTCAGAAGAGAGAGCAGGCCCCTCCCACTGATTCCAAGGGATCCTGCGCCTTCGCGGCTCGCCCAGTTGTCACTGGGTATCATCGGTCTCCCCAGTGGTCCTTGGACTCTGTCCAGGCAGCTGGAGCCCTGCTACCTTCTGGCACCTGCCCACATGGAGCTGCAGACACTCTGGATGCAGAGAAAGAGAGAAAAGGGGCTTCTTGACATGGCCCCTGAATAGCTGGAGAAGGGTCCGCAGGCCCCAAACGACATGACTCAGGTGTGGTCCCGTGGGCCTGCCTGTGCCAGGCCTGCAGCCGGTGCCCCTGCGACCTTCGGCACCTGACCTGCTGCCGGGAGGCGGAGAGGGGGCAGGGCCCAGCCCGGCCGCTGTCCTGGTGGATGGCCGCCACCTGCTCAGCCCTCCGCTGTGGAGCGCGGCCCTCCCCCGTGCCCCTGCGAGCGCGCTTCACTGCAGGTGTTTCTGAGTGCCAGCCCGGGCCTGGCCGGCCCTGCCACAGGCCCCAGGGCAAGTCTGACGCGGCCACCTCCCTCCCTGCCCCAGCTCCCGGGAAGCCCCTGCGTGGGTGTGGTGGTGGAAGCCCAGAGCACGGCCCGAATCCCAGCCCTGCTTACTGCTGCGCTGGGGAAAATGCCAAATCCCTCTAAGACCAGACCAGGGCAGGGCCTCGCTGGTGGCGCAGCGAGTTGAGCACCGCACTGTGAAGCATCCGCGGCACAGCAGCACGAGTTCGCTCCCCAGCCAGGGAGGGACCCCCAGGGCGCAGCAGACCTCTCCTGCCTCCCGCTGCTCCCCTCAGCTGTGTTTTTCGGCCCCTCTGCCTGTTCTGCTCCCTGCTCTGGCTCTGGTGAATTCCCTCATCTCCTGCAACTCGGGCCCATACCCCAGCTCTTGTGTGCATAAGTAAAAATCTTAAAAAAAAAAAATAAGACCAGGGCAAAAGGAAAAGATGGGGGACGTCCTGGGATGGGGGACGGGCCCACACCCTGCAGCTTTCAACTCGTAAGCAAGATCAAGCCCCCACTGCCCACGAGGGAAGCCGCGAGCTGCACCGTGGGCGCAGGGACACCTTTGGAGCACTTGGCCCGGGGGAGCCGGTCCATGCACCAGCGGACGCACTGGCCGAGGGCCACGGCCCCGGAGGTCAAGGGCTCCTGGAGGCCCGGGGCTTTCCGAGGGCGCCTGCGGCCCAGCGTGACAGAGGTGCTAGGTCCTGTGGCTGCTGAGGTCGCGCAGCCACCGGGGTCGCAAGGCTTCTGGGGTCACGCGGTCTTTGGGGCCAGGTGCCTCTGGGGCTCATCCACCTGTCCAAGGTCACGGATCTTCTTGGGCTAGGGGGCCAGGCAGGGTCCTGGCCAGGGGTGCTGGGACACCGACCTCCCGCGGTTGAGTCCCAGCTTTCTCCCTTCCTTGCTGGGTGCGGGCCCGGGGCTGGTGTCACGCAGAGGACCCCACGCTCCAAGGCCCCAAGCTCGGTTTAATGAGCCACGGCCGTTCGCAGGCAGTGAGAACGTGTGAGCTGTTCCCGCTGCCAGTCCGAGCCTGTGCCCGGCTGCGGGTCATGGGCTGGCCGGGAGCTCCGGACGCCAGAGGGGAGGGCTGCAGCACTCACTGCCAGGCGTGAGGGAGGAGCACGGGCCCAGCCCCGCCAGGAAGCCAGAGGCCAGGTCACCCGGCGAGCAGGGAGGGAGCCGCTGCCCACGCCAGAGGTGGGCGTGGCGTCTGGCAGGACTTTCCCGTGAGGGGTGGAGAAGGGCCATGCGTGAGGCCCCTGGTGCAGGTGCTGCCTACCAGCGTTGACCGGGCAGCGTGGTCGGGCCAGGATGGGGTCCCCAGTCAGCATATCTCCCTGCCCACACCCCACAGGCTTGGGGAGCAGCCCCTCAGCCCTCTAGGCTGCTTCCTGCCTTAGCACATCGTTCTTTCTGCCAGCAGGGCTTCCCCACGCCTTGGCTCTCCCTGCCCCCTGTGTGCCTCCTCCAGGAAGCCCTCCCAGACCATTCCGGCCTCGCCAGCACACAGCAGACTGAAGCAGCTTTGACCTGTCCTGACTCAGCATGTGCAGCCCAGCCTGCATCTCACAGCCTCTCGTGTACTGTCCCCTCGAGCCTCAGCGGCCAGGACCAGTGGCGTGTGTGGTTCTTATTATCCCTGTTTTGCAGAGGGGGACCCAGGAGCCCGGGGAAGGGCCAAGCTCGCTGGGCGTGTGGGGCGCCGCTGGCTGGCACTCCCCACGACCCCGGTGCTGGGGGCTGGCAGGCCTCCCCGCGCCCGCCTGCCCTGCACACCAGTAGCCGCTGGCTGCGCACCTGCTCCCTGCCGCCTCAGAGCTGCATGGGAGTGGCCCCAAAGAGACAGGCCCCTGGCCCCTCCTCCTGGAATCGTCTTGCGGGGAGGGGGCTGCAGTGACCGCAGACACGCCATCGGCGATGGTGAGCTGCACAGCAAGGGGGGCTGGTGCTGGAAGGGGGTGTTGGGCAAGATCCTTGTGGAGGCAGCGTTGGGAGCTGCTGGGGGAGAGACGGCCTCGTGGGTGTCCACTGGATGGCCACCTGGTCCCCACTGGGGCTGGGCACCTCCCCCTCCTGCCGCCAAGGCCCAGGAGGCCTCCCGCGGCCCCTTGCCTCGGCGCGCTGCCTGCTTCCCTGGTCTGGCCCTCCCACTGTGGGTCGGCCTGCCCACCTCATCCCGGGGGAGACGCTCACCTGATCCCGCGGTGGTGGGCCGACCCTCTGCAGCCTCCGGGCCGGGCTGGCACGCCGGCGTGTCCACGGCCACACTGTGCCCATCACCGCTCCCTCGCCCAGCGCAGTCACGGCCGTCCACGCGGGCGTAGGCACGGCGAGGCTGTGGCGCCAGAGCGAAGGGGAGCCAGGGCGGGAGGGCTGGGGTCTGGGCCCAGGGACACGTGGGGGCCGAGCGGAGGGCGCGGTGGGTGCGGTGAGGGAGCAGCGCCGGACGCCAGGGGACACTGAAGCCGCAGGGCTGGGCGGGTCAGGCGCGGGCGGCGGGAGCTCTTCTCGGCCTCCTTGGCCTCGGCCGCCACGGGGGACGCGGTGCGGGGCCCTCGCCCGGTGCTCCAGAGGGGAGGCCAGGAGGCCGAGGCTGGGCCGTGGCCGGGCGGGGCCGCGACCGGGCGTCCAGGCGGGAGCCAGCTCTCTGACGGCCGGTGCGGGGTCCGAGCCTCTGACCTTGGGGCGGCAGGGCCCAGGGGAGTTGTGGGGTGACGAGGCCGGCCAGGCTCGCACCGCGAGGGCTGACCCGGCTTCCCAAGGCCGCCTGCCCTGCCAGGGGGCTGTCCTCTGTGTCTGCCGAGCGCCTCTGGCCCGAGGAGCCCTTTCGGGCCGAGTCCTGCGGTCATCCCCAAGCGTGCGCTGGCTGGCTGGGCAGGGCGAGCAGAGAGGGCGGGGAGTGGGCGGCACAGCCCCCCTTGAGCTGCACGGAGCCGCGCCCTGGCTTGGCTGGGGGGCGCCGCCTGGGGAGGAGGAGGCGGGCAGACCCGAGGGCGGGGACCCTCACGCAGGCCTGGGCAGTCTGGAGCAGGCGGGCACGGTCCTCAGGCCAGAGCCAGCGAGGGGGGCCGGCCAGGCCTGGACGCACACCCGGGTGAGCCAGCTGCGTCTGGCCAGGGCGCGGCCCGAGCCTGTGGTCGAGGGGTCGGGTGTGACCAGGACAGGGTTCAGTGCGGTCTGGGTCAGGGTCAGGGCTGACCAGGGCCAGGGGTCATGGGTGACTAGACAGTGTGGTGACCAGGGTCGGGCTCAGGGTTAGGGTGTCCAGGACCAGGGTTGGGGCTCGGGGCGACCAGGCTCAGGGCATGGGGTGTCCAGGCTCGGGGCTCAGGGTGACCGGGCTCGGGCCTCAGGGTGTCCAGGGCCAGGACTCTGTCATGGACGAGACGGCGAGCAGCCTGAGGTGGGGCCAGTCTCGGGGCTGCTGGGCGGGGCTGGCTGGGGGAGCATCAGGTCTCAGTCTGGGGCCTGCAGGGCTCGGCGGGGCGGGGCGGTCACCGCCCTACGTGGACACTGGGGTCTCTCTTCACCCGTGTGTTTTCTCCTCCACTTGAGAACCATGCACTCCGCCAGGCACTGACTTGGGGTGTCACTGAAGGGACACTTGGCCACCTGGGGGCTCCCGCGTCCGGCGGCAGTGCGGGATTGCCGACGAGTTCCTGGAGCACCAGGAAGGACCGGACATGCTCGCCCGGGCTGGCTCCTGTAGGCAGGGCCAAAGGGCACCGGGCCCTGTTTGGGCAAAGGTCAGCCGGGGCAGGGCCTTGGCCCGAAGGCTGTGCACGGTCGGCGTGGGCCTGTGGAGCAGAGGCCTCTCGACTACCCCGGACCGTCCCCACAGGTGATGCAACTGCCTTGGGGACACCCCGCCGTCCTCCTCAGCTGGACCAAAGGCAGCGGCCGGCGGGACGCACACGAGGCGGGGGGCGTGGGTGGCCTGGGGCCGGGTCCAGCAGGGACACGGTGGGGCTGGGGGCTCCCTGCTGGGCACCGTCCCTGGCCCCTGACCCAGGGCTTCCCCACCTCCAGCTCGCAGGCCTGGATCCCAGGGAGCGTCCGCCCTCAGCAAGCATGGGCAGGACTGGGGCGTGGGGCCCAGCCCACCTCCCCCGACACTGGCTTTGTGAAGGACCCATGCGGCCCCCTCCCTGGCACACGCTCTCAAGAGGGCCTGCCCTGCCTAGCTCCCTCTCGTTCCCCTGGGCCCGGCTCGCAGCCGGGCAGCAGCTGCTGGCTCGGGCCTCCCACCCGGCTCGGGGCAGCTTGCGCCCAGGCAGCCCGGGGCGGCCGAAGGGCAGTCGGTCCTCAGGCCCGCTGAGGGGCACTACGGCCGGCAGTGCAGGTGCCCGGGGGCGCGGCTGCCTCAGAAGGAGGCCTGAGCCTGCAGGCGGGAGGGACACCGGGGCAGGGGGCGGGAGTGGGGCAGCACGCTGGTAGCCCCCGGTCCTCAGAGCCCGCGACCTGGCCGTCCGCCATCCGCAAGGCCGGGCAGGCTCCGGTCGAGCCGCTCACCCGGCCACCAGGAACGGGGCCTGGCGCAGAGCGTGTGCATGTCTGAGTGTGGAGGCCCCACCGCGGGGGGCTGCTGGGTCCTTCCCGGCCCTCTTGGAGCCCACCGCCTGCCCCCCAGGGCCCCGCCCACCACCTGCCCCCCAGGGCCTCGCCTGCCGCCTGCCCAGCCTTCCACAGACAAGCTCACCCAAGCTGCGGCCGGAAGCAGGTGCCGTGCTGTGCCGTAGGCGCTTCTCGCTCCTCCCACCTCACCTGCTGCCTGGGACCCGAGTCTGGTCCCCGGACCGCGTGCACGGAGGCGGGTGGCACGTGGCAGGCTGGGCCCCGCAGGTATGACAGCTGACCCCTCTGTCCATTGCCCCAGGCCGTCCTCGGGGCCAGGAACAAGGTCACCCTCCTCTTGCAGGGGTGGGGTGAGGGGATGGAACGGGTGCACCCAGTTCCCGCCCAACCTGCTGGGTTGGTTTGTCCAGCCAGCGCCCGTGCCTGCACCACCCTGCCCACCAGTTCTTGCCACCATCAGGGGCTTGCGCTCTGCCGTGGCCAGGGGCGCGGGCCCTTGGGACCCCCTCAGTCTCTGGCTAGCAGCTGGGCAAGGCCCCAGCTCCCAGCCTCACAGGCACAAGTGCACGGTGACAGCCCCGGGGTGCCATGGGGCCCCGGGTGAGGACGCAGAAGGCCCCTTCTGGGATGTGCCTGGGCCAGGTCACTGGTGGGGGCCAACACCCGGCCCCCAAGAGACTCAGCCCTAGTTCTGAGAGGCGGGGCCGAGGGCACGGCCGAGACTGGATGCAGGTGCACTCCTCGGCGCCCCCCCCAGCTGTGAGGTCGGCCCCGTGCCCGTGCCTCCTCCACGCGCAGCTGGCACCGGCACAGACGCCTGCGAGTGCACGTGCTCTGACGTGGCCTCGGGCCCCAAGAGGGGCATCCACGCCAGCCGCACACACCCTGCCCTCACACGCACGTGCACACAGACGCCTGAGCACACCCGCAGTCGCACGGCTCGCAGAGCGTATGCACACACGTTTACACACCTGTGCACGCACGCCGCTCACGCGCGGCTGTCGGGCTCCGCATCACGGTCCCAGCACCTGCGTCGCCTTCATCCCGGCCCCGCTGGCCGCCGCTGCCGAGCTCAGGTCTGCCGCGGGCACTGGGCGCTCCGCCTTCTTGCTGCTGCCCTGGCCACGTTGAATGGTCTCCAGAGGCCCGGGTGCCCCTGTCCGCAGCTCCTGGCACCCCGCGGAGCCTCAGGCCCAGCAGCAGCCCTGGGGGATCTTCAGGGGCCCCATAAGTAGGTTGCTCCTTTCAGGGTGCAGCCAGCTCCAATGCAGGGGATGCCCAAGCCCTGCCCCCCTTGTCACCCTCCTGTGGGTCTGCTGCTCACGACAGCAGCCGCCCCGCCCCCAAATGTGCAGCTCAGCAGCCTCCCGCTGGGTTTGCTCGCCAGGCAGGGAGGCCCCGCTCGGCGCCCCGCTCCCCTCTGCCCTCACGAGGATGCTCGGGCCAAAGTCCTGTTGTGTCTTCAGCCAGGCCCCCCAGAGGGGCTAACGCTGGGCGGCCCTGCAGGAACAGAAGCCCCCTGACCAGGGCACAGGGTGGTGCTGACCGCAGCCCAGATCCCCAGGGGAGCCCCAGAGCTGGCCAGCCCAGAGCAGGTCTGGCCCGGCCGTGCATAGGCCAGAGGAAGCCTGTGCTTCCCTGGCCTCCGGCCACTGGACCGTGGACCAGCGTGGCCTCACGCCTGTCCCGGCTGAGAGCAGCGGGAGGGCGTCAGGCATCGGGTCGGCGACCAGGGCCTGGTCCAGCACTCACCTCCGCATGACCTGTGTCCCCACCTGCGGGCTGCAGGGGCAGGTCCCCATGCAGGGGGACCACACGTGAAGCTCCACGAGGCCCTGGTGGGACAGGGGCCTCTGACCCCGTGGGGCGTCGCCAACTCAATCAGCAGATGTCCCGGGGCCACCTGCTTTCCCTGGAGCCCCTCGCCAGGACACGGGGGGTGGAGCAGCGATGGCCAGACCCACAGCTGGGCTGCTGCCTCTGCCCGGCGGAGCCTTGTCCCGCACCTGTACGCGGGTGGGCGGGCAGGTGTTTACCTGAAGTGCCCTCGACGCAGGGAGCAGGGACGGCCACAGCAAGATGGACACAGACGCCCCACCCCGCGCCCGAGCCCCCCCAGGAAGTGCCTTCTGGGAGCTTCGGGACGCTGAGCCTGCTGGAAATGCCCGGTAGCCACAGGGCGCGCCTCCAGCTCTGTCCTTGGAGCAGAGATGGGGCTTGCGCACCGGGGCGGGTGCTGGGGCTACTTGTTGAACTTGGAGGAGTGCAGGAGAGGACCCTGTCCTGAGCCTGAGCCCCACCCAAGGCCCCCTAGCACCCTGGCGTGTCCCTGGAAGCTCCCCCTTCCTGGGCTGCGGAGACCCCAGAGCTGGGGAGGCCCCAGCAGGATCGAGCCTCCTGGGATTGAAGCAGCCGCAGCGTGAGGGCGAGGGCGAGGGCGAGGAAGGCCACGGCCTTGCCTTCCCCTGCGGGCTCCAGTCCGCCGCAGTGGCCTGGCTCTCGTGCCTCGGCCTGCGCACGGGCAAGGCTCTGGCTGGCGAGCCAACAAGTGTCTGCCCGGGAAGGGCCGTGCACCGGCCGCTCGATGGTCCTGGCCGCTCTGGCGCCTCAGAGCCCCGTCGCTGGGCTAGCCAGTAGGAGATGAGCCCCGCTTTCTGCCCGCAGTAGGTGACCGGGCGGGCAGTGCCAGGCCCGCCTGCTCTCCTTGTGCTGCTGTGAGGAGGCCCGGGAGGCAGTGGGGCGGGAGGGTGTGGGGTCAGGCAGCGAGGGAGGGGCTGGTCTCTGCTAACGGACCAGACTGGAAGAGCGTCCCGGCAGAAGGAACAGACGGTGCAAAGCCAGGGCCTCTGAGAGAGCTGCAGCCGTGGGGAGGGGGCTGCGGGGGCCCCCAGCTGTGCTCTGAGCTGCCTGGAGAGGGGCAGAACCGGCGGCCGGCCACACCCCTGGTCTCTGCACACCGTGTTCCTTCCGCCCGAGTGCCCAGGCCCTGCCCGCTCTTGCCCATCCAAACCAAACTGTGGTGCAGCCTCAACTGGCTTCCTCACCGCCACGGGTGTAGGGCAGGTGGCTTGGCTCAAAGCCGGTGTGGGGCAGGCGGACCCGCCAGACCTTTCCGAGGACACTTCCGGAAAGGCGAGGCCCCACAGCGGTGGGCAGCAAGGGTCCTGGGGCGAGGAGGGGCAGGGTCTGCCTGCTCTCCCTGTCCTCCGGCTGCTCGTCTCCAGCTGTCCTCGCCCCTGTAGGAATCTTACAAATGCCCACGACGAGCTGTCCCGAGTGGGGTCCCGGGGCTTGCGCCTGCGGAGCTCCAGGCCCTGCCGGGGTCGAGGCGCCCGGGGCGCTGACCCGGCTGTGTCACGGCCCACCTTACCGACAGCTCACCGGGGAGCAGGGTGCACCCAGGTCACTGCCGGAGTAAGAGCCGCCCGGCCCCGGCAGGTGGGCCAGGAGGGACGGTGCCCAGGCTGCTCTGCAGGCAGGGCAGGGCCTGCCCGCCGTGGGAAGCACCAGCGGGCCGAGAGAAGGACACCGATACCCCCCCGGGCACCGGGCGCCAATTAGTCGAGGGGGAGGCTGTTGCAAGGCCCCGATTTTGAAATGTGACCGTGACAATCCACCCTCATGAGCTCGAGTCACCCACAGGCCGGCCCCACCTTCCTGGAGCCGCCCTCCCTCCCTCGGCCATGCACAGCCCCTTGCACCCACCTCCTCGGCTCTCGGGCCGCAGCCTCCTCCGTGGACGCGCGGTGAGTCTTCTCTTTGGGTTGAACTGTGCCCACGTCCGAACCCCAGGAACTCAGAATGTGGCCTCGTGTGGGGACAGGGCTTAGAAGAGGGGACCAGGTGGAGATGAGGCGCTTGGGTGGGGCCCGATCTGATTCTGCAGGTGGCCTGGGGGGCGGACCCGGGGACCCGGGGGCCGGGCAGACCCATGCTTGGCCCGGGAGCGAGGCCGGAGCTGACTCTCTCTCAGGTCTCAAGGCCACCTAGGTCTGCAGCTTGGCCTGGCCAAGAGGCTGGACGGCCGCTGTGCTGGGGCCGCTGTGGCACGGTGAGGGCAGCCGGAGCTGCCTGTGGAGGGAGATGCTAAGGTCATCCAGCGGCTGAGCAGGCTGCGTGCCTGCAGCAGCTGGGGGATGACACCGACACCAAAGAGCACATCCCCCAGACTGAACAGAACAATCGCCAGGACGGGGCTGAGAAAGCCTCGCTGCAGCTTTACCTCGAGCCTCGGGGCGGTGGGGACCCGTGCCTAATGCCGAGGAGACGGTCAGGGCCGAGACCCTCCGAGCCCTACGCAGCCCCATGCGCCTCGGTCCCCGCGTGGGCCCGGCCCTCCCCAGGGCCGTAAGGGATATTGAAGGCAGAGCCAGCAGACTCCTCCTGGGGAGGCCGGTGAGCGCTGTCTCCGAGGCTGCGTGCCGCAGGGCCGGCTCTGCAGGTGCAGGCCAGCCCAGCGCGCAGGGAGGGCGTGGCTGTGTCCCAGTAGAACCCGATTCACAGCCCTGAGCAAGGGCTCGCGTGCTTCTGTGTGTCTGGAAATCGCCACCCTCTTTAGGGCCTTCTCGGCCGTTCACAGCTGTAGAAGCCCTTCGAGCGTGCCTGGGCAGGGGCGGGCACCGGAGTTCCTGGCCTACGGGGCCCCGGCAGCTGCAGGAGGGGCAGGGCCTCACTGCCCAGCTCGGTGGCTCCCGGGAGGCTGTCTGAAACCCTCCATTCCAGAGAGAGTGGGTGGGACCTCTGTGACCCACCTCCAATCAGGGGTCCTGGGGACCCACAGAGTGCTCACCAGGGCGAGCCCCTTCGTGCTTTATCTCGAGAGAGAGGCCCCTGGCCCCCCGAGGCTGGGCCCATGCCTCTGCTCCCGTCACCAGAGAGCAGACCGGATCTGGGAGGTGCTCCATGTCCCCATCCCGGGGGGCAGGGGCGGAGGAACCAGCAAGGTCCATCAGAAGCGGTGGCACCCTGCGAAGGGCGCAGCCGGGGCAGGGAAGGGCATAACCAGCCCAGGGAACGGCTCACGCAAGGGACCGGGCAGGCGGGGTGTGGCAGAGCTGGCAGGTGGGGCTCTGGAGGAACACTGACGCTGAGTCACACGGTCCCCGCCCGCCCGCAGGCTGCCTGGGTGGGCCTGGAGCAGGGCAGGCCCACCTCACTTGAGGGGGAGCGCCTTGCTCTGCCGTCTGGCCATAGGCGCGACTTTAAGTGCTTTTAAAAAGGAAAGGAGGTGGATGAAATTCACTTAGTAATGCATTTTATTTAAACTAACGTACCCAAAAGTGTTATTCCAGTGCGTCATTAGTTTTCAAAAGTGGAAGTACTTTACATTATTTTCTGCCTACTTTGGAGTGTGTCCCACACTTACCACTCACCTCGATTCCAGGTCCACCTTCACGGGCTGGGCAGGCACGGGAGGCCAGCAGCCTCAGGGGTGGACAGCTCAGGTGTACAAGATGGGCCATGGGGCTGGACCGAGGCAGGGAGGCCGTGTTTGGGGGGACGCGTGGCTGGGTCCTGGACCGCCCCCTTGCATGCCAGGGGAGGCGCCCAGAAGGCATCTCAAGGCACTGGGCAAGACCGGTACATTGCAGACTGGACACTGCCCCAGGTCAGGCTCCGCTGAGCGTCCAGCAGGCAGCGCAGGGCAGCAGAACTGCCCCAGCTGGTGTCCCGAGCCGGCGGGTCAGCCTCCTGGGCTCTGCCGACGCCCCGCGGCATCCGAGCGTCTGGTTTCCTGTCCCAGCTGGACGGTGACCTGAGGCCTGGCCCCAGCGGCCCAGCGGATGTGCCTGGAAGGAAGGCCTCCTCTGGATGCACTGGCCGCAGGCTTCTGCAGGGGCTTCCCCGGGACTCCCTCGGAAGCTCTTCACACCCCCGTGGGCGCCCAGCCAGGCGGCCCCGGCAGCTGCGCAGCAGAGGCCTCGGGGGCCGGGGAGGGCAGGCGCTCTGCCTGTGCACCCTGCGGCGGCCCCGCACCAGGGCTGCCCCCGATGCCAGGAGCAGGCTGTCTCCTCTCCGACTCAGTCACTCCGGGCTGCAGAGGAGGGGCCAGGCAGAGCCAGCGCGGCCAGCTGAGGGCTTCACCTCTGACCGGGCAGGGGCTGGCCCTCGCGGGATCAGGAGGTGGGACAGCCTCAGAGTCTCTGCCCCGGCTCCCCCTTGCCAGTGCCTGGGGCCTCTGGCCTGAGCCGGTCCTGACCCGGAGAGGACATGTCCTCGCTCTTGTTCTTCTCCTCCAGGATGCCACCCTGGTGACCTCCCTCCTGGCTTCCACCCCACCCCCAGTACCACCGAGCCCCCACGTGCCAGGCGCTGTGCCCGCAGCGGGGGTTCAGCTGGGGACAAGAGTGGAAGTTCTGCCTTCCTGGAGCGCGTAGAGCAGGTGGTGACTGCCTTCCCAGGGCCAGGGGAGTGACTGCTGGCCCCGAAAGGGCGGCAAGCCCAGGGATGGGGCCGGAGAGTGGGTGCTGACAGCTGAGTGTGAGGACGGGTGTGGGAAGAGCAGCAGGTGCAAATGTCCCGTGGCAGGCGCCCCACTGGGGCCCAGAGCAGGCGGCTCCCAGACCCCTGGGGCGCCCGGGGCGTGGTCTCCTGGGCCACCAGCGATGGGACTCCGGACGCGGCTCCCGAGCTGAAGGGTCAGCCAGGCGGGCACAGCACAGGCAGGGAGCAGGAGCGAGCTGCCCAGGACGGGCAGGGCACCTGACAGGTGGGCCTGAGGGGCCTCCAAGGGCTCCAGCGCACCCAAGCCCGACCGCGGGACTTCACCGTCCCGGGCCGCGCGGCGGGGTTGCTGGGAGTCCCGCCCGGCCGCCCCGCCGCCCGCGCCGATTGGCCGGCCGGGGCTGCCTGCGCATGCTCAGCCCCGCGAGCCCCGCCCGCGGCAGTGCGCCTCTGCGCATGCCCGGCCCCGCGCGCCTGCCCGCAGGCGGCGCCCACTGCGCATGCCCGGCCGCAGGTGGCGCTGCCCGCGGCTGCCGCGCCTCCTGGTCGTGCCTTGGCTGGGTCGGGCAAGCGCCCCGGGAGCCCAGTGGGGCCGCCCGCCTGCGCGCCCCCTCCGCAGCACCCGCTGGCCTTCCCCGTTTCCCTGTCCTGAGCTGTCTGTTGCCAGGTTCTCCCCTTGGGCTACAGGATGGAGCCCGCCCTGCTGGGGTGGTGTTTGCCGGACCCCCAGAGCTCAGCTGTAGCTGCCCGAGAGCACCTGTGCAAAGGCTGGAGCCTCGGGACCCAGGGGCCGCCCCGCCCCCGCCCTCGGAGACCTCCCCGCGGACCACAGGGCACCTGGCCGGCGGCCTTCGGGCTCAGGGCCCTGGCCGGCCCCGTGCCCTGGACCCCGGGCCGTGACTGAGGTCCGCAGCCGCCTGGACGTCCAGCGCGTGGGGCTCCCCCAGCTGACGCTCACCCAGGTGTCCTTTGTTCAGAGGTTTCTGGTTTTGCTTTTTCTATTATTGTTTATTGTGCAGGGAAAAAAATCCTCTTAGCAGCCAACTTACGGAGGAGCAACAGCAGCTCCAAGAGAGTGGGTGACCCGCAGGGCGCTGGCGGTGGGGGTGACGGGCGGCAGGGTGCCTCCCAGGGCCGGCTGGGGGCACCTGCAGCTCTGCGGTGGAGCCTCCAGCCGCAGCGGGTGCAGCGGGTGCGGGGGCAGGCGGGGCTCCGCGGCCTGCATTCAGACCCCGCCCGGCGTGGGTGGCTGTGTGCCCTGGGGTCCCCGACCTCCTCGAGCTGGGGAGACCCTCCGAGTCACTCACAGATAAAGTGTTGTGGGAATCGGTGAGGAAACTCTTTTGGGACAAAATGGATGAAACTGGAGGTGGCGAAAGCCAGACTGAGATTTGGAACGGCTCGCTCACCCGGGGGTCCCAGGTCAGCAGCAGCACCGTGGCTGCCTGCCGTGGTGAAGCAGGAGGCTCCTGGAGACCTGGGCCGGGCCTTTGGCGGAGGCAGAGAGGGCACATGTGCGGGAGTGACCGCAGACGTGAGTGACCGACAAACTCCATGTTACCTGGGCCTCCCTGGGGGGCAAGGGGTTGAGCACTGCACTGTGGGGCGTCCGCAGCCCCTGCAGCACGAGTTCCATCCCAGGTCAGGAGGGGATCCCCAGGGCGCAGCAGAGCTCTCCTGCCTCCCCGCTGCTCCCCTCAGCAGTGTGCTTCAGTCGTCTGCCTGCTCTGTTCCCCGCTCTGTCTCTGGTGACTCCTCTCACTCCTGCACCTCTGGCCTGCACCCCAGTCCTTGTGTGCATAAATAAATGTTTTTTGAAAAGTGTTACCCTTCCCCCCCAAAAAAACAGTCCTGTTAGAGTCTGGACCCCATTTATTCGGGGGCATGTGACAGTGGCCTCTCTCTGAGCGGGCGCAGAACAGGAAGAGGCGTTCTGGGCGGAGGGAGGCAGGCGGTGTCCGCGCCCACCTCCGCTGTTAGCCCCCCACCATGCGGGCAGCCCTGGGTCCTGGCCGGCTGGCACAGCCCTGGGCCTCCTTTCCACCAGGCCCCTTCCCACCCCACCCCTCGGCTCGGGCTGGGCCACTCGAGGGTTCCACTGGTGGCTGGTGGGCAGGGCCGGGGCTCGGTGCGAGATCAGGGTGGAGGCTCAGATGGCTGGGGCCTGGGGCCAGCAGGCAGCCAGCACAGTGAGGCCACCTGGGGTCAGCCCAGCAGCGTGGTGGCATGAGGCAGGCGCCCCGGGACTCTGCTGGGCCGGCATCGCCGACGTCCTCACCAGCGCCGCAGTGGGAGCCAGCCCGCCCAGGTGTGCCTGCCGAGCCCCGCCCGGAGCAGCAGGCGGCTGAACTTGGTGCTGTCCTCCCACTTGTTTTCACCTCCTGCTGGCAGGGGCCTGGACGAGGGATTGCAACACCAGCTCCTGCTCCACGCCTGAACCCTTCCACCCCGTCAGCCGCCCTGCCAGGGCCCTGACCCGACCCCGCCTGCCCTGCGCCCTCTCCGGGCCTCCCCGAGCCGGCCTTCCTGCATGCACTGGCCGGGCCTCCTACAGACAGCTGGCTGGGCTACGGGCAGCGCGGCTGGGGGCCAGGAGCCTGGGTGCCTGCGCGTGTGAGCCTGCACGGGGCAGGTGGCCAGGGGTGTCTGGGCCCAGTTTGGCCTCGATTGGTGCTGCGGAGCAAGGTCAGGAGGGTGTGGGGCTCTGGCAGGTGTCCTGGGGGCCTCGAGGTGGCTCTCACCCCTGGGCCTCACTGGGAGGGTGAGGTGGGTTCCTCCTGGGGCCCGTGTAGGTCTCAGCACATGGTGGTAATGCCGTGCCCAGGACTGACTAGTGCTGCTGTGTTGGTGCGGAGAGGCCCTCGCCCGTGGTGGGTGGCCCTGGGTGCCGGCCGTGCGTGGCGGGAGCTGCACGGGGGGGAGCGCGTGGGGTCGGGAGTGGGAAGCCTGGTTGCAGTCATCTAGCCTGGCCAGGGCTGCGTGGAGATGGGGATGTGGGGGTGCAGGGGCTGCCTTGTCTGGGAGAGGCGCGGTGGGGAGAGAAAGCCCCCAGACGGCGGGAGCCGCGGTGTCTGCCTCTGATGAGAGCGGGAATGGGACCAGGACACAGCAGCAGGTGCAGGGGGGCACTGGCTGCCCCGCAGCCTGCCTCCAGAGGAGGAGGGAAGGGGCACCCCAGAAGGGCCAGCCCTCTCCTGCAGGGCGCCAGTCTACCCCCAATGCCCTGACTCCCACGCAGAACTTGGGTGTCACCAGGCTGGGGTCCCAGGGCCCTCCCTGGAGCACCTGAACTTCTGAGCGGAGGCGTGCTCCCCTCGGATCTGAGAGAGACCGAGCGCCCGGCCCTGGAGGTTCCCAGCGCTGTGCTCAGCGCCTGTTCGCCCATTAGCTGGAATGGAGCACCCCTCACCGTGAACAACTTGGGGACTATACCGCCAGCAGCAGGCAACACCCCTCCCGGCACCCTCCTCGGGATGTCTGCTCTCTGCAGGCCGAGGGCGCCCTGATCTAGCTGGTGGGAAGGAAGATGCCCTCTGACCCTTCCTCGGGGCGTCTTCCCCTGGCCCCGCCTTCCCTGGGCCCACCTTCCCCAGGACCCACCTCCCTGGGGCCCACCTTCCCCTGGGCCCACCTCCCCCAGGACCCCGCCTCCCCTGACCCCGCCTCCCCTGGCCCCGCCTCCCCCAGGTCCCCGCCTTCCCTTGACCCCTCCTCCCCCAGGATCCCGCCTCCCCTGACCCCGCCTTCCCCTGGCCCCACCTTCCCCGGGGCCCACCTCCCAGGGCGCCTCCCCTCGGAGCTCTGCCTTGGAGCTGTCCATCAGAGGCGCCTGCGTGAAGTCCCCCAAGAGCAGCCCTGCCTGGCTCAGGCATCCAGGCGTGGGCTCCCAGACCCGGCTGCTCACCCAGCTTCCCGTCTACAGGGCATCCCAGGCCCCCAGGTCCCTGGGCCCCGGCAGGTGGCACCCCCGCTTCCGTCTGGGCTGCTGGGCCAACGGGGACCCAGGCCCTGAGGTACACCCTCACCCGACAGGCTGAAGGCAGGTTCCTGGCACCCCTGGGTGCAGAAGCAGCGTCCACCCAACGCGCCGAGCCCGCCATGTCACAGAGGGGCCCAGCGGCTGCGGCCCCCAAGCCCAGGGGTGTCTGAGTGGCAGGTGGGCCCACCCAGCCGTCCCACCCCCAAGACCCCCCTGCTCCCTCCAGGAAGCCTGGCTCTGCCACAGCAGGACGCTCTGGGCCTGGGCCGGGGCTTCTGCTGCAGCCGGCCCCGGGGGCTGGGGGGCTGCGGCCCGGCGCATCGGGGGCCAGCGCCGCCCCACCTCTGTCTGCTATGGGCCCACCCCTGGCACACCGGGTCCCAGGCCCTCTGGCCATGGGGTGGGGGCTGGCGCCCCTTCTGGGGGGCGGCAGGGGGAGCCCCAGAGGCAAGGGAGGGCGGAGCGGGAGGGAGCTGGGCCCTGGCTCCCGGGGGTGAGGTGGGTCGTGCAGCTGGAGGGCGCAGCCCAGGAGACCCTGGGCCCCACGGGGAGGCGCCCTGGCCTGTTCGGCCAGCAGCAGGCAGTGCCGCCGCGGAGGCCTCGGTGTTCTCGCGTGAGTCAGTGGCGACGGGGATGTGAATTTACTTGAGTGGTCGGCGCAGCCCAGGCCTGGGAGAGCAGGGGACACTGCCGAGCCGGGGCCAGCGGGTGGGGCACCGGGAGCCCCTGCAGGGCACCGGGCTGATGTCCCCCGCGTCCACTGGTGCCAGACCCTGGCCAGCTCTGGGACAAGGGGTCCCGCCCCGGGCCTGACCTATCTGACGCCAGCCGTGGGGAGGGCAGGATGCGCGGGGGTGGCTGAGCCAGGGCTGGGGGAGGACTGCCCGGACCCCTGGGCCGCCACGGCCTCTCCTCCACTGTGCCGGGCTCCGCTGCGGGTGGGGCGGATGCACCGCGGGACCTGGAGGCCGGGCGGGGCTTGAGTTGGGGCACCCCCCCCCCCACCCGCTGCGCTCCCCAGGACTCGCGATGGCTGCTGCGGCTTGCCCGGGGCCTGCACGCGGAGCCGGAGAGCAGCCGAGAGGCCGGCACCCAGGACGGGCCAGAGGCCAAGCCCTGAGGGGCGCTGGCCCCAGGGCGTGGCGAGACCCCAGCAGGTGCCGAGGCAGGTGGAGGCACCGGACCATGGTCTTGGCACCCATGGAGGGCACAGCCTGCGCCCGGGGAGCGGGAACGAGACGTGCTGGTTGCTTTGCTTTTCCATCTCTTTGGAAAGAGGCTCATTCCGACTCTGCGGGCTCTCAGGGTCGATCACCGAAATGCCCCCGATACTCGGCTGATTGGGGTTCAGCGCTCGCCGATGCTGTCTGCTTCCCGTCTCGACGCCTGGTCTTCAGCTGAGAGCCGGCCGGCCGGAGCCCTCACGCCCGGGAGCCCCACACACCGGGTCCCCCGAGAGCCGCTGAGCTTCTGGCGCCCCTTCTGCTCACTGGGCCGCCTCACCTGACCGCCTCTCTGCCCGCAGGTGCTGGCTGAGCCGCGGCTCCAGCACTGGCCCCTCGCCGCCCGGCCCACCGTGACTGCTCAGCGTGTCCCCAGCCCCCGACTCTCCGTGCTGCGGACAGTCGAGGCAGGACAGAAGAGGCGTCTGTGGCTTAAGCCGCGGACTCTGCCGTGCTTGGTGCGGGAGCAGCTTACGTGAGGCGGAGCTTCTGGCCCAGAGGCCGCGGGCCAGCTTGGCAGGGCCCACGGCCCCGGGGCGCTGCCCGGGAGCCCTGGCCGCCCCTCCCACAGGGGCTGAGGTGGTGGGTTTGGAGGGAGCCTGGGACCCCCTCCCTCCCTCGGGGGCGGTCGCCCAGGCGCCCCAAGCCACCCTGGGTCTGGGTCCCCGCGGGGCGCACAGGAGGTGCGCTGGAGACTCCGGTCTCCTTGGAGACGCTGGCCCGCGGGCCTGGAGGTGGTCACGTGGCAGCAGGGCCGGGGCTGACTCCTGCGCTCGCCCCCTGCCCGGCCCTCGTTGAGGTCTGGCTGGAGGCAGTGCCGGCCCCTGGGAACACGCCGTCCTGGGCTAATCCGGCAGCGGCTCTGCGGGGGCTGCTTTCCAGCTGACTTTTTAAGCGGGGTTTATCTAATGGCGAAGCGCTCCACACGCTGTAAATCAGCCGTGTTTATGGGGCTCCACTCGGGCAAGCACCGCCTCTAGGCTGGAACATTCCCATCGTGCTGGGGGAGGCTGGCCCTGCGGGGCCCCTGCACCTGCTCTGCCCGGCCAGCCGCCTGGCTGCTCCGTCCCCGCCCCTCTCGTCCCGGACCCCGCACGGCCCGGGTGCCGCCTTCATGGCCGGTGTGTGGAGCCGCGCGCGTGCGGGTCGTGGCCGCCTGACGGGCGTGTGGTGGCAGTGGGGTGTCTGCCCTCAGTGCTGCGGAGGGGGCCCGCAGAGGGCATGCTGGGCCGACCCCTGCCCCCCCGGGGCCGGGCCAGACGGTGCCCTCCGCCCCACGCTCCCCTGGGGAGCCCTCCCGGCCCCAGGCAGCGGGCCCCACGGCCTGCCTTTCTGCCGCGACCTCCCCGGCACAGAGTCCAGGCTGGACGCTCCGAGCTGAGCACTGAGCCCCTGGAGCTGAGGGCGCTTAGCCGCTGGGCGCCTGGTCCTGGGGTCCGGGCAGTGGACAGCCGGGGCCCGGCGCTCGGCCGTGACTCCCTGCAGCCTCGCCGCACGCCCGCGCCGTCCTCCCGCAGCCTGTCCTCCCTGCCCTCGCCTCCCACCGCCCTGCCCAGACCGGCCGCCTTCCCTTGCTGCTCCTCCTGCCGCCCGTCAGCCCCCACACAGAAGCGGGGCGTGCGGGCAGCCGGAGGGCCACGAGGATCGCCGCGGGGGGCTGTGGAGGTGCTGGGCTGGAGGCAGGCCCCGCAGGGTCAGCAGTCCACCCCGGGAGCCCCGAAGGCCGACTCTGCCCAGTGCTGTGGACCTCGCAGCCCGGCCCACCTACCCTCAGCTGCCAGCGCTGGGCAGAGCCCTCTGGTGGGGCTGACCGAGGCGGTCGGGTGCCCTCCGGCTGTCGCCATAGCGACAGGAGCCTCCTCGGCGGGGGTGAGGTCACATGCACCCCGAGTGGTCTCGCCCCCTTCCCCGAAGCCTGGGGCTCCCCCCTGCCTCATGGGTAGGGCCTGGGGGCTGAACTCCCGCCCTGTGGTGCTGGAGCGGGACCCGCCTGGGGGTGGGGGGTGGGGCCTCCCTGCGCCCTCGGGCGCTGCACGGCTCTGGTTCTGCCCATGTCCCTGGCCCGTGTGCCGCCGCCCGGGAGCCAGGAGCCTCTGTGGGAAAGGACGACTCGGGCCTGTAAATAGCCGAGGTGGACAGAAATAGCCCTGGCCTCAAAAAGGAACATGGAAAATTAAATAGGCAGCATTAGCATTCTCCGGCACTTTCTCTCCGGGAGGCGGATTTACCCTGATTTTACAGACAAGGCAGAGGACGCCCTCAAGGGCAGCACCAGCCTGGCCTCCCACCGGTCAGCACTGGCTGACCCCGACCCGCCCGGATGCACCCTGCATCCGCACCCCGAGTGCCCAGTACTCCCGGCTTCTCCCGCAGGCAAACTCTTACCCACCCCACACAGCCCAGTGCGCCGCGGCCTCACGCTGGGGCTGCCGTGGGCTCCCCCTGGCACACCCTCTTGGCCATGGTGGGGCTGGTGCCCCTTCTGGGGGCGGGGCGGGGGGGGAACCCCAGGAGCAGGGAGGGGCGGAGCGGGAGGGAGCTGGGCCCCGGGCTCCTGCGGTGAGGAGGGTCCCGCGGCTCCTGCCAGGGCTGTGCCCCTCTATCACTGAGGCCTCAGATCTGTGGGAGGCAGGGTGCCCGGGGCCACGGTCGAGCGCCTGGGCGCAGGCTGCTCGCCCAAGTGTGAGTGGTGCAGCGGGAGCCACGCCCCGTGACAGGACGGCCGAGGCCCGAGGGCCTGCCAGCCTGGGGGTCACGCGGGCCTCAGGCTCCTGGGCTGCGGGCCAGTGGAGGCGCAGACCTGGGAAGCCGAGTGCGCTGCCGCCCAGCCTGCCCGGCCCTGGGCCCTCGGGCGTGGTGTCTGAGCCCCCACGCCCAGCACCCCCACATGGGGTCCGGCTCCATCTCCAGGTCCCCCGGCTCAGGGCCCCGTGCCCCAGGAGCACCCTGGGGCCCCCAGCAGCGGCCCAGGAGAGCCACCTTGGATGGGGAGGATTGGAAAGGTCGATTTTCGGGGGGAGACAGGGCCGTGTCTGGGGGCCCCCACAGCTGTCTCGGGGAGCGGAGAGCATCTGCTGGACCACATGCCCCTCCCTGCCTCCCTCAGGCTGCCCCCTCCTTAACCCTCTGAGGCTGAGCCCTGAGGTCTGAGGCTGGAGTCCTGGCCTGGGTCACAGAGCAGGGAGGAGGGGTGGACAGAAGATTCTAGAAACTTCACAGCGCAGGAGAGTGCCTGGGAAGCTTCCAAAACCCTGGCTTAAAGCATTAAGCTTCTAGGATCTGGTCTGTTTCCTCCTCGGTGGCTGGGCGGGGACTCCCGGCTGGTGGGGGCCAGCTCGGGCTGCTGTGGGTGCCTGGGGGGCCCAGAGACGGGCCCTGAGCACGCCCTGCAGCCAGCCCCTCAGTCTGGGAGAGCCCAGGCCCGCCTGCCCTGCCTGCTCCCTGCGCCCCGTGGGGGGGTCCTAGTCCCCCCACCCCCCTCCAGGGCTCCCTGTGCTCCGTGGGGGGGGTCCCAGTCCCCCCACCTCCAGAAAGCCCTGGCAGAGCTGGGGCAGGGCCCTCTCAGCTGTGCTGAGCCTGGAGGGGCCGCTGCCTGCCCCTTGGCCCGCGGGTGGCCGGCGGGGGCAGAGGAGATATGGGGGGCGGAGAAGACGGGAGTGGGAGGAGACACGGGGTCCTGGGCACCGAGTCCCTCTGTCCGCTGTCCCTGCTGCCTGAGCGGGCAGGCGTCCGTCTGTCCGTGCTGTCCCTGGCCCGGGGCCAGGTCGCCTTGCGGTTGGAGACGCGGGCACTGTGTGTCGACCCGCCGTGCTGCCCACACGCTCGGGCCCTGGGCTCGCAGGCCACCATGGGGCTCTCCTGCGGGGCCGTGCGCGGCTCTGCGGGTGCCGACCCCGCCCCCACACAGCCTGTGTAGCGGGAAGGAGGCAGCACCTCGGGACCCCTATATGCCTGCGGGCCCCACCCCGTGGGTCCGCTTCCGGCACGGTGGGGGGCCGACTCCCCATCTGCGGCCCCCCTCTGTGGCCCAGGCCCCATGTGCGGGGGGACGCCTGGAGCAGAGGCTACCTTGAAGGTGGCTGGGGTGGGGGTTCGGGGCTTCCTCCCCAGGCAGGGGAAGCTGCAGCTCCTCGCAGCCTTGGGGGGCCGCCCCCTCGGGGTGCTGCCAGGGCTGGTGTTCCGCACCGGCCGCCTCCCCGGACCAGCAGCGCCACCTGGTGGCCACAGGCAGGGACACCTGGCCCTCTGCCTCCCAGCCCCCGGAGGGGCCCCCACGTGACTGGCCGCCCTGGGGTTGCGAGAACTCGGAAATACTCCCTCTGGGTGCAGTGGGGGACCCGCCAGTCGCCTTAGCTCTGGCCTCCCCGTGGTGCGCAGTGCTGAGGAAGCTGCGGACAGCTCAGCCAGGGGGCCAGGGAGGCCGCGGGCCCAGGCGGGCCGTCCCGGGAGAGGCCCCGCAGGTGGGCACACAGCACGCCCACGCGACACAGCGCGGGAGCGGGGTGCCCAGAGCAGGAGCCCCGAGCGCCCAGAGATTCCCTGTGTGCAGCCCACACAGACACGTGAACACACAACACTGCGCACACATGCACACACGTAACGCACAGCACATGTGTGTGCACACGCCACCTGCACACGCAGTGCACGTGCGCCGGTGCTCACCCACACACACCGCCCCGACGGCGTCTGTCCCCGACGGAGGAGGAGCCGGGCTGGTGTCTGGGCCTGGGCTGGGCGCCCCGGCCTGCGCCCTGTGCCTGGGCCCGCCCTCGATAGAGCCTCCCAGAGCGGTCCCAGCACCCTCCCCTCAGGGCTTTGTTCTGGGAGGGCCCTGGGCCTCACCCCGGAGGGGCACCTACGGGCCGGGGGCCGGGGAGACCCTCGCCTCAGCGGCTGGCACCAGACACCTGAGACCCCGTGTGGGCCCGGCCGTGACGTGCTGGGACATGTGGTGTCTCGTGGGGCTCCGTGGCCCAGGACGGCATCTGCCCTCCCCTGCCCCGTACATGCCCAGCCCTGCTCCCCAGAGCGGGAGCCCCACTCTGCCTCAGCGAGGCCCCTGACTTGGGGTGCGACTGGGGACCCCGTCTTCTCAGGTGCTCCCGCTCGGGCCCCAGCCCTGGGGTTCGCGGGGCAGGGACAGGCAGAGCCGGGGCTGCTTCACAAGCATGGAGCTTCTCCCACGGAAGCCCCGGCATTAGCTGGACGCTGGGGCAGGAGGGGACCAGGCCGCTGGGGAGGGCAGGCGGAGTGGACAGGGCATGGGCACGTGGGCGGGTGCCTCCGGCAGCGGGGCTGGGGCCGTTGCTTGGGGGTCCCAGGGACAGCACGGGCTGGCCGGCCCCTGACCACCCCCTGGCCGCCCCAGGCTCTATGGGGTGGGGTTTGGGGAGCCCTGGAGGCTGTTGGCTGGGGCCGGCTGGGGCTGCACCGGGCCTCGCCACTCTCTAGCCACTCTCTGCCCTGATGGGCAGGGGCTGCCCCTGACCGGAGAGAGGGTGGCGCCGGTGTGGGAGGGCGAGCCCGCTGCCCGTCCTCTGTGGGCTCCCACCGGGCGGGGGACAGGGACGGGCGGGAGGAGTGTGGAAGCCAGGCAGCCAGTGTGGGGTCTGACCCCCTCAGCAGGACGTCCCGCTGCTGGCCTCGCTGGGAAGGCGCCGGGCGCCAGCACGGTTCCTGCTTAATGGAGCCTAATCTAAACAGGCCCGATGTTTGCCTCGACTCCTCCGCCTCCGCCTCCGGGTGCCGGACAGCCCTCCCACGAGCTCCGGCCCAGGCTGCAGGACGCCAGCTGCTTCCAGCAGGACCTGGGTGCCCGAGGGCAGGTCTGACACCCTCCCGGAGCCTTGGTTTCCCTGCCTGTGAAATGGGGGTGTCAACCCCCATTTCTCAGGCTTGGGGGGATGGCGGGTGGGGCAACGCTGCAGGCGTTTGTGAGGCTCTAAGTCACACCATCGTCTCTCCATCGCCCTTGGGTGTTACCGGCCCACCCATCTCCTCCTTTCCTCCAGATCACACCTCTGGTGACAGGACAGGATGCTACGGGCCTTCTGCCCAGCCTGTCCACGTCAGCACTCTGCCTGGGCAGGCCGAGCTGGGACTGGGTGGGGCAAGGACCCATCATTCTCGCTGGTGCTGTGGGGCCCACAGGACCGCAGCGGGGCACAGACACCACCGGGCACGGCGCCCCTGGACACCCCGGCCCAGGCCAGGGAGCTGTGGCGAGGGTGCGGGAACAGGGAGGTTTAATTCAGGACGAGGACTTCTGGTTAAGGAGCTTGTTTACACCAGATGTAAATACACACGCCGGCACACGTCACTCCGCCTCGCTGAGGCTCCGGGAGAGAGGCGAGGGGCGGAGCGCAGGGTGGGACAGGGCGCAGGGTGGGACGGGGCGCAGGGTGGGATGGGGTCCAGGGTGGGGCGGGGTGCAGGGTGGGACGGGGCGCAGGGTAGGATGGGGCGCAGGGTGGGATGGGGTCCAGGGTGGGGCGGGGTGCAGGGTAGGACGGGGTGCAGGGTGGAACGGGGCGCAGGGTGGGACGGGGCGCAGGGTGGGGCGGGGTGCAGAGTGGAACGGGGACCAAGGCCTCACCCCAGGACCTCACAGCTTCCTCTGACTTGCAGAGGCTCAGGTGTGGCGGGCAGAGGTGGCCGGAGGGCGGAGGCAGCGCCAGGAGGAGGAAGCCAGGGTCTGAGGCCCAGGCAAGGTTGCAGGGGCTGGACCTCCAGTTGACCTCCAGCTGCAAGGCCAAGGGGAGGAGAGAAGAGGGAAAACCGAGGCTGCACTAGCCCCGGGTCTGCAGAAGGGTGCCAGACCCGCGTCTCAGAGTGTGGGGTGTGCCCAAAGGCCTGCGCCCCTCCCCCAGTCTGAGGCTCCCCGCACCCTGGGTCTCCTGGGATCTCTGCCCCCGAGCCTCTGCCGCCTGGGAGCCCAGGACAGGGGAGGGGCTCGGGCGCCTTCTGGAGTCGGGACAGGCCCTGCCGTGGCTTGTCCTCCACACACGCCCGTCCTGGGGACTGGGTCCCCTGGGCAGTGGTGGACGGCTGGCAGACTCCGGACCCAGCAGTGCCCGTCAGTGGCCCCCGCCCACACGGCTCACCTGACTGCTCCTCCTAGAGGCAGGCGCTTTCCAGAAAAGTTGCAACCCCCAAGCACAGCTGGAGCCAGTGCTAGTCACTCACTCTTTAGTATGAATTAGTTGAGAACCAGAGTGGAGCTTGGGTGTCAGAGAAGAGGTATGGTGGAGGGGCTGAGGGCACAGAGAGTGGCAGAGGAGGGGCCCGCACTGTGAGGGGAGGGGGCCGTGAGCGTGGATGTGATGGTGGGGGGGCTGGCACGGATCCCTCGAATGGCCGCTTGTGCTTGGGCTGTCCCCTGCAGATCTTGGCTCCCGTTGCCCCCTGCACAGCGATGCCCGGGGAGGGGTCCTTTCGCAGCGGTGCTCGGGGAGGGGCCCTCTCGCAGCGGTGCCCGGGGAGGGGTCCTTTCGCAGCGGTGCCCGGGGAGGGGTCCTCTCGCAGCGGTGCCCGGGGAGGGGTCCTCTCGCAGTGGTGCCTGGGGAGGGGTCCCGCCCGCGGCAGGCGGGCAAGTGTCCTGGCTGGTGGCGGGGCTGGTGGGCCGTCTCTGGGGCTCTGAGCTCCAGTGAGCCAGGCCCTGACCCGGGTACGTGTGCGGGCTCAGGGTGTCTGGGAAGGGGCCGCTGCCCTGCCGGAGAGCCCACGGGTGGGGCAGTACTGGGGCGCGCAGGACTGACCGTCGCCCTGCCAGGAGTCTGAATGCTGGTGGCAGGGCTGGGGCACCGGTCTGCACCCCCGGGCGCGCCCTCCTGCGCCTGCCCCTCCTGCGCCTGCCTCCTCCTCTGCTCGCGGCTGGCCTCCATCAGCTGCGTCAGCTGGGTGGGCCTGGGCCAGCTTGGGGCCGCGGACGCCGGCGGCCGTGACTCTGGCCGTTGCGTCTCAGGACGTCCAGCATGGGGCAGCCCAGGAGGGCAAGTGGGGGCCCTGGGGGCCAAGATGGCCCACCCCGGAGGCTGCAGAGTCCCAGCCTGTGGGGCCGGCCCCACGCTGGCCCTGCAGGGGCCGTCCTTCCAGAGGGGCCTCACGTGGGAGCGGGCACGCCAGTGGCCTCCGCCTCCTCCTAGGCCTTCTCCAGGGCCCTGAGCTGGGGCCATCGAGCGTGTGCGTGGGGCTTCTCCGGGGATACCGGACAAACTCGGGGCCCTGACGCTGTGGCCAAGGTGGACGGCAGGTGCGGCTTGCCCAGAGCGCCTTGGCCCCCGAGCCGCCTGGAAAGGACTCGGGCATCGTGGCCCGGCAGGAGGCGATCCAAGAGTCCAGCTCAGGGGAGGTGACTGAGAGGAGGCCCGGGGTGCAGAGCAGCTTCCTGCAGAGGGGGACAGAGGCTGTGGGGCCTGGGGCCGGGCCAGGTGGTGTCTCTGCTCTGGCTTTCGAGGCCCCGGGGTGGGGCCCTGAGCACCGGCTGGTCAGGCAGGCCCCCGGTGCGGGGTGCCGGGAGGTGCTGGTTTGACCTGGTCCTGGCCCAGCGGGCAACGCACATGTGGCCGAGCCCTCGGCAGGGCAGACGGCGCGGGTGCCACCCCACCCCAGGGCGCCCTGCGTCTCCCCGCACGCGCTGGGCCGGGCCCCGGGACACGGCCCTCACAGCGTCGCCGCTCTCCCTCGTCCTTCTCGGCAGCGGGGACAGGAGGCGGTGCCTCTTCAGGCTGCCTTTTTAGCCCCTTTTGGGTGCCCAGCGCTTAAGAGCTTCATCCCTCCGGGGGACAGAGCGGTCCTCGCAGAAGCAGCTCCCGGCCACCCCCGAGTGTGCTGTGGACAGTCTCGGGCCAGTGATGGCTGCCGGTGCCTGCAGGCCGCCTGCCCCCGCAGCAGCCGACAGCGCTCGCCAACTCAGCCCCGGGGCCTCTGCGCGGCGCCACGCCCGCGTCCAGCGAGGCCGACCTGCCGCCTGCGGAGCCGGAGTCTGGCCACCCGGCCTGGCCCGGCCTCCGCACCCGGGCGTGTGCGGCCCTAGGCCTCCAGCCCGCTGGCCAGGGCCTGCGTGAGGGCGCCGGGGCTGGTGCTGAGGACGTGCCGGCGTCCCGAGCTCCTGTGCGCGCTGGCCGCGTGCCCGCTGCCCGGCTCGCGCTCGGCTCCGCGCCAGCGGCAGAGGCTGCGCACCGTGGCCTGGAAGCCGCTGGTCACGAAGCAGTAGACCACGGGGTCCAGGCAGCTGTTGAGGCTGCTGAGGGTCACGGCCACGTGGTAGAGCACGAGGCTGGCGCGGCGCGGCAGGGCGGGCCACAGGGCCTCGGCCACCTGGCGGGCGTGGAAGGGCGTGAAGCACACCAGGAAGATGACCAGCACGGTGAGCAGCAGCTGCACGGCCCGCACGCGGTGCTGGCGGCCCTGGCGCAGCAGGCCGGGCCGGGACAGCGCGCACACGATGCGGCCGGTGAACACGCTGATGACCAGCAGCGGCAGCAGGAACTCCAGCACCGTCAGCGCGAACACCCGGCAGCAGGGCCCGCCGCCGGCTGCCACGCCCAGCACGGACAGCGTGACGGTGCCGGCCGCCAGCCACACGCAGGCGCACACGGCCCGCGCACAGCCCGGCTGGCGCCAGCGCTGGGCGCCGTCAGGCCGCACGATGGCCAGGTAGCGGTCCACGCAGATGCAGGTGAGGAACAGGACGGAGCAGTGCATGTTGAGGAAGTAGCCGAAGACGTGCGGGAAGGCGCAGCGCAGGCAGCCGCGGGCCCCGTGGAAGACCAGGAAGCGGGCGGGCAGCGACAGCCCCACCAGCAGGTCGGTCACCGCCAGGTTGACCGTGTAGATGGCCGACGGCGTCCGGGCCCGGGTGCGGCAGCAGAACACGTACAGGGCCAGCCCGTTGAGCGCCAGCCCTGCCAGGAAGATGGCCCCGTGCATGGCCATGAGCGCCAGCCACAGCCTGGGGAAGGCCGCGTGCAGCTCCTCGTCCAGCAGGGCGAACAGGTGGAAGAGCGGCCGCTCGGACACGCTGGCGTTGCCCGGCGCCGGCCCCGCTGTGTCGTTTGGGGCTGCCGAGGCTGCGGGCCCCGGGGGGACTGCGGACGGCATGTCGGGGGCACGCACGCCCGGCCTAGAAGGAAGGAGACCGGTCACTGACGGCCGAGCCCTGCCAGACGCCGCACCATCCCGCTTGCCTGCCCCCGGCACCCCATGTTCCTGCCCTTGTGCCTCGCCCACGCCCAGACGCTGCCTTCTGCTTGGCCGCCCGGCGAGCGAGGAGCGGGGCCGAGCAGGGACCTGCACGCTGCTCCGGGGTGAGGACCAGGCAGGGCTGGGGCGCCCGGGCCCAGTGTGCCGAGGATCCCCAGTGCCTCCTCCTTTGCTGGGCCGCCTCGGGGGAGTCTCTGGGTCCCGTGCCTCATGCCCTGACCGCCAGCGTGGGCGCGTGCAGGACAGCCCGGCGTGTGGAGTGCCGGAGGACCCCGGTGCTGCCCAGACGGCGTGCAGCACGGCCCCGCCGCCCGCCGACCTCTCCCTCCCGCCAGGGGCAGTGCCGTCCGGCTCACCGCCCCCAAGGCTGCCCCTCGAGGGAGTGTGTCCAGGGTCGGGGAGAGGGCTGGAGAGGCGCTTCCTCCGCCCCTTGGCTGCGGGGCCGCGGGGTGCTCGGGGTGCTCGCAGGAGCCTGGAGTTAAATAAACCGGTCGGCCCCACTCTGTTTATGTTCCTGCCCAGCTGCTGAGCCGGCGAGATTTATCCCTTTATTTATAAATGAAGGGTTAACAGGCCCCCACCCCGCCCAGAACTGAACCTCCAAATAAGGACATTTTTGCTTTTTCGGGAGAAGGAGAAGGCTTTGGAAGAAGTGGGGAGGCGGCAGGAGGGTGGGACCTGGGGCACGGTGCACCCACCCCACATCGGGGGAAGGGGTCTCCCCTGCTGCTGGTGGCCATAGAAAGGTGGTGGCCGCCGAGGCCCTGGTGTGGCCTGCACCCCATGGCCACCGCCTCGGGCTGCAGGCCCCTCTGGCAGGGCCCACCGGGGCCTTGCCTGCAAGGAGTTGGGGGACCGTGCCAGCCCGGAGGGGAGCACAGAAGAGGCTCGGGCTGCGGGCCTGTGGGGCTGGGAGGGCAGGGGCCCCACGCTGCGGCCCAGAGAAGCACCTCCCTGGGGTGCCGGCTGCGCCTGCCTGTCGCTGCCTCGGGGTGGGGGGGGAGTGCGCACTGCCCAGGCCTGCGCTGACCCCTGTGGCCCCCAGCCCACGGAGCCGGCTCCCCGGGGCAGGCTGGCTGCCCTGCTCGGTGCCCACAGCGAGGGGACGGGGCCCCAGGGGCACGCAGGGCAGCACAGCGGCCGGGGCTGTGCGCCTTGCACCACGGGCACTGGCTCTGCACGGGCAGCCCGGCAGGTCCCCTGCAGGGGAGCGATGAGCCCACGCCCTCTGCACAAGCTGGCTCAAATCACGAGGGAAGACCTCGGGGGTGCCCGAGCCGGGGCACATGCAGGCCGGGTTTTAGGGCCCAGCCACACACACCTCAAGATCTGACCCTGGCTTTGACGCCCTGAACCCCGACTCCGGTCACTGAGCCCAGCCCCGTCACCCTGAGCCCAGCCCTGGTCACTCTGAAATCCGCCCAGCGAATTCCCGTGGGCCCCGCGCTGCCCCTGCCCTCTCCGGCCCCGGCTCACGCCTGCCCTCGGCCCCCTCCCGCTGTCTGTCCAGCCCTGGCCAGCAGGCTGGCACTGCCCACACTCTCCACGGATGCGGGCCTGGGGGCGCGGCAGGAGGCCACAGCCGACAGGCCGGGCGGGGTGGGCATCCGATGCTGCGGTGGCGGGAGGCCCCCTGGCCGCTGACCTTGGGCTGTCGTGGCTGCTGCGCCGGGCTCCGTGCCTGGGGGGGCTCGGGCCTCGGCCTTCGGGAGCCAGGGCTGCGTCCCAGCAGCGCCCAGCCCCCCAGCCACCCCTCGGCCGCGAGAGCGCTTGGGCTGGGCGGCCGGACTCGCAGCTGGCTGTGCGGAGCGCCTGCGGCGGGCCGGGGCCGGCGGCGTGTCCGGGCAGCAGCCCCTGCCCTGGCCCCGCCGGCTCCCTCCTGGCCCACCACGCGGCCCCGTGGGCCCTGGGTAGGCAGAGCTGCTGCCCCCGTGGGGGCCTTCGGGCCCTGCCGCGCCCTTTCCAAGCGGGAGGCCGGGCCCTCGGGCAGCTCCGGGCGCTGGCACGCAGGGTCCTGCCCGCCCCGGCGCCCCCCTTAGCCCCGCTGCAGGGCCCTCCGGCTGTCGCACCGGCTGCAGCTGCAGCGCCCATTCCTGCCCCTGCCCTCCGCCGTCTGGCAGCCCTCCCCACCGGGCCGGCTGGCCAGAGCCCGGTGAGCAGTGAGCAGGGCCGGGAGGCTTTGCCCATCGCCAGCCGGCCCGGCTGCTGCCCCTGCTCCCCGCGGGCGTGTCTGGGGCGTGGGGAGGCTGTAGCTGCTCCCTGAGGCCTCGGAGTGGACGGATGCAGTGGGCGGGGCCGTGCAGAGCGGCAGCACCAGTCTCGCTGGCCCAGGCCCTGTCCAAAGCCGCTGGCCCTCAGGGTGGCCCGGGGCTCCGGTGAGGCCCAGGGAGAGCCCACTTTGGGGGAGGACGCCGGGGGTGTGGAGGGGGCGCCGGGCGTCCTGAGAGCGGGGCTGGGTGGGCGGAGGCGCAGCTGAGGGTGCCGCAGGGGGCACCTGCGTGGGCGCCGCTGGCCGGGCGAGCCGTGGGCTGGGCCGCAGGGGCGGTCTCAGGGGGCTGCACGCCGGGCCCCAGGGCGGGCCTGGTCCTGGGCTGTGCGGTGCTGGGCCGCGGCCGGCGGAGGGCCCTGAGCCCCGGGGTCTCCTCCCCTGCTGGTGCCCTCTGCGAGGCCCGTCTCCGGCCCCCTGCTGCCTGTCTCACGGGGCCCAGGGGCCAGGGGACACCTGTCTCATCGCTTTCTCGCCCACCCGCAGCCAAGGCCCGGCTGCCGCGGTCCAGGTGTGGAGACAGAGGGGGGGCCCGCGGGAGGGCGGGCGGGGGGCTCTGAACCCGCAGGGCTCCTCTGGGCCTGGCTCTCCTCCTGCGGGCGGCGCGGCTGCGGCCTGCGGGCCGGTGGCCTCCAGGGGCGGAGCCGGGTGCACGTGTGACCGGCAGGGCTGGCGCCGGTGGGCCGTGTCCCCTCTGGGCCTCCGGAGGCCCCACGTCACGGGCCCCCACGCTTGGCCGAGCCCCGGGCCTGGTGGGTGCGGGTGACACTCTCGTCCCCACACCCCCGGCTCTGACCTCGGCAGTCTCAGAGCGGGCCTGGGCCGGGCTTGCGGGGGGCCGAGGCCTGGGCAGAGCTGGGCCCCCACCCCGCCGGCCCGCGCCGCGTGCAGAGGGCCGGCGCGCAGGCTGCTGGGGCTCGGGCCGGGCTCGGGAGCTGCCGCCCACACGCCCGGCCTGACCGGCGGCGGACCCCTCTGGGCTCCTCTGGAACCACCCGTCGCCCCCGAGGCTCTGGCGGGCACCCTGCCATCCTGCAGATGCCCGCCACGGCCGGCAGCCCCCACACACGGGACCGGGCAGGAGGGGCCTGGCCTCAGCTACCAGGCGGCAGGGCCGCAGGACACGGCCCGCTGGCCCGGAGCCGCACCGGGTCTGCGATGCCCGGAGTCCGGCCCCTGTGCAGGAGGGTGGGCGGCCTCCCCACAGCAGGTGCTCGGGCGTCAGCTGGTCAGGGCACCGGGCACTGTGGCGGCAGGGAGGGGGCTGGCAGGCGGGGGAGGGGCAGGGACCACGGGGGCTGTGCCCCAGGTCCACGCAGGCAGGGCGACATGGCGGGGCCGGGCACAAAGAGAGGCACGCAGCCCCCGGCCGTGGCGGGAGCAGGAGCAGGCGCGCGAGTGCACGTATGTGGGCGGGCGTGGTACGCACAGCGCAGTGTGTGCAGTGTGCACATGCATTCATGCGGGCGCACATTCACGTGTGCACACATGTGTGCGTGTGCATTGCGCGTGGGGTTGTGTCCGGGCGGGGAGGCGGGCAGAAGCAGGAGCAGAGGCCAGGCTCTCCGCGCCTTGGTCTCTGCTTGGGGCCGTCAGGGCCGGAGACGGCAGGTGCTGGCGGGGCGCGCCCAGGGGTCTGCCTCCCCGGGGCCCTGCCTGTCGCTCTCTGGGTTACTCTTGGTTCGCGGCGCCTGCCGGGAGCACAGCCCGCTGCTCCGGGCTCAGCTCCCCGCCGCCCAGCGCCTCACGGAGGGCGGCCAGCAGGGGCCGGGCCAAGTTGGGTCAGGGCGGGCCGTGGGCGTAGGGCGGGAAGCCAGGCCACCACACGCAGCTGGGCTGGGGACTGCGCTGTCCGAGAGCCCGTTGGCTGGGGAGACTCGGCTCTGGGGAGACCAGCTTCTCTGGAGGCAGCCCGGGCGCGGCTGCGGACGGAGGCGCCTCAGCCCCGCGCCGGCATGTCCCTCCCGCGCCTGTGGCTGCAGCGCAGCCCCTCGCCAGCCCCCCGTCGGGCTGGAGCAGCTCCCAGCACACGCCTGCCCGCCCCACCACCCGCCTCAGCAGACGCCGGCCAGCGCACCTGGCCCCTCCCCCGGCTGCCGTCCGCCGCTGTGCCACCTGCTGCGCCCGGGCCCTGTCCCGAAGCCTTCCCGAGTCCCTCCGGCCTCGGACGCCCAGCGCCCCTCCACGCGGGCCCCTCCCGCTGCACCCTGCCTGAGATTCACTGAAGCGCCAGGTCCCCGTGCCCCCAAGGGCAGAGACCCTCCGAAGCCCAGGGGTGCCCCCAGCGCCCCAGCAGCTTGCCCCCGGCCGCACTGCACATTCCAGCCCGGAGCGGGTGGGTCAGACACAGGCTTCGAAAGCATCAGACCTGACCTTGACTCTGCTGCGAGGGGCAGAGGGGCCCAAGCAGAACTGGCTCCTTTTGGGGCCTCCCTGGCGGTGCAGCGGGTTGGGCGCCGCACTGTGGAGCATCCACAGCCATCGCAGCGCGCGTCCGATCCCTGGCCAGGGAGGGACCCACCAGGGAGGCAGCCTCTCCTGCCTCCCGCTGCCCCCTCAGCCATGTGTGTCAATCCGTCTGCCTGTCTCTGGGGAATCCTCTCACCCTCCACCTCTGGCCTGTACCCCAGCTCTTGTATGCACAGATAAATCTTTAAAAAGCAAAATCGTGCAGGGCCTCCCTGGTGGCGCAGCGGGTTGAGCGCTGCACTGTGAAGCATCCGCAGCACAGCCACGCATTCGATCCCGGCCAGGGAGGGACCCGCAGGGCGCAGCAGCCTCTCCTGCCTCCCGCTGCCCCCTCGGCAGTCTGTCTGCCTGTTCTGCTCCCCGCTCTGTCTCTGGTAAATCTTCCCACCTTCCACAACTCTGGCCTGTACCCCAGCTCTTGTGCGCGTAAATAAATATTAAAAACAAAACCCAAAACAGAACTAGCTCCTTTCAGAACGCCCAGGAGGAGCTCAGAGCTGGGGCAGGCTGGGGGTCACGGTGGCGGGAGGGCCGCCTGCCCCCTCCCCGCTGGTCACAGCAGGAGTCTTGGGTGGCTCTGGGGGGTGGGCGGGCAGCGGCTGCTCTGTGCCGTGCAAAGGCCCGGCGGCGCGTGTGCACTCAGGGCCTGGCGGGCTCTGGGGCCGGGGGCTCTGGGGCTGGCGGGCGGCGGCCTCTGCTTATTGCCGGGGACTCCACAGGGAGTCAGGGCCAGCCAGGCGGTCAGCATTCTCCTGCTGGATGCCTCCCCTCCCTGAAAGCCAGCTCCCTCCTGGCTCCCCCAGCTCTGCTGCCTGCAGCTCCCACCGAGAACTTCAAGCTCACTTGCTTCCTGCCCCGGGATGCCTGCAGGCTGCAGCTAGTGAGCAAAGGAGCTTCTTAAAGACCACTCTGGCCTCTTGGGGCTCAGCTTCCCCAACTGTAAAGCTGCGTGTGGCCCCACCCCACAGGCGCCCCAGGCAGGATGAACCCCAGGGGTGAGCAGACAGTCCCTCCCCACACGCTGCTGAGGCCTGGAGGGGACCACGCCCTGCGTGGCCAGGCTGCCCAGCAGCCCTGGAGGGAGATGGCGCTGGTCACCCTCACCGGTCACTGCGTGCTGGCAGAGGAGCCTGGGGCCCGGCGGCAGGTCCGGCGCCTGCCCCAGCTGGGAGCCGCTGCTTCTGCGCTGCCAGCCCTCCCGGCCCCGCCGGCCGAGAACAGCTGCTCCTCGTCTGCCCCTCTGGCACGCTGGCCCCGGGCCAGTTCCCAGCCAGCTGCCTCTCGGGACCCTGCTCCCGCTTCTCACAGGGCGGCCGCTGCGGGGCCGGGCCCGGCGAAGGGCCTTGCTGGGCCAGGGGCGGCGCTGGCCTCAGTTTACCCCTGAGGCGGGAGGGTCGCTGCTGGAGCGCAGGGCTTGATCTGTGGGCAGCTGGCCCTCCGCAGCCGGCCCCCTCCAGCCCTGCTCCTGCCAGGGTCAAGGGCCCAGGGCTCAGCGCGTGCCCTGGCCCCCGCCCTGGGGCATGCTCCGGCAGGGGGGCGACGGAGCCCAGCTCTGGTCCCGGTGACAGCCAGCGAGCGTCTCACGAGTGAGTGACCGAATCAATGAATGAAAGAACCCAGAGAAGGGTCCTGGGGACCCAGGCAGGAGGTGCCCGCAGTCCGTGGCGCTCTCCCCCCTCGCCCTGGCCGCTCTCCTGACCACTCTCCCCCTCCTGGTGCAGTCCCCCTCCCTGGGCTGCCCTCGCTGGACGGCCGGCCGAGCCCCCGTCGGCGCTCACCTGCCAGGCCGGAGCAGTTTCGGGCTCGCTGGCTCCGCTCGCTCGGGCTGCGGAGTGCGGCAGGGCCCGGCGGGGAGGCTGGCTGGCTGCCGGGGACTCGCTGCACCTCCGCGCCCAGCGGCTGCAGACAGAGCGGCCGCGGAGCTGGAGCCTGGACGGCCTCCTTCCGAGACAGCTCAGCGGCCGGCCCCGCCTGCGGCCCGTGGCCTCGGGGCCTGACGTCAGGCTGCACTGGGCTCCTTTTGGGCAAAGGCTGGGGGCGGGGCCGGCTCTTTTCTGCCCAGCAGGCCCTGGAGGAGCCTGGCGGGGCCCAGGCGGGGAGAAGCCCCTGGCCAGACAGAGGAGGAAACTGAGGCTCACAGGGGCCAGGCCGCAGCGCCTGGGAAGCGGGGGTGGCGGGAGGGCGCAGTCGGCCTGGCTCTGTGTCCGGTGCTCTCAGGGGCGGGAGAGGGCAGCGGGCACTGGCTCCAGCGGGCTCCCGCTCCCTGTGTGCGCACGCGGCCTGAGGCCAGGCGTCTGGCCGGTGTGTGGTGTGCCCGTGACCGGGGCCGCACACGCAGTGTGGGCTGCACGTGTGCACACGTGTGTCAGGGGTGTGCGGGCCTGGGCACCCATGGGTCTGCTCCATGGAGGGGGCCAGGGCCAGGTCCAGCGGCGGGCGCGGGGGTTGCAAGTCTCAGTGGCCAGAGTTTGGGGCCCCGAGTGGCTGCTCCTGGACCTCCGCAGAGGCCCCTGCCCAGCCCGGTTGGCCCCGGTCTCAGTGGCCTCGTCTGCCGCTCGCTTGCCCCACGCCCGGCCACGCCCTGCTGAGCGGCCCGTGCGGGGCACAGGGGCGGGGCCGCCGGGCGGCCGTCTGGCAGGACACCGGGCCGCACGGCAACGGGAGGTGGGTGCCCGGGGGCTGGCTGTCAGCGGGCTGCCCCGTGGGGCCAGGGCAGAGGCGAGGGCTCGTGGCAGCCCCGGGGGCAGTGGGGGCCACAGCGGGGCTCCTGTGGGGGTGGGGCGGGACCCCGCTGCCGCCTGGGGACACGGATGACGGGCTCGGCTCCGAGGGCGGCGGGCGGCCCCGCCACTGCGCCCTGCCTTGCTGCGCCCCGGTCTCCCCAGTGTGTGGGCCGAGTTGGGCTCCCGCCGCCCCAGTGCACTGTCTCGTCTGTCCCAGAAGGGGCCAGAGGCCGCGGAGCCTGGCCAGTGGGCTCCTGCCCCGGGAGCGGGGTTTGGGGCTGTTTCTGTGCGGGGGCGGCCTGGGGGGCCGAGCGCGGGGGCGGGAGGCTGAGCCTGGGGAGGTTCAGCCTTTATGAGCTGGACAGGCCAGCTGCTGAGTCATGGGCGGGACTGGCCAGGCCTCCTGCCCACCTCTGAGGGCTCCAGGCCTCCAGCCTGGCAGGGGTGGGCGGGGTCCCCACGAAGCACCGGGGGGTTCCCTGGAGCGCAGATGTGCAGGAGGGCAGCGGGGAGTGGGCCGACGGCCGGACGGCCTCCAGGGCCTTGCCGGACCCCACAGGGGTGCCGAGACCCTGCCCGGTCCTGGACGCAGGCGCAGGGTGGCCCCACCCGGCACCTGCGCTGCGGCTGCTGTGGGCTGAGCAGACTGGCGGGCGCCCCCAAGACCAGAGCGCCCGCCTGCACGGGACTGGGGCGCTGGGACCTGTCCGGGATGGCGCCCCAAGAGGCCCAGGCTGCCGCGGCCGCCTGGTTGCTGTTGGGGGCAGCCTGGGGCCGGGGGCACAGGCCGGCTGGTGGCGCCCCTGCCCCCTGCTGCAGCCCCAGGCCTCTGGCCCCCCGAGCGAGCCGCCCCTGGGTCCTGGCCGGCCCGGCCGCTCCTCCCACGCCGCACGGCTCAGCCCCAGCCCTTGCCGCATGGCCCACGCGTGCACCCCGGCACTTGCTGATGCCCTCCTGAGCACGGCCAGCCCGGGCTGCCCGCTCCTGGTGTCCAGGTAGCACCGCAGGACAGGGCTTCTCCCACAGGGCTGGCCTGGGGCACGGTGCCGTCTCTCGCCAGGCCCCGGCCCGGCCAAGGCTGGCCCGTCCCCGTCACCGGCCCGACTCCTCGGGGCCGCGCCCAGCTGCTCGCCTGGTGGAGAGGGCCCCGCCCCGCAGTGGGAGACTGCGCCCAGCGGCTGGCCTCCGGGCCCCTCAGCCACAGCCGGAGCCTTGCGCCGGGCTGCCCGAGGCTGGGTGGTGCCCCGGGCCCGGCCCTTTACCCACGCGGGTCGGCCCTCCTGGCCCTCTGCCCGGCCCGGCCGGCTGGGAGATGCTGGGGCGGCTGCGCCCCAGGTGGGGACGGGGTGTCTGGGCTGCCGCTCTACCGGGGCCGTGGGGAGCCCAGGCTGGGCCTGCACTGCGGATTTCGTTCACCCCGTTCCCTTCCCTGAAGGAAGGGAGGCCCAGCCCCTGGGGGTCCCCCAGGAGTCTTTGGGGCTGGCGATGGGTGCCCACGCCAGCCCTGCACCCCGCTCTTCCCCGCCTGATGGGGTCCGGGCTGCTGGCCCCTCGTCTCCAGGAGAGGGTGTGTCTGGGCCTCTGGACACTTAGCAGGGCGGGCCCTGTGCATCCAGGCCGGGAGCTGGGGCCAACCTCGCGCCCGCCAGGCCACTCTGCCCGGCCGTGGCTCCCCGCGGAGCCAACTGGGGTCAGGCCGGCCTCCGCCCCCGCGGCCCGGCCGCTCTGCTTCCTATTTCAGCCCTTCCCGCCTCCACGCCCCGTGGGACCTGAGCAGCCGCCTGTGTCTGCCCAGGGCCTTGGGGGCCACCGGGTGCCCAGCTCTGCCCGTCCAGCGCCGAGGCCCGGGCAGGGAGGGCAGGGCCGCTTCACGAGGGTCGCCGTGGCTGCGAGCACCGTCCTGCCCACCAGGGGGTGGTGCTGCCCCAGGTGCGTGCCCAGCCAGGTGGACGCTGTCCAGAGCGACGGTGGATGTCCACACGGGGTGCGGGGCACACTCCGACCCCAGGCTCTCGTGCCGCCGACCCCGAGCTTCTGGGCTCCCACGCCCGGGTCGAGGCCGGACAGGGCGCCGCACCACGGCCCGTCCACGCCGGGCAGAGACCCGCTGAGCCGCCGCCTGCGGCTGCCTGCCCCAGCCCCCACCCCGTGCACCGACACCACCCGCCTGCAGGCCCAGATGCCAAGGCGCCTCTCGCCACGCTGTGACGCCCCCGGCCTCCCCGTCAGGCGCCCGCCCACGACCGACTCTGGGCGGTGCCGGTTTCCCCGCTTCTGAAGCTGTGCTCGGGAGGCGCACGGCAGGAGCTTGGGGTGCACGCGCCTCTCGCTGACGAGGCTGCGGGCTGGGCTTCTGCTGGCTTGGCCCATTGCCTGCCGTGCCCTGCTCCCGGCTCCAGACAGGGCTGCCCCCGGCAGGGCCCCAGTGTCTGCTGCGCCCTGTGGCTGCAGACGCCCCTCGTCGGGCGCCCTGGGGGGCAGGGCTGCCTGCGGGGTCACTCGGGCGCCTGCTGGCCTGTCTCCTCCCCAGTCTGTCCATCGGGGCAGAGGGCCAGGCCGGTGGAGGGCTGTCGGGGTCACTGGGTGGAGGGTCGCCTCCTCCCCACTGCCCACTGCCCCGCACTCTGGCGGGCGGCAGCGGGAGCGGGTGCTGTTTCTGTTGGCTGGGATGGCTGCTTCCCGGCAAGCCGGTGCCCAGGGTCCCGGTCAGGGCAGGGGTGGCGCTGGAAGGCGGCAGGGGCCGTGGGCACTGGCCAGCGGGCAGCCTGGGCAGAGTGCGGGCTGGAGGCCAGGCCCACCACGCCAGACGGAGCTCGGCCCTGCCGGCCGCGCTGCCCCGACGGCTGGCGGGCCCCGGACGCACCCTTGGGCCGGGGCGGCTGACCGCCTGGGGGCAGCACGCGACGGCCCGCCGGCCCCTAAAGTCTGAGAAGCGGCTCGTGGCCCAGAATGGCCCAGAGGCAGCGCTGTCCCCGGTCCGGGCCCCGGGGCGGGATGCTCAGGGGCTGCGGGCGCGGAGCTGCTGGGCTGGGAGCCCGCGCAGCCACAGGGAGCCCGGCCGGGCGTGGGGCAGCGCGAGGTGGTCCCCGAGCGGGGAGCCCCTCCCCGTGCTGTGCCACCCCGGCCGGCCCCGTGTGGGCTGCGTTCCCGGAGTCCTCGGGGGAGCCGGCCACGCCGAGGAGGAGCGTGCAGAGGTCCGCAGCCCAAGCTGCGTCCCGGCCGGCCGTCCCTGCGCATGATGCCTGATGCCTCGGCCGGTCTTCTTCACGCCGCTGGAGCCCCGGCGAGCCCGCCGGGAGGGGGGCCCAGGCTCAGCCCGCCCTGCCCCAAGAGGTTGGGACCTGGCGCCCGCAGGGCCTGGCCAGCCCCTGGCAGGCCTGCGGGAGGGCGGGGCTGGGCTGGGTCAGCGCTGGTTCAGGGCAGCGCCCATGTGGAGCCCGTGGCCCTCCTGGCGCGGGAGTGACGCCCTGGCCCGCCAAGTCGTGGGGCCCCGTGGGGTCCCCCGAGCTCAGCGCGCGGCCTGGATGTGCTCCGCCAGGCTGGCAGGGCACACGCCACCCACGCCTGGCGGCCTGTCCCTGCACACCGCAGGTGGCCGGTGACTGCGCCTGCCCCTCCCAGCCGGCGGGGAGCGGGGAGCGGGGAGCGGGGAGCGGGGAGCCCCCACCCGCGCGCCCGACCCCCCTCCCCGGGGGTGGTGTCTGGACGCGCTGGAGGGCCCACCGGCTGCTTCCTGCTTACACAGCGTGTCAGGGGGACAGAGGCCAGGCCTGGGGCCCCGGCGGGCGGCGGGCTTGGGAGAGCGCGGGCAGCGCGGGGCCTCGTGCCAACTCAGCTGCCGCGGCAGTGTCCGTGGCCAAGAGCCTCTGGGAGGCCTGCGCCCGCTCAGGCCCGCCTGCCGGCGTGGGCGCTGGCCGGAGCCCGTCTGCTGCTGGGAGGCACCGCTCGGGGCTCGGCCTGCTGCCCCCACCAGCCGGGACCGCCCCGGCCGGCCCCTTCTGCGGCTAGACCGGGCTGCGGGGAGGCCGGGCCTCGGGCTGCAGCACAGGGCTGCGGTGTGGACGCAGGCTGACGCCACGCCCTGCCCGGTGGGACGCGAGCTGGGCCGAGCGGACCCACAGCCCACGGCACGACACGTCCTGCCCGAAGGCACACATGGACGCCCCGATGTGAAAAAAGTGGGGTCAGTCGCGGGGGCACGGGGGCTGGGTCCTCGCCCCTCCCAGAGCCTTCTCCTGGCTGCCGCCCCAGACTGAGTCTGCCCCCCTGCAGGGGCCGGGCTGTCCTGGAGGGCAGGGAGGACCCCCGGCCAGGGCACAGCTGTCTGCCGGTCCAGGGGACCCCTGCGTCCTGGGGCGGGGCTGAGGGCGGCTGAGCAGCCCTGTGCGGCCATCTCCCACACGCGAGCTCTAGGACCTGCAGTTTGGGGGTACAGTGGCCCAAGGAGGGGTGTGCAGGAGGAAGGGCGCTGCAGGTGCCTGGCGGGTCTGGCCTCTCGCAGCCTGGGTCTCCCGCTGGAGTGGGGCGGCACGGCCAGGAGCTGCTGGCTCCACAGCTGGGCACCTCTGGGTGGGTTGTGGGCCTGAGCACCCCCACGCCTGGCTCCCATGCAGTAGGCAGGCCCCAAGGCTGCAGGGACCCCGTGCCCCAGGGGCCCCGAGCATCAAGCTCGGGTCCCAGCCCCTGCCGTGTAGGGGAGTCGGGCTTGAACCTGCACCAGCTTGACCCCTTCCCCACAAGACTCCCAAGAGGGGCGAGCGGAAGAACGGGGAGCCCCTCAGGCCTGGGGGCCCCCCCTCCCTGGGTCTCCTGAGCACAGCTGAGCCCAAGGGCGGGCAGTGGCTCCCAGGCCCCACGGCACCTCCCAGGCGGCCTGTCCCCTCCCGGGCAGGCCAGCACGCAGGGCGGCAGAGGGGAGTGGAGGGGCTGCAGGTGTGTTTTGGGGTGTGCCCCCGTGTGAGGGTGGAATGTGTGGGCTGCCTCAGAGCCCCTGGAGATGCCTAGATGGTCTGGGCGGGGCTGGGGCCCTGCCCTGAACGTGTCTCCCGGTGACCTTGCGGCATGGCTGGGCGCCGGGCCCTCCGTCCAGACCGGCGGTCAGTGCCAGCCGGACCCTGCCCCGGCACGTCCTCCCCAGCCCAGGGGAGGCAGCAGCTCTTGGGGCGCCCCCCAGCCGCCTCGGCTCAGGAACACACAGCCCCGCTTTTCCTGAGGCCTCGTGGACAAGCGCTTCCCCCATAAATCACGTCCTGTTGAGACGCCCTCGGCCTTCGGAAGCGTGGCCTGGCCCTCGTCTCCGCCCTGTCGCGCTGGGGCCCCCCGGCCGGTGTTTACGCTGGGCTGTCAGGCGTTCCGGCCGGGCGGCGGCGGGCGGCGGACGGCGCAGGGCGGGGCTCCCGCCACAGGCGTCTCGGGCAGCAGGGTCCTCATCCCGCTGCAGAGGGGACCCGGGTCAAGGACAGAGCTGCGAGTGGCCGTTCCAAGTCCGGCCCCGCTCAGCACAGCCCGGGGCGTCTCAGAGGGGGCGGTGTCCGACGTGGGCGTCAGACTGAGGGGGCCGATGCAGAGGCCGGGGCACCGCTCGCAGGGCTGGCCCTGTGCCCCCCGGCTGTGTGCCCCCCGGCTGTGTGCCCCCCGGCTGTGTGCCCCCCGGCTGTGTGCCACTGGCCCTGTGCCCCCCGGCTGTGTGCCACTGGCCCTGTGCCCCCCGGCTGTGTGCCCCCTGGCTGTGTGCCCCCCGGCTGTGTGCCCCCCGGCTGTGTGCCCCC